>CM044957.1:26242714-26551657 GCA_024516035.1 Bactericera cockerelli | reverse complement strand
TTTTGTACTCGTTTTGTGCCGTTTTGTGCCAACAAAAATTTATTTTGTACCCCTACCGTTCTCGAGATATAACGCACCTTTCTATCATTATTTCAGGCTTAAAGAGGCGGAACCTCTTGTGGCGGACCGAGCGTACGTAACATTAAATTCATTTGATTTTCCTAATAGCCTGGAACATTAGAATTTTTATGTTTGCTTGTTTGTATAACACATTGGACTATTGAATATTATTTATTTTGTTTTCCTATATTAACACTTGCCTGGTAACTCGTAGTGTTTTTCGATTATTTATCTAATTCCTGTCTCATAATTGGATCGCGAAAGTCAATGAACAATAATTTATATTATTATTTCATGTAAAACTTACGTGATACATTGATTCTTCTTATAAAAAAACATGGATTTTGAAGAAGAAGAAAAAAATACAATACTTTCCTTATAGGATAAGGAAAGTAAAAAAAATGAAATTTCAAAATGGTCTTTTTTAACATCTAGGTACTGACTGACTCACGGGATTTTGAATTTGGCTTGTGGATGTTCCTCCTCATCCTCCTAGCAACGATTAAAGTAGGGGAGCCATTTTTCTTTTTTCTTCTTCTTTTTATTTTTTACAACCGTAGCACAATGAAAAAAAAATATTATAATCTGTACATTGAACAATGTTGCAAATATTTCTAATAGGTATGAATTTGTTTGAAAGTTAAGCTTAACTAAACAACTAATTAAGAAAAGGAAATAATAATAATCTATGGCCAAAATAAGGTCAAAAGTGCATGTTTTATGATATTTCTGTAGAAAAAATTGATTTCTGAAAGATTTTTATCACTTCACCCATGAGTTTCTTTTCTGCTCAAACTTGAAAAAATCATGTGAGCACACGCACGAACTTTTGATATTTTTTCTCATTTTTCTCTCTGCAAAAAAGTAAGGACCTTCTTAGAGAATAGTTTTAATAAAAATCATTTATTTTACTAACTCACTCATCAGTTTTTGAAGCACTTCTCAAAGTACGAGAAGTAAGTAAAAATCTGACAGCTACATGATCTTCACGTAACTGTGATGGGAGAATCGGCTATGTTTTATGTAAACATTTAAAATGGTATTACTTTTATATACAAAAAATTACACAAGTTTGAACTTGAAAATAATAATACTGTAATTGAAATGTCATCTACGAGTATATTATGCATACTGTGGAGGAACTGCTTTCTCCAGTTGGAACTTGGCCTGTCACACTGCCTTGTATTTCTCTACAGAGAAAGTTATCTTCATTAGATTCAGAGACATCTGATTACTAATTACGTACAATATACATACTTCTGCTTCACAATCGTCTCCTCAATCATAATTACTTAGTACCTGAGGCATCCACGTAATGAATATACTTCCCGGAGGACTCCTACAACTAAGATTCTCTTGTATTAAATAAATGTATGTATATGCTGGATTTAAATTTGTCATTACCCAGACAGCACAGTCAACTGGATGTATACCATACTGTTAGGTGGAAAAAGTCTACTTGCCCACCTGGAAATCAGCTGGAGTTTTCCACCTTCCACCTGACCTCCACCTGGAAATCAACTGGAAATGAACTGGAAAGTAACCCAACTTTTAACTGGAAGTCAGTTGCCCAAAGTCAACTGGATTTGTTCCACTTATTTCCAGCTACTAGTAGCGCTCTCTAGTGGATGGGATAAGAAGTCACTACCCCAATGCTTACATACCTATTTACCTATACTGTACATTATCCTACATAATAATTAAATGCTACGCTCTTGGTTTTGAGGTCGTGGGTTCGAATCCCATTATATGCATTTTTTTGCAAAAAAAAAAAATATAATAATAATAATAATAGTAATAAAAATACTGGAAACAAATGTATATTAGGCATAAATTCAATTTAAGTTATTTTATTTAGAGGCCATACATTCAAATCTCATGAAGAATATTTTTTTTTGTATAAAAATAAAGTAATAAATTTTAAATAGGTTTTTTTAACATATCAATTTTGAGTATAATTTTTTTATATAGAAATTTGGAAAGAAAAAGAAAATAACTAATCTGTTTTAAACAACACAATTCAAATAAGACTCTTTAACATTATATATTTTTACAATAAAAGTGTTTATTATTAAAAAAATTGTCCCAAAAGTGTAAAATGCACTATCAAATTTCCACCATGTCACAAGACCTTGTACCAATGTATCACAAGTATTTGCTAAGTAGGTATAATCTCTATACATATATAAAACTCAAAGTTGTGCATGTCTGGCTGACTATGTCCTCTTGGGGTTACAATACCAAATGGTACTCTCACTGAGAGTTCACCCCCCCTAAGCCACCTTCAACATACTAGAAAATTATCAAAATTAAAATATCTAATACAATTTTCAAGTGCACTGGTAATCAAGTGGTTAACGCGCTAGTCAGATAATCAACCTAGCGTAGGGTTCCGTTGTTTCAAAATTTTCCTCATTATGGTTGTGACCACATAATAATAAGACTCTGAGGGTTATGTGGTAGAAAATGCTTTGAGCATAACCTTTAACCTTACCTGGTGGTTACCTTCCAATTAAAAGTGTTATTATTATTTTTATTGGGACACCGGCCATGAGAAAAACCCTTAATGGTGACAAAATGCCAGGTTTTAGCTAGTATAGAAATAAAATAATGATATCCAATTATAAAATATGCTCATAACATGTACATAATCACAATAAAATAATAATACTAGGTATGTAAATTAAAATATATTTCTTTTGTGAAACCAAAAATAAACAAAGAAATAAACTAATAGCCAGCAGAAAATGAAGATGGGGCATGGAATACACCAGTTTTTCATGAAATTGCAAAAGTTAAGCAATGTCTAATGTGGTGGAACATGGATTAGTGAATGTTATTATGTATTTGTAATCCTTCATGACAGTTTATATACTGCTGTGGCTAATTAGAATTGCTGGGTTGTTTGCTTTGAGAATTATTACCAAAAAACATTGTTATACTTAAATTAAAACAAAATTGACTTGTTAAGACTAGTGAAATTATAAAACACAATAGTGTGGAACACTTTTTTTAAATAGATATAAAATTAACTCAAATTTAAGGGGCTTCATAGTAATAAGATGGTAGAGAGAGCACAATAGTTATTATTGTTATTATGAACAGTGCACATTAAATTGGCCAATTAATTTTAAATCAAGTAATCAGGAAGCATGTCACAAAGTAAACATCATTTTTTAGTGTGGCAGAACCACCTGAGTGAAATATTCATTTTATAATAATATGTATTGTACATCTAAATAAAATCCACAGAGTGAAAAATTTCACTATCTAGCACTATGCATTCAGCTGTTTCTTTGCTTGAACCAGAACCTTTTTTTAGCCAACCTATGGTCAAGAGATCTTGAGCATAAAAAAATTCTGTTTCCCTTAACACATGGTCCTACTTTGGCTTGGCTAGGCTAGGTGAGATTAATATGGGTAGCTGGTATGATTCCAAGTGAACTGTAGGTGTTAGTCCATTGTGCTAGTCCAGGAACAGCAGAGTGCAGAAAGTTCATTAGGGTCCAAGTGGATGTCTCTAGAAATGGATGGTTATTGTCAGATGAAAAAGGTGATCCAGTATTAAATGTTTCTTGTACTCTCCTTTTCTTCTGTCACGATTCACGATTTAGACAAACTAAAGAACTATTTTTTGATACACCTCGAAAGCAAATTTGGAGTTCAGAAATGACAAAGTAAACACTTTCATAGTTATAAAAAAGATGTTCAAAACTAATTAAAATATTATTTGTATTTAAAATAGGTTCAAATAAATGAAATACCTATTATTTAAGAGAATTATTAATTATTTAAAACAATTCACAATTTGTCACAAAAATATCACAATTTCTGAATTTCCTTCAACGAAGGACGAGTTTTTATCTAAACGAGTTTTTTATCAGTAGTTATAAAAAAGATCAAAACTAATAAAATGATATTTGTATTTAAAAATGTTCAAAACTAAATGAAATACCTAATATTTAAAAGAATTATTAATTATTATTTAAAACAATTTACAATCACCAATATCACAATTTCTGAAATTACGAAAGATCAAAGATGGCGTCTTCAACAAACGATTCGTTTTATGTAAACTGGAAAAATATGGAACATTTCCAGCTGACTGGTCAACTGACTAAATTCTAGTTATGTCCTAGCTGGAGAGAGTCGTTATATTTCCAGCTGACTGCCCAGGTGACTGAGTCTAGATGGATTTTTGTTGGAAATATCCAGGTGGCTGGTCAACTGATTTAATCCATAATGGAAAAATCCAGCTGTCGGGACAGTTGGAGGTCCAGTTGACTTTATACACCTGGATATTTCCACCTTAAATCCAGACTGGAAGTCACCTGCCGTGCTGTCTGGGTAATCTCACTCTGATAAATAGGTTTCAAAGAATCGGTCTATAAACCGAACACCTTGTCAGTGCACTTTGAGTGAAATTTAGAACAACAAATTTATTTCTAGTGAAATTAAATAAAAATGTGTTTTGAAATTAAAGAAATATCTAGATTTTATGGTAATAGCTGCATAGTGCATGGGTAGAACATCATTTCATGATTGGTTTAAAAAGCGCAACAAGGACGTCAATGATGATTACAACGACCGAGCAGACCAAAAAATTGTTTAAATTGTTCGGAATGATAGGCGAATTATTCTAAAAATAAATAAACATGATTAAAATCAATAGAGAGACAGTGAGACAAGGAGAGATCTGAGCTCTGGAGGTCCGGGACTGGGTGGCTGTTACATCAGGACATTACACCAGCTCTCTATGATAGAGGTCCCGGGACTGGGTGGCTGTTACATCAGGACATTACACCAGCTCTCTATGCCAGAGGTCCCGGGCTGGGTGGCTGTTACATCAGGACATTACACCAGCTTTCTATGCTAGAGGTCCCAGGACTGGGTGGCTGTTACATCAGGACATTACACCAGCTCTCTGTGCTAGATGTCCCAGGATTGGGTGGCTGTTACATCAGGATATTACACCAGCTCTCTGTGCTAGAGGTCCCAGGACTGGGTGGCTGTTACATCAGGACATTACACCAGCTCTCTGTGCTAGAGGTCCCAGGACTGGGTGGCTGTTACATCAAGACATTACACCAGCTCTCTATGCTAGAGGTCCCAGGACTGGGTGGTTGTTACATCAGGACATTACACCAGCTCTCTATGCTAGAGGGTCTCAGAACTGGGTGGCTGTTACATCAGGACATTACACCAGCTCTCTGTGCTAGAGGTCCCAGGACTGGTGGCTGTTACATCAAGACATTACACCAGCTCTCTATGCTAGAGGTCCCAGGACTGGGTGGCTGTTATATCAAGACATTACACCAGCTCTCTATGCTAGAAGTCTCGGGACTGGGTGGTTGTTACATCAGGACATTACACCAGCTCTCTGTGCTAGAGGTCCCGGCACTGGGTGGCTGTTACATCAGGACATTACACCAGCTCTCTGTGCTAGAGGTCCCGGGACTGGGCGGCTGTTACATCAGGACATTACACCAGCTCTCTGTGCTAGAGGTCCCAGGACTGGGTGGCTGTTACATCAAGACATTACACCAGCTCTCTATGCTAGAGGTCCCAGGACTGGGTGGTTGTTACATCAGGACATTACACCAGCTCTCTATGCTAGAGGTCTCAGAACTGGGTGGCTGTTACATCAGGACATTACACCAGCTCTCTGTGCTAGAGGTCCCAGGACTGGGTGGCTGTTACATCAAGACATTACACCAGCTCTCTATGCTAGAGGTCCCAGGACTGGGTGGCTGTTATATCAAGACATTACACCAGCTCTCTATGCTAGAAGTCTCGGGACTGGGTGGTTGTTACATCAGGACATTACACCAGCTCTCTGTGCTAGAGGTCCCGGCACTGGGTGGCTGTTACATCAGGACATTACACCAGCTCTCTGTGCTAGAGGTCCCGGGACTGGGCGGCTGTTACATCAGGACATTACACCAGCTCTCTGTGCTAGAGGTCCCAGGACTGGGTGGCTGTTACATCAGGACATTACACCAGCTCTCTGTGCTAGAAGGTCCCGGGACTGGGTGGCTGTTACATCAGGACATTGCACCGTCTTCGACCCATCACTGTGCTCCAGCATGAACCTTATACGCCGGATTTGCAGTCTTGCACCCTATGACTACTTTTGTTCTAAAAGAATAAAAATCCAGCAGGAAGGAACCTCATTTTGAATCAATTGAAGTGGTCAATGTTATAGTGCACGAGCTGCAGCACTGCTTTAACCAATGCACAAAAATATATATTGATGGAACAGCATTTTTATTAGTAAGGGGCTTCGAATTATAATAAAAATAATGTGTTTCTTTGTGTTATTATATCACAATTTTAGTAGGTAGCGCAAAATTGTGGGACTTTTTCATATATTTAAATTGCCAATATCTTATTTTGCCTATATTTCCGCCACTGGTCGCTGTAAACATTAAAGTAGCTACTCATTTTTTCCTCACAAGATATGTGTGGACCCCGAGCACCCAAGTACAGAGCAGAAAAAACCTGCCCCGCTGGGGATCGAACCCGTGCGTGCAATTCCTAGCGCGCTAACTCACTCGGCCACGGTGACTACTGGGGCTTCGAATAATCTTGCAGATTTTAATACAAAATTTGTTGATAGGGTGTTGGAGTCGATTTGGCGCGAGCTTGAACATTTATGTAGTTGATCTCGTGCAGATGCACTTCTTAGAGCTAAAAGGGGTAAACGCCATGATGGCTTGCCTTGGCGCAAGCGGGCGGAGGCAGCTACCACCCACCGGTGCCGTCCTGCCCGGGTGTTTCCTGAGGGACGAGCCTGAACAGCTGATAAGGGAGATCGAGATGCGCGGAGTTCGATTCCTTTCCCGCGCAAAATCACGCACGACAGCGTGGTAGTGCACGTCACTTGAACTTCTCTCAGCTCTCAGTTGATGAGAGACGGGCCCGTGTCCGTTACTTCACGTGCACTCCCTTTTTCGTTGCGTAATAATTCAAATCATTTCTTATTCAAAAAGAAAATCTGTTGGCATACTTTTCTCATCTTATGTGTTATTTCGGATTTCTCCACCTAAAATGAACGTTTCGTTTGTTATCGAATTGTCCTCTGTAGTCAGCTAGTCAGTAGTGTTGTTTGACTCTCTAGCGAAGCGGGTTGATAAAAAAAAGTTGTGTTCTATTTTTGTTTGTCTCTGATGGATTGAATGTAATAAAACAATACCTATCAATGATAGTAACATCCAGTTTCTCCTAACATCGATTTTCTTTTTATTTGCCCAGCATTAGATATTTCTAGTCATTATCTACTTCAGGACTGATAAAATCTGACAAGGTCTGCCCGTTTGATTATCAACAAAATTATATTCAATTAGAGTGGTGATTGATTTAAAGTATTAGGAAGTTTTTTTTTTTTCTTCAATATTATAAAAGTACATATTATATACAAAAAAAATATATTATGACAAGATTATAAATAGAATATACCTAATCGCAACTTCTTACCTACTTGATATTTACGTTAATACGCTGAGTTATGAGTTCCATCACTCCTTTCGTCAAGGATTCGAAAGGCTTAGAGATCCCTTCATAATAAGAAAATTATCATTTCTGATGTAGGCTAAACGATAATATAGATAAGAGATCATGAAATTTTAGAGAAGATTAGTACCTACTAGAAAAAATTAGTACACTGCTGTTTTGAAAATGGCGGTTTCAAAAACCGGGGATTATAATGAAAGGCCTAATTGTAAAAAATTTCCCACATTTTTGATAAAAAATTGTATTTAAAATTTTTTAGTTTTCTGATAATACCTAGTAATTTTTGCTTTTCCAAAAAAGTTTTTTTTTTTTTTAAAAACCCCTTTTATTTTTGAAATTTGATGGCCCTTCCTTATTAAAAATTTTTAGTAGTCCCCTCATAAAATAACCGTTTTTTGGTTTTAAAATGTTAGCGTAAGGGGGTCCCTTTTCTCGAGCCGACATCGACACCCCTAAATAAAGCACTACTACACAATATGTTTTTTTTTCAATAACAACAAAATCTCCACTGAAATGAAACTACCTTCAGGGGGCCATATAAATTCCTTCG
This sequence comes from Bactericera cockerelli, assembly GCA_024516035.1. NCBI lineage: Eukaryota > Metazoa > Arthropoda > Insecta > Hemiptera > Triozidae > Bactericera > Bactericera cockerelli. Next base: position 26,543,535 of record CM044957.1, on the reverse strand, counting down.
TAAATTTACTTGCAAAAGAAATTTTTTATGCAATTTATTAAACCCTTTACATCAGTTGTTTTTCATGAACAATTTTCAAGGTCAAATCTATTATTGATTTGTGCTTTTGGGGCCAAATAATCAATAAGGGGAAAAAAAAAAACACTGGAAACTGAATACATTATACCGACACATCTCTACTGAGTAAGTGGTAACTGTGATACTATCCCACCAAACTTTTTCACCGTGCTTTTTATGCTATTCCTACGAAATTGAGTTATGCAAAATTACGGCAACTATAAATTTTTCAAGTTCAGCATACTCGCTGTCATGCAAAAAGTTATCATTTTTTGAACATGAGAAACAACAAAAAATTGTTTTGAAAAATTACTTTTAACTAGCTCAGGATCTTGGTCATCACAAAGGTCCTGCGGCCGGGCTGATGACCTTCGTACAACATTTCAGCTTTCTAGGTTTTTACTGTTTTAAAAGATACAGCTACAGTTCAAGAGATTTTAGAGATACAGTATGAGTGGTTTGGTTTCATGTATTAGTATAGATTAGGTTTGTGTATGAGAACCGTTCCTTTCTCGTGGACCCACAACTTGAATGGAAAATATGTGGCCCACTACTCCTCACAGTATTGTGCCTCACAGTACTGTTGAACGGCTAAGAAATAGAAACCTTTTAACGACTCAAATTAAGAGACATTTTTCCTCTTGTATTTTGATGTGCGCATGTACCACATCTAATTTGCAAATTTATAGTACATTAGGTACATATTTGAATCTGAAATCAGGATTCAATTAAAAAGGGGGGTTTTGATAGTATTCAAAAGGGTGGTCAAAACTCTAACTGTTAGAAACCCTTGCTCTATTGATTAGAAGAAACAGAACAAAACATCTGCTGTCTAGGTGCAGAAAAAAGCCCTAGCTGAAATTCGAAATTACGAGATTTACGAGTTTTGAAGGAGCTGAAAGTCTAGTGTGTTTTATTGAGATCAAAGTTTCTGGTAGGGGCTTATTGTATGAAATCTTTGAAACTCTCATTTTCCTCTGAAGAAGGTGTAAAGGAGCTCCACATCTTTTTTTTGTTTTCTTTTTTGTATTTATCATAGTCTTTTCTATTTCCCTTTTCTATAATTTTTGCAATTTGGCGCCTGAGTGGCTTGGGCCCTTAAACACAATTTGTGATTTAAATTCAGAAAATCTTTTAAGAGAAATGTCCTTCGCACTTTACCTGATCATTAGGCCATAAGGGTCAGTTTCGGGGTTTTTCTTTCTTAGTCTCAGTTTTATACTCTCCTATTCCTTCTTTCTTAGCGTTGGGGCTGGTTTTGGATAAGGGCAGCGTTATTCTTCCTTTTTTTTACCTACATTGATTTTCATTTCACACGATTCCAACAAAAAATTGGAAATCGCTAAAACAAGAGACTTCAACTTAAATCATTTAAAAATATATTACCCTGTTTTTAAGATTAAAAAATAATTATTCAACAACTTTAAAAAATAAATTAATAAAAAAAAATAAGTTTAAACCCTTTTTTTAACTGTTTTCAACCCATTAGAAATTGAAAAAACCTAAGAAATTTATTCAACTTAATATTATTTGAAAGTAACTTTCCTGAGAAAAAAAAAGTTTTTTTTAATATTTCATAGCCCTGTTAGTAAACAAAAAAAAAAGAGTGCCAATTCGCCAGGTCCGTAAAGCAGGCGCCGCCAGGATATTAGGGGCCCCACCCCCCCCAGTTGAAAGCGACATGAAAGTTCGACGATAAAGGGGAAGGGGGCTCAAGTTCAAGCCCCACCCCTTTGGGGGGTTCCCACCCCCCTTTCCCCCGCCTCGGCCTGGCTGAAAACAATGTCCCCTCTGTGGTTTTCCCCTCCGGGGGGGGGCCCAAACACCCAACTTTGAAAACTAGTGGGGCTCAAATCAAACCGCGATCTTTTTTTGGGGAAAAATTTTGGGGAGGAACGCACAAAAACAAATTGGAAAGCAAGATTAAAATTAATTTTTATGTAAGGTCAATAATGTATTTTAAAAACACAAAAAGTTTTCTTAGCCCCAAGTCCAGGTTCAGGGGCCCCAAACAATGTCCCCTATTTATTTTTAAAGATTCTACTTTTCTAATGAAATTTGGCGCTTAATGGGGGTTTTAAGGGGGATTTTTAGGGGAATCACTGTTTTGAAGAAAAGTTCAAATAAACATGGGTTAAACAATATTATCCCGTTTCCCCTTTTAAAGGGTCCAACATATACTTTTAAAATGGCCCCCCGGGAAATGTGTTTTTTTTCCTCCTCAATTTTTAAACAAAAAAATTTTTAAAAAAAAAAGGGCGAGAAACTGACAATTACAAAGTAATCGCATAGCCCAAGTACCCCCCCTGAAATGCTTTTTATTATTTTTTTTTGGTTTTTTTCCATGTTTCCAAATTTTAAAATGCTATATAATTTTTGAAAATGAAAAAATGTGTTGTATCCCTTGGTAAGCGTGGTTGACGTTTAAGTTTGTTAAAAAAACCTGAGGTTAAAATTCCCCATTTTGGCATATCTTTTTCCTCTGGGGTTAAAAACAATTTGTATATTTAAAACCCCCAATTTTAAATTATAAAAAAAAATTTTTTCCTGTTTTGGCAGGATTTTCTAAAGTCCGCGGGGCCGAGATGTCCAGTACCAACTGTTTCTTTCACTTTCAAAAAAACAGTCCCCCCTTGAAAAAAAATTGGTTTTTTGCACAAACCCCCAGCAATTTTTTTAAAAACCGTCCTTTTTTTTTAAAAGGGTTGATCTTGGTTGGTTTTTTATAAAATTTTTTTTTCCATTTTTTTTTTCTTTCATAATAATTTAATAAAGGGGTAGGGGTGGAGTTTTTTTTTAAAATACAAAAAAAGAAAAATTTTAAAGGTAGACCAAAAACACCAACAACTACCTTTCCCCTTAAAAAGTTACCCCGGAATTTCTTTTTTCCCAAAGGAACAGGTGGGGCCTTAGGTAATGTGTGAGACTTTTAGGTTTCATGGAATACTTCCCAAATACTTTTTTTATCAAAAGGGGTTTTTTTAAAAAAAATCATCTGGGTTTTTTATACAAAAAGATAAATACAAGGCTCCCGGAAAAAACCACTAAAAAAAAGGTCATATAACCCCTTCATAATAAACAAACTTAAAAAAGGGAAGACAAAAAACCAAAATCAAAAAACAATTTATGAAAAAAAAAAAAAAAAATGATGAAATTGTAGAATCCCATTAAATTCAATTTTTTAAAATTGCACTTCCTCGTTGTAAAAAAATAATCCCAAACAAGGGGAAGGGGATAAAAAAGGGGGGGTGAAAGCAATGAGACAATTTAAAAATTGTTTAGCCCCCCCCTACAAAAAAAACCAAAATTCTAAAAAAAATAAAAAAAAATCGAAAAATAGTACAAAAAAAGGGTGAGCAATACAAAAGAATGGGGGAACAAAAGCAAGAGAAAGGGGAAACTTTTAAAAAAAAACGATTTTCTTATCCAAAAATTTGAAAAATAAAAATTAGTGGGGCCCTAAAAAACCCCCCCGGGGTATACATGAAAGAGAAAGGAAGAAAAGTATATTTGGGGGGGGGAAATTTTTTAAAATTTTACAAATGTGGAAGCAAGTTTTGATGAACAAATAACCCATAAGTCCTCTATGGAACAGGGGGTCATTGATTTCCCTAGGGGCCGACCTACCCCTTTAACTGTTACATCTTTTCCCCCGGAACCCTGTATAAAATGGGGAATTGTATATTTGTATTTGAGGAAAAATCCAGAATTACAAAAGTTGGGGGGAAGAACTATGATTTTTGAATTTGGGGTTTTTAGGGCCCCTATTATGATCATAAAATGAATAAAAATTTAAACATTTTTTTAGGGAAAAATTTCCCCCCAATCTTTCATTTTGATTTTTAAGGAAAATTTTACAAAGAGTATTTTTTTTTGTTCTCAAAAAAATTCCACTGTTTGAGAGAGCAAATTAAGTCCGCTGATTATTTTAAAAATTGAGGTTGTCCCTTTGACACAAAAAAGGGGTTTGGAATTTTAAAAAAATTTGGCTAACGAAAGTTTTTCAATGCATAAACCCTTTTAAAAAGATGTACAAGTTTTTTTTGAGGGAAAATTTTTAAAAGCTTCAGATTGAAAGGTGCAGAGGATATTTAAAAGAAACATTGAAAAAAGAGTTGCTTCGGGGGAAAAAAAAAAAAAAAAAAACTTTAAAAACTTTGTATTTTTTTGGAAAATAAACAGAGAAAAAATTGAAAAAAATTTTTTTTTTTGTGAATAAAAACCCTTTGGGTACGTAACCTCATCACGATCATTTTCATGTGACCCTAAACCAAATCGATTAAAACGGCGAGATTTTGCAAAAAATTCTTTCATTGGGGTTTTTGTGATGGTGATGGTGCAAATCCCCTTTTTCCAAATTTGGCCAAACGGGAGAAAAACGATTTCTAAACATGAAAAGAAAACTTTCATTGAAAAAAGAACCCTTTTTCCTATAACAGCTAAAAAGCCCCAAAAAAGGGGGACGTTTTCTTTGACCAGTTTTCATTTTTTTTTATCCCGAAAATTTGAGACAGGAAAAAGGGGTCTTTTTTTAAAAAAGAGGATGTTTATTTTTGGAAAATTTTTGACCTAATTCCCCTACTTTTTTTTATCTTAATTTTTCAACATTTCGTGTGGCAACATAAAAAATTTTTAAAAAACCCCCTACAAATTTTTGTATTTTAGGTCTTTGTTATGAAGTGAGATAAAGTTGTATAAATTAACTATCAATAATAATAACCCCCCAAATTTTCTTTACCAGCAGGCCCCCCCGGGGTGAACCCCCCGCGCCGGCCGCAGGCCTACCCCGGCTATATTTAATGCACCAAATTGAATTTTGAACCCCCTTTCTTTACCTCCGAAACGGGGGTCCCAAAAACTATGTTAAACTTTTGGGGGGTCTTCTTTCCCCCCTTGACTAAAGTTAGAAAGGATGAAAAAAAGAACCGGTTTTTAAATAAAAATTTTTTTCCTATTGAAAAAACTTTGGGTGTGGAGGTCAAGTTCAGGTTAAGCACAAAGGGGGGGGAAATTAAAAGAAACTAAAAAAAAATTAATGTTTGGTAAGTGCGGTTTTCCCTCCCCTTACACGTACAAAATCCTGATTCCCCGCAACAGAGGTTTTAAAAAAAAAACGCTTTAATTCACCCTAAGGACACACAAATCTTACTTTTTATTTTCACCCTTAATGAGGAAAAGTATTGTTTCGAAAAATTGCCCTCCCTACCTTTCTAAACGAATCAAGCATCAGGATCCCAAAAAAAGTTTTTTTTAGCCTTTGGGCCCCCGTGTGTGTGTGTGTGTGTTTGTGGTGTGAGAAGGAGAAGTGTGGGGGTGTTTTGGGGAAGGAGAGAGAGTGGGGTGGTTGGTGTCTGTGTGGGGGGTGAAGGAGAAGGTGGGTAGGGTGTGCTGGGTGTGGAAGAGTGGGGGAAAAGGTTGTGTTGTGTGGTGAGGGGGTGGGGTAGGTGTGTTTGTGTGTGTGGGAAAAAAGGTGGGGTGGTGTGTGTCTGGGTGTGATAGCTACTAACCCCGGGGGTTTTTGTACCCCGCTAGTTGTTTATAACACTTCCCCATAAAAAAAAATTTTTGGGGTGTTCCCCAAATAGCGTAAATTTTTAAAAAACAAAAATTACTTATTGGCAATTTTTTTTCAACACATTTTTAAAAAGACTTGAAAAACCGGGGAATTTTATACCTAAATTGTACGTCCCTTACATGGTAATTATTTATTCCTTATTTTATAGAATCTTAAAAGGGTTTGAACAAAAAAAAAATATGATTGTTTACTGCAAATTTATTAATAATTTTAAAATTTAAATATTAGTGTTCAGCATGCCAAATATAAAAGAAAATAGGTATGAAAAAATTTTTATAATCAGGGGAAAAATGTAGATTTTTATTCCGTAATAAAATTTAAAAAATTTCCCTTTTAAAAAAAAATTGAACTTTTTAATTTTGCTTTAAAGGAAAAACTTTTTAATTTTTATACGATTTTTTTATTTTTGAAAAAAAAAAAAAAAAGAGTTTATTTTAATATCCAATCCCTTTTTTTTTTTTAAATAAAAACTTGGTTTTTCATTTTAAATTTTTGGACCAAATTTTAAACCTTAGTTTTTTTAAAAAATTTTTTAAGGGGGTTTTTTTAAAACTACAAACGGAAAAGGGGGGCCCCTTTCCAGGAAAAAAACTTATTTCCCCAAAAAAACCCAAACTTCCTTTTCAAACCCCCCAGTTTAAAGATATAATTTTATTTTTTTAGAACTAAAAATGAAAATAAATAATAAAATTGCCTTTTTATTTAAAAAAAAAAAAACCAACCCAACTTTCCAAAAACCCAAAAATTTTTGAATTTTTGTTCTTTTTTTTTGCAGGGGAAGTTCATCTCCCCCCCCTTTTTTCAAAATTCTGGCTATTTGCGCGTGAAAAAAAAATTCCTTATTTCCCCCTGCCCCCCCGAAAGTAATTCTCGAAACCCCAATTGGGACAGACAAGTTATCCTCCCATCGGGGTTTTTTTTCCCAAAGTCTTGGGCTTTTGCTGAAATAATGAAAACTTAAAAGCCCCCAATGAAAAGAAAAAACATGTTTTTTGGGCGATATCGGGGTTTTTTTTGGGCGGCACAAAATTTTAAAATTTTTTCAAAATTCACACATGAAAAAAAGGGGAACTATTTGGTTTGCGAGATTCTAATTTTACCAAAATTTATTTTTATCGGGAAAGGGGGGAAGGGTTTTTCCCCAAAAACAAAGTGAAATTTATTTACCAGTTTTTTTCCCCAAACAGATCTTTTTGCCCTATTTTTTGGAAAATCATGTCTCGAGTGAAAATTTTTTTTTAAAAGCCGCCCCTTTTTTCCCCGGTCCGAAAATCTTAGGCTGCAGGAAGGGGCCCCCCCCACTGACTCGAACCCTAGTTCCTGGAGGTGAATGCTCTTTATTTTAATGCGAGGCTGGCTATTAATTCCAGGACGACCCCTTTTAAAAGGAAACGGAGCGCTGTGAGAGAATTTTTGTACTTTTTTGGAAAGGGAACCGTATCTTTTGTGATACCTTTTTTATGATTCTGTATTCAAATTAGTTTTTTGCTAGAAGTGTTCGGAAAAATTTTGTTTTTTCCGGGGGAAATATGATTGTTTTAAAAAAATTGACAATAGTTTTTGTAATTTTTTAAATTTTTCATGCTAAAATTTGTTTACAATTTTTGAAAATCCAGGATGCTAAATTTCATTGAATATTAAATTTTTCCCCAATTAAAAAAAATTTTTTTAAATCCTTTTTGAAGGGTGCCCCGCTTTATGAAAAAAATAAAAATTGGGGTTTCTCCGGTTTTTGTTCTGACTGTCACTAAAAAAGGGAAAGCGTTTTGAACCATTCCCCATTTAAAAAGGGTTTTTGAAGAAAATCTTGAAAAAAATTTTTTTAATTTTTACAGCGGCTTTTTGCTTTTTTTAAACATGCACTATTTCCAAAAAACTTATTGCAACAAATGACGAACTAATTTTAAATACGAATCTGTCAATCCAAAATAAAGTTTCAGCTTGCAACGTACGTGTTTTTTTTAACTCTCTCCCGGGGCAGTTTTTTTAAACAGCCTTAAAAGCAACCTGGTATAAATTTTTAATAAAATTTTGATTATTGCTTTAATAGGTACCTCCCGAAAGTTTTTTACTTTTATTACTTACCTATAAAGTTAAGAAATTTTTTTTTTTTTTTGGGGGTTTTTTTTGAAATTTAAAAAAAAATTTGTAGACGATGAAATTTAAATTAGCTGAAAGAGCTAAAAGTACACCCCCGGAAATTTTTTTATAAAAATCCCCCTTTTTTTTTTTCCCCGGTTTTATATCTCAAAAACCCGCAGTAGCCCCCCGTGGCAGAAGATTAGTCGCGGGGCATTCACCAGGTTTCCCCGGTTCGATCCCCGGGGGGCATGTTTTTTCTGATCTGTTATTAGTTTTGGGGGGTCCACTACTTTTTGAGGAAAAATGAGTATTTTGCTTTGTTAGCGCGACCATGGGGACTTATGGTAAAAATAAGACTTTGGGGGATTTTTAAAAATACGGAAAAGTCCTATAATTCTGCCGCCCCAAAACTGGGAAATATAAAAAAAAAGAAACATTTTTATTTTTATCTCGTAAACCATCAGCGTTTTTAAAAAAAAAAAAATAGAATAAAACCCCCCCTCTAATGGAGATCTAACCACAATTTAATTTAAAAGAGGTGTGCATGACAGCTTAAATTAAAACCTTTTTTAAAAATGGGCCCCTGGGCCCCTTTTAGGGTTTAAGATAAAAATCAAATTTTTTTTTTTCCCCTTCCCCAGATAAAGCGTCCCCAAATTTTAAAAAGAAACAAAGGGGGGAGCTAGCTGGGGTGGATCGCGGGGGCTTTTCAAACCCCCAAAGCTCCGTCCGATATGGCCCGCTTAAAGAATTTTTAAAAACAGATTTCTGCGTTTAAAATAAGTTGTAAAAACCCGTTTCCCCGCGCTTAAAGTAATGGGAACAGATTTTTGAAAAACCTTGAAGAATATTTTTTTTGAAAAAAACCCCGTGGAAAAAAAGTTTTTAATTTTTAAATTTTAATTTTTGCTTATCCCCGCGGGGGGGCGTTACTAAAATTTTGGGACCACCTCTGTCAAAACCCAAAAAAAAAATAACACAAATCATTGGATGGCCCCAACAACTCCGTGGTGAACGGTTTTTTGACTTCTACCGCGGCCCTTTAAAAAACCCGTTCGATCAGGGTTGGGGGAAATTTTTTCGGGGAGAAAGGTTTTTCCCTCCAAAATAAAAAAAACACTGAAAACTGGGATTTCCCCCCCCACCGGGGGAGGTGAATGGGGTAGATAATACGATTTCCAGCAATGGGGGAAAAATACCCCTTTTTATCAATTAAGTCAAAACTTAAATATTCCTCAATAGATCCCTTTAAAATTGAAGTGTTAATTGAAAGGATTTTTTCCCCGGAAACGAAAATCCAATGGATACCCCAAGGGGTTGCGAAATGGAGGTCAGCCATTTAAACCAATTTCCCCAAATCTATAAAAAGTTTTGGGCTCCCAAAAACGGTTTAAAAAAATTTGAAAAATTTTTTTGCACCTTCAAGAGTTGGGAAAAAACAAAGCCCCCTTACATGTCAAGACATTTTAAAACCCAAAAAAAAAAATTTTTCCCGAAAAAAATTGTCAAAAAATCGCCTCACGGGGAAACTGGAGTGTTTCCCAAAAAAATTACTTCAACAATTTTCCCCCAAACTCAACTAAGGAAATAGCCCCATAAAAAAATAAAAAAATCCTCATGAAAATTTTTCTTCTAAAACCCAAAAAGATGGACGCAAAACCCAAAGGCCGCCCATATTAGGCTCAATCCCCCCTCTCAAAACAATTTTGAATATATCTTGATGCAAAAAAAAAAAAATTTTTTTTTTTTTTTATTTTTATGTATGTGTTACAAAATCAATAACCAGTGAATTAACTTTGTTGTATACACCTTTTTCTCTGAGTTTAAAAAAAAGAAAGCTTGATTTAATCAAGGTGCTTTTGGGGAAAAAGCTTCGAAAAAAAGGAAATTTAAAAAAAAAAATTTCTGTAAAAGGTTAGTACCCCAAGGGTTGGGCCCTCTTACGAGGGGTTAATGAGGTGCGTTAAATACAGCTAACTTTGTATCTTTTGGAATTTTTAAAAATACTCTTTTTTTAAAACCCCAAAAAAGTAAATGTGTGTTCAAATAAAGAATTTTTCATCACAGCACGACCATTACCCTTATTTTAAGTAACTTTTGTACAAACAACAGCGGATCAACATACTATTCAGTCCCCAGGGTTGGCTGTTTGTAAACATTAGCAGTAGATCTGGGAAAAGAAGGTTTTTAAAAAAACACCCATTTGCTGAAAACTCACTAAAAATAAACCTCATCAAGCATGGCTTTTTCTGGGAACAGAAAAATACAAGGGGTTTAAAAATTAGGGCACCCATCAAGTCTTAAATCCCTAAACGTTTTAATGCAGCGTCGCAGAAACGGTGAAAATTAAGTCCTTGATGGACTATGGCTAACGAAAAATTGGGTTGTTAAAAACACCATCATCATTTGCTGGAATGTCCGAGAACGATGCCAGCCAGAACAGCAAATTGTCGCCATAGCTTCATCCATCCAACAAGAAATGTCATTTTTTGTCTTGGAAAGGTAAAATTGACGACATCGCAGTGTATGTATGCTTCTACACCACACTGTGATGTTTTCAGGGCCGAGAAGATACCCTCCCGAGATAAAGCTACAATATCATATGTTAACTGCCAAAAAGTTACTTTACTGACTTTGTAAATAACAACAAAAAACTAACGAGAGTGAAGTAAATTAATGAAAGGAAACAATTCAATTGCTGTTAATTATCTTAATTTACCACAATATTAAGTAAATCGTTTACATACTCATTGTGATCAGGCTCACGCCTATACCAAACATAAATATTATATAAGTTTAGGAGTTGTATATGTAGGTATACTTTGTATACGTATGTATAAAAACCTTCTTCACAAAAACACTGTTTTACCCGGTTTTATACCCATGTGGGTTATAAATCCATGATGTTACATTTTTCCCAGCAAAGGATCTCATTTTTTTACTTGATATCAGAACGATATGGTTTTTTCGATACCGGGTTTCTTCCTCTATTTTAAGCTTGATAAGTATTCTGTAGAATGCCCTCAAATCGGCTATCTCAAATTTCCCAACCAAAATAAATACCATTTTAATTTTTCACCTATCCTGTTTATCTACTACGGATAGGTGCTTTGGTACTATATGTATATCAAATAAAATTATGGTTACTATAATTAGATTTAATTCCTTCTATGTTACAGTTTAAACGAATGTTGAATAAAGAATTGAGTCACTTTTTCTGAGTCAATAAATTGGGAACAAAACAGAGTACATCCGCTCTATTTCCTCGGTAAGTAAAAAATCAGTTTCTCAACTCTGTTTTTCTAACCGAGATTGAATGAGTTTAGGGGGGAAAAAATTTTGGGTTTATACAAAATTTCCGGGTAACCCAAAGAAAACCCCACATTTGTTTTTTAACTTAAGTTTATATTTAATTTTATTTAATTTTTAAATTTTATCCACGTTGAATTTTAGCAGCCAAGTACTCATTTCCCAATCGTGCCTATTACATTGACCTTTTTTGAAGCCGCCGCCCCACTCTACCAACCTCCCATTAAAATTTAACAAAACACCGGGGGGACTTTTGGCCCCCCATGCTTGGCTTAACTGTTGCCAAATTTTTTTTCTTTTAAAAAACCCAAAGCGTAGCTGTTTCCCCTCAAGACCTAGGGGTTCACCGATTCTTAAAATTTGGCAACGACAAGTGTGCCCAGACTTTATGGTTTTCTCTTCTTTCAATATTTCCCCCCCCCTCCAGACCCGCAACAGGAGCGGGCCCCCTACGCTTAGGTCGAGACTCACAGGGCGACCCCCCGTAGCGGGGCGTAGTAAAGAGGGAGAGCGGGGCCCCCCGGCGCCAGTTCCCCCTTCACTTCTCAGGCGTGAACGGCCCCTGACTCACACCAACAGTTTCACTGCGAAAATTCCCAAACCGGCGTCGAAACCCTTTTTAAAGGATCTTGCAATAAATACAAAAGGGGGCCTGGCCTTTAAGAAAAAGCTCAAGATCTCACGATTTTGATCGACATACTTTTTTGTACAAAAAAATAAAGGATTCAGGCCGTTCAGGCACTTTTTTCTTCGTTAATTAATGTTTATCTAGATTTGCTAAAAAGCCACTTTTCCCTGCATAAAGTTCCCAATGATGACTTATTTGTCAAACTTTATGTCCTTTCCGGGTATTTTCTTTTGATTCAACCAAATTGCATTGGGTCAAGTATTAACTCGCTAGTCCCATAAATTCCAATTTGTAGGGGTCCGTTTTTTCCAATCCAGTCAATCCCTAAATTTTTCCCATTATTGTGACCACTTAAAATAAACTCGGAGAGTTAGGTGGTAGAAAATGTTTTGAACATTAAATCGCCTGGTTCCTTAACTCAAAAGTATTTTTATTATTAAAGGCACAATATTAATTTCCAATAATAAAACTAATTCAAATTTCGGGGGTTAGTATCTAAAGGATCCAGCAAGTTTATCAGCCGATCTCCATCTGCTAATATTTATAGTCCTCAGGTGGGTGAAAATTCAAATTTTCACTCATTTAAAAGTAGGTACACTGGTACACATTGAACAACGCACGTGTACTTAAAATTAGAACACTGAACACTATGGAAATGCTTTGTCTGAAAGCTTTTTGCGAAAGTCTGGACGGAATCCAACTCCTCCGCTCTGTTTTATATCCAATAGCTCTCTTATCGGTAAATTAATAAAACATCTCCATGTTAGGAAGGAATTTTTGATAACTTACCCCTAGTAAATCAAGGCACACCCTACCTGTGTTTTTCCAAACCCCCTTATTCTTCCTAGCCCCTACTATCACCAAAGGCATTGACCTACATATACTCGTATTCTTTCCTAACCCTACTATACTCTTACATCCAAGGCATTTGTTTTTACATGTAATGTATTATTCCCAAACCTAAACGATGTAATAATTCTACTGATTCCTTAAAACTCCGTTTTTAAATATCTTTGATTATTTGACGAAATTGTGAAAAATATTAACATTATTTTTTATTTGGTCGGATCGTTCACATACACTTTTTTTCAACAGAAGGCATTTAGTGAAAACCCTCAAGACCCCAAAATTTTCCAAAACGGCGCAGTTGGTATGAAAAAGCAGGAGTTGGATTCCCCCCGGATCTCCATTAAAATATTTCTCTTCACTTTTGAATTTACCTATTTGATTTTAATCATGATCCCTGTTCTCTTTCAAACGCTTTTAGATATAGATAGCTGGGGAATCGACATTTTCCGTATATCAGAACTATCGAAAAATCGACCCCTGACGCTATAGCCTATACCGCATTTCAGGTAGGTAAACAAGTAACAAAATCTTGAAAATGAATTTAAAATTACATTACACCTAATAATCTATCATTTTTTTTGTTGTGAAATTATTGTTGAATTTGTTCTTTAAAACATAGGTCTATTAATTTAGACGATTTCTTTTTTAAATGCAGGAACAAAAACACAAGTAAATTCCTTAATAATAAGTTGTGTGGGACTCACGACCCTTAGAAACCCGTTGTATGGGGTTATGATTTCATGGATTGAAAAATAAGGGAGGCGTGTAAAATAGGAAGAGAAGAGGCGTGCGAGAGAGAATATGGAAGAGAAAGAAGGAAGGTTTCTTCGTGAAGATCGATTGTAGGTGAGAGAGGGGTAAAATAAAGTCGGAGGAACCTTTGAAGGTTGCAGGGCCAATTTTTTCCCCTATTTTAAATTCCGATAAATTTCTAAAATTAGAAATCGGAAGTAGTGTGTTCGATTTTGGAAATTTTTCAAATAGACTATCAAAGGAATAGTGTGTTAATTTGTAGGTTACTAGATTTGTTTAATTATATCTGTAAATTACTTGTAGATAGGTCCCCCCTTCCGTAGTTGGAAAACCTCAAATTACCGGCCCCTGATGGAGTTATTTAAAAAATAAAAAAATCAAGGGTACATCCCTAATTATGCTCTATCAGTCATGAATTTTTTCTACAGGGTGGTTTAAAAAATTGAAATTAGGTGTCAACTTCGATTTTTAAATGGGTCACCTGAATTGAATTTGATAATTTTACTTCCAAAAAGGTTAAAGAGTATTTTTTAATACTATAAAAAATTACATAGGTAAGGATTTTTTTTTTCTTCCAAAACTCCATCAGAACCGAGTAATTTGAGGTGTTCCCCAAATTTGGTGGGGGCACCCGGGATAGGTAATTGTACAATTGAACAGAGTAAATACTCGCAGCACCGTTAATTCAAATATATACTACCTTCCCGGGACGTACAAACTTCGAAACAAAAATTCACATAGAGCACTGAGTGAGAACACTCCCGTAGGGGATAGATTTTCTGTAAGGAGGTAAAGGAAAGTGAAAAAGGCTGAAGATGTTCATAAATGACGTTACATAAGAAAAGGCCCCCAAAAAACTACTGTTTAAAAAAAGAGCCAAGTTCCAGAACTCCTATACAAAAGTTTTAGCCAATGAATCAGTGATATTTTTGATTGCAAACCAAGTTATCCTGGTACTAAACCATTTCTTTTTATTAAAAACCCTTTCCTGATACTTCTTTTTACTTTCCTTATCCTATAATAAGGAAAGTATTGTATGTCGAAAATTTGACCTACCCTTTTTCCCCATTTTTTGGGACGAATTATAGCCTCCCGGATACCAAAAAAGTTGTTTTCCCGCCATTGGTCCGTGGGGTCTGTCTTTGTGTGTGTAAACAGGAAAATCCGAGAACGGGGAAAAAGCAAAAGATTGAAATTTGGTATGCTAATTTTTTTAAATTATACACCAGACGAAAACCCCGAAACTTTTGGTTGCAAATCGGCCGCAGATTGCGGCCGCAGGACCGCAAAAATTGGCCGCAAGTGCCGCTTTTTGAATTGGTTAAAGGGAACAAAAAAATATTAGAGAACAAATTATGTCTTAGATTAAAAAATAATAGGGGCTCTTCTGATCATTTTTTTGATATCTTGAACTTTTTGGGAAACCTCGGCCCCCCAATTTACCGGTATTTTGGGGGGGACCGTTTTAATAAACCTTTTTTTATTTATCGTAGATGGGGTTGTGACATATCAAATCCAATGATTTTGAGGTGCTGATACGAATTTGATATTGATTTTAGCTAAAGGGTTACCTTTGAGTCACCAGTGGCTTTTGGTCCTTTTCCCAAATTCTTAAAAAATAAAGGAAAGCCCGTGTAAATGTTTACACCAGATTTTTGTATGTTTTAAAACTCATTTAGGCAATTCGACCCTCTCGCTTGGCCCATTTTATGCCATCGGTTTGTATGGACTATTGGCATTATGTATAAAAAATGGCAATATAACCTCAAAAAGGCCAAAACTGGCAAGTTA
The DNA here is from genome assembly GCA_024516035.1 of Bactericera cockerelli. NCBI lineage: Eukaryota > Metazoa > Arthropoda > Insecta > Hemiptera > Triozidae > Bactericera > Bactericera cockerelli. The sequence continues at coordinate 26,528,491 of CM044957.1, read as the reverse complement.
GAGGAATTTTTTTCAGAAACATACAAATGAGGAACTCGGAAAGGGTTTTTTTTAAAATAAAAAAAATGGTTGGTACCAAAATAACTTGGCCCCCAAACAAGAATCACTGCCATACATCATTTGCTTAAACTTTTGTATAGGAGTTTGGAACTAGGCACTTTTTTAAAGGTAGTTTTTTTGGGGATATCATTACTTTTGTAATGGTTCGTTGTTTTTTATTAAAAATTTCTGTTTTTTCACTTTAAAAGCTCCCAAAATCGAAAAACCACTTAACAGAAATGATAAGTGCGAAATTCTGGTTTTTAGATTTTTCCCTGTACTTTTAAAATACGAGTAAATCCTACCACATTTCAAAATTTCAGCTTTCTAGGTAGTTTCATAATTTTGATGTCTTGTCAGTCAGTGAGTCAGTTACAAAATTGCAAATTTAAAATTCCTCTAAAAGATTTTTGCATAGATTCTTGAAGTTTTTATGTGTTTTATGTGATCCGAACCTTTGTCCCCAAATTTCATAGCTCGTAGTCAATAGAACCGAAGATATAAGGTTGTGAAAAAAAACCAGGTGAATCTTTTTCGTGTGAAGATACACCCCCGTGCTAGCGGGAACTTGGCCTGGCGCACTGCCGTGCGCTCAAAATTACAACACAATTTTTATATTCAATACTTGAGCTTTCGTGACGTCTTTTTTAAGTGAAAAATAAATTTCTCTATTCCCTATTTGAAAAAGAAAAATTGAAACCGTACCCCAAAACAGCACGGAAGTTGATTTCCCCCCAGTCTGGATTTAAGGTGGAAAATATCCAGGTGTAAAAAGGGCAACTGGACCCCAACTGTCCCGAAGCTGGATTTTTCCCCTCATGGATTAAATCAGTTGACCAGCCACCTGGATATTTCCAACAAAAAATCCATCTAGAATCAGTCACCTGGGAGTCAGGGTGGAAATATAAACGACTCTCTCCAGCTAGGCCTGGAAAATTTAGTCAGTTGACCAGTCACTGGAAATGTTCCATATTTTTCCAGTTTACATAAAACCGTCCTTTGTTGAAGACGCCATCTTTGAAACTTTCGTAATTTCAGAATCATTGTGAAATTGGTGATATGGTGATTGTAAATTGTTTTAAATAATTTAATAATTCTTTTAAATATGTATTCCATTTAGTTTTGAACATTTTTAAATACAAATATCAATTTTAATTAGTTTTTTATCTTTTTTAAAATAGGTACTGGAAGTGTTTAGATAAAAAATCGTCCTTTGTTGAAGGAAAATCAGAAATTGTGATATTTTTTGGGCAAATTGTGAATTGTTTTTAAATAATTAAAAAAATTCCCTTAAAAATAGGTATTTATTTATTTGAACATATTTTAATCAAATAAATTTTAATTGTTTTGAACATCTTTTTTTATAACTATGAAAGTGTTTACTTTTTTCATTTCTGAACTCCCAAATTTGCTTTCGAGAAAGTTCAAAAAATAGTTCTTAAGTTTGTCTAAAACGGACAGAAGGAAGGAGGAGGACAAGAAGCAGTTAGTACTGGATCACCTTTTTTATCTGACAATAACCACCATTTCTAGGACATCCACTTGGGACCTAATGAACTTTCTGCACTCCCCGTGTTCCTGGACCTTCAGTGGGTTAACACCTTCAGTTCACTTGGAATCATACCAAACACCCTATTAAACTCACCTAAACCTAGCCAAGCCAAAGCGGACCATGAATGCTAGTCCCCCATGTGTTAGGGAAACAGAATTTTTTGCTCAAGATCTCTTGACCATAGGGTTGGCCTAAAAAAAGGTTTGGTTCAAGCAAAAAAAACAGCTGAATGCATAGTGCAGAAAAGTGAATTTTTTTACTCTGTGGATTTTATTTAGATGAAAAATTTCTTTATAAAATATAATTCATGTACATCTAGTACAACTTCTCACTTTTCTGTTTTTTCTGAAATACTGATACGATAAATATTCATTATTAAATGAATATTTCACTGATAGGGGGTTCTGCCACACTAAAAAATGATGTTTACTTTGTGACATGCTTCCCTGATTTTCTTGATTTAAAAAATTTTTTGGGCCAATTTTTTCTGTGCACTGTTCATAATAACAATAATAACTATTGGTGCTCTCTCTACCACCTTATTACTATAAGGCCCTTAAATTTAGTTAATTTATATCTATTTAAAAAAAGTGTTCCACCCTATTTGTGTTTTATAATTTCACTATCCTTAACAAGTAATTTTGTTTAAATTTAATTTAACAATGTTTTTTGGTAAAAATTCTCAAGCAAACAACCCAGCAATTCTAATTAGCCACAGCAAGTATAAAATTGTCTGAAGGATACAAATACATAAAACATTCACCAATCCATTTCAACCCGTTAGACATTGCTTAAATTTTGCAATTTCATGAAAACTGGGATTCCTCCCCCCATCTTCTTTTTCTGCTGGCTATTAGTTTATTTCTTTGTTATTTTTGGTTTCACAAAAGAAAAAAATATTTTAATTTACATAGTATTATTATTTTATTTGATTATGTACATTTTAAAGAGCATATTTTTAAATAATTGGATATCATTATTTTAATTTCTATACTAGCTAAAACCTGGCATTTTGTCACCATTAAGGTTTTTTCCTCATGGGCGGTGTCCCAAAAAAATAATAATAACACTTTTAATTGGAAGTAACCCCCAGTAAGGTTAAAGGTTATGCCAAAGCATTTTTACCACCTAACCCTCAGAGTTTATTATTATGTGGTCACAACCATAATGAGGAAAAATTTGAAACAAGGGAAACCCCCTACGCTAGGTTGATTATCTGACTACCCGCGTTAACCCTTGATTACCAGTGCACTTGGAAAATTGTATTAATTTTTTTAAAATTTTGATATTTTCATATGTTGAAGGTGGCTTAGGGGGGGTGGAACCCCTCAGTGTGGAGTACCCGTTTTGGTATTGTAACCCAAAAGACATGTCAGCCAACATAAAACTTGAGTTTTATTTAGGATTAACCTACTTAAAAAATACCTATTTTGATACATTGGTACAAGGTCTTGTGAAAATGGTGGAAATTTTGATAGTGCATTTTTACACTTTTGGGACAATTTTTTTAAAAATAAACCTTGTATTGTAAAAAATATAAAAAATTTTTTTTTTTTTTTTTTTTTTTTTTTTTTTTTAATTAAAAAGATGAGTTTTTTCACAGCCTTTTTTTATTTCGTAGCCATAAAAACAGGAGCTACTGTGGGACCGCTTGTGGTCTTGTTTTTGTAGCCTGCCCCCCGAGTATGCCTCCCCTCTGATGGGCGAGAAGTGACACATACTTCCCATTTAGGTCTGGGTCAACACGAGGGGCACCGGGGAAAAGGGGATCCCTTACAAAAAAAATTGTAACCAAATTAAAATACAAATTTTTGCGGCGCAGGGGTTTCAACCGGGACCTTCCCCCATGGCAAGCGAGTGCTTAACCACTGAGCTAAACGCGCGCTCAGCCTTATTTTAGTCTTATAAAAAGAGTCTTATTTGAATTGGGTTGTTTTTAAAACAGATTGTTTTTTCTCTTTCTTTCCAAATTTTCTATATAAAAAAATTATACTCAAAAATAATAATAAATTTAAAAAAACCTATTTTAAAATTTATTACTTTTTTTTTTATACAAAAAAAATTTCTTCATGAGATTTGAATGTATGGCCTTCCAAATAAAATAACTTAAATGAATTAAGCCTAATATACATTTGTTTCTAGTATTTTTTATTACTATTTTTATTTTTTTTTTTTGCAAAAAAATGCATATAATGGGAATTCGAAACCCACGACCTCAAAACCCCAAAAGCGTAGCATTTAATTATTAAAGTAGGGGTAATGTACAGGGATAGGTAAATAGGTTTTTGTAAAACATTGGGGTAGTGAATTCTTATTCCATCCACAAAAGAGCGCTAAATATAGGGAAATAAGTGGAACAAATCCAGTTGACTTTGGGCAACTGACTTCCAGTTAAAAGTTGGGTTACTTTCCAGTTCATTTCCAGTTGTTTTCAGGTGGAGGTCAGGTGGAAGGTGGAAATCCCCCCAGCTGATTTCCAGGTGGGCAAGTAACTTTTTCCACCTAACAATGGATACATCCCGTTGACTGTGCTGTCTTATCACCTTGGGATTATGAAAATTTTTATTTCCTCTATCTCATTTTCTATTGTTTATTTTTATTCTATGAAACCGGTAATAAAACTTGAATTTCTCCGGCATCCGCAAAACCCATGTGGGTCTTCCAGTGTTAATAAAGCACTTCATTAAAATAATCCTTTATTTTTAATTTTTTTAAACTAGCTTTCATTTTTTTATTTTTTCTTTCACTTTCAGAAAACGAGATTTGTTGAAAAACAATTTTTTATTCCTGCCAAAACTTTCATTAACTTCATGATGACGTTTAGAAGACACTATTGAAGGACAACCCGTTCCACAACACAGCACGAGCTGACGTGACGCAGTCCACAACGTCCTCTTGAAATCCCCTGCTTTGGAGGTAACAGCTGCCTTTGTCAAGTGACAACCTGATACTTTTATTAAGTCAAAAGTTATCAAATTTGCCCTTGATCCCCAATAAATTGTCATGTCACAATTTCTCAAACTTACACGGCAATTTTTTACCGTGCCTACTTGGGTTCGGAACTACCGAACGGCGACCTCCGGTTACAATCCGCCCTTATCGATCAAACTACGAGGTCCTTTAACTTCAGAATTTAATTTTTAATTCCCGAAATGCATTGGTAGAAGGACTTTTTTTTGTTGTTGTTGTAAGAATGTATTTTGTATTGGACTGCAGGTAATCTTTTTTTTTCCCCAATTCTTGATTCAAGAGTGACAAATAGATCAACCCCAAAAAATTTGTGAGAAATGTTTCAACAGGCTCTTTTTAGTCAGGCGGGGCTATAGCCTTTACACTTTGCTAAAGGTATTTAAATCTGAATTATTGAAAAAGTCCTTTTTTTGAACCTCGTATAAAATAAATTACATTTTCGTTTCCAGGATGCTTCACACCATTAGAAATAATGGCAGCATTGTTTGCGGCTACCATCCATGAGTGGATCATCCTGGCTTAACCAACCAAATTTTTTCCCCTCCAACTCTAGTGAGTCCATCTAAATTTTCCAAAAAATTTCTAATTTCAAAAATTTTATACTAAATATTTTTTAAGAAATATCCCGACGTTGTAGATATCATAAATTTTAAATTTATATAAGAAAACTGTATCCGTTTCCGACCTTAAATTTCGAAAGAATTATTTCTAAACGAAATGTTGACATAAGTGTCTTAATCAACCCTCCGCCGAAATGTGCGGTATTAGAAATTCAAAATTTGGGGTAGTACCTTTTGTATCCTCACTTCAAAAAGCAGTTCCAAGGGAAAATCTTATCTTTCAGTAATTTGTTTTCAAAATTAAACAGGGGCTTTGAAATCCTCAAAAATAGTCGAATTTGATTAATTCATCGCGGGTGGAACAGCTTACATGTTTGTATAAACATTTTATATTGTATTTACAAAATCATCATAAAAAATTAACCTTCTTCAACTTCAAATTTCTTCTCCTCCTATCCTCTATAAAATGTAAACTCAAAACGAAAAAATGACGAAAACAATACTTCTATACCTTACAGTTATTAGAAAGTAATAGAGAGTATAAAGACCCATGGCTAAAATATGGAAAATTTCAAATTTGAAGGGTAGTAAGATGTAAGTTTAGGTGAATTGAATAATGAATGAAAATCTAAGATGCAAATAGGAAATGGACAAAAGGGAGAAAAAAGTTTTAGACGAAGTGTAGAGAGAATTATCAAAAATTTAAATTTTTTTTTTGGTAGGTAAAAAAAAAAGTAGGTAAAAAAGACAAACTCGAGAAATGTTTAAAAAAATATAAATTTAATCAGATAAATCTATCATCTCATTTTTTCGTTTTTTGGGGTTTCCTGGGGTAAAAATTCAAGAATTTCAAGAAAATTAATGTTTCTAAAAAAAAACTGATGTTTTTCCAATCATTATTGTTGTTTTGGGGTTTTTGTACGTCTTCCACGGTGTTAGACTTTGTACTTAACACATTCAGTTTCAGCTTCAACTTCTTAGAGGTAAAAATCAATCTTGGAATGTAATAATTTTCATTTTTTGAACTAAAAAAGTCCAATGTATAGTAGCTAATGTGGTAAAGTATAGTATTCTTTATTTTTTTTTGTCGGCTTGAACAGAGGCCGAACTAAAGAACGACGCTAAAACGAGGGCTGTTTACTATACGTTGTTATTACATGGTAACAGCGAACACAACTGAAATCAAGATACTATAGTAAAAAGTAACCCACCACAGCAGCGTTAAATTCATTCGGGCCAGAGGGGCCTATGACGCCGACCCGTTATTCCCTAGGGATTCACATGCGCGGATATAGGGGGGGGCAACGGGGGGGACGTGCCCCCCCAGATTTTTTCGGTAAGCGGTGATTCTCAATTTTCAATTATACCTAATCCCGTTAAAAAAAAGATCTCAATGAGTTGGGGGGGGCACGGGCCCCCAAAAAAATTCCCAATTTAAGACTGGATCCCGTAAAAAAAGATCTCAATAAGTTAGGGTGCACAGGCCCCAAAATAATTTTCCCAATTCTAAGACTGATCCCGTTAAAAAAAGATCTCAATAAGTTAGGGGGGGCACGGGCCCCAAAAGGAAATTCCAAAATTTTAAGACTAATCCCGTAAAAAAGAGATCTCAAAAGTTTGGGTTTTACGGGCCCCAAAATAATTCCAATTCTAAAAACTAAACCCGTAAAAAAAAGATCTCAATAAAATTTAGGGGGGCACGGGACCCCAAAATTAATTCACAATTCTAAGACCAATAAGAAATAAAACTAAATAATAAAGTTGTCAAATCCACAAGATTGTCCGAGAAACCTGAAATTTTACCTATAGGTCCATTTTGATCAGGGAATATATCTCTAGGGTTCAGATTCACGGGGTAAAGGAAACCAAAAAATGGATGGGTGACACAAAAATCCATTTTTCAACCAAAAAGTTTTCATTTGAGATATCAATCACGAAATTTGATGAAACCGTTCTTGAGCTACGTTCAGTAAGGACATAAAATGGATAGGTAACAAAAAGTATTTACGTTTTTTGACCTGAATGACATTTGCTTTCGAAATATGTCGTGACGAAACTATCAACTCAAGCGAGAATGTTTTTGCAAGGGTTGTAGTCATCATTTGACATATTGATCGCGAAATTCTGATGACCCCATTCCTGAGCTATAGTAAGGACATTAAATGAATGGGTGACACAAAAAATATTGACATTTGTGAGTGTGTGTGGGGGGGGGGGGGGGTGTGTGATAGGCTAGTTAGGTATATTGTGCGTGGTACTCTACCACATGTCAGTGGCATGGATCATATATACAACCTTCAATATAGATTTTATTAGTGTACAGAAGTAATGGATTGATTAAATTTTTGAATTGTTATTTCATGTCGTGTTTCTCAGGTTCGGAGCTGGCTCTCATGTATAACGATGAATCAGTATTAGAAAATCATCATCTGGCCGTGTCGTTCAAGCTGCTGCAGAACGAAGGCTGCGAATCCTGTGTAACCTGAACAAGAAACAGAAGCAGACGCTACGCAAGATGGTGATTGACATGGTCTTGTCAAACGACATGTCGAAGCACATGAGCCTCTTGGCAGACCTGAAGACGATGGTGGGAACGAAGAAAGTGGCGGGGTCCGGGGTGCTGCTCCTGGACAACACACGGACAGGGATACAGGTGCTGGAGAATCTGGTGCACTGCGCCGACCTTGTCCCAACCCTACCAAGCCCTGCCCCTCTACAGGAAGTGGGGGGACCTGCTCATGGAGGAGTTCTTCCAGCAGGGAGACAAGGAGAGAGAACTCAACCTGGACATCAGCCCATGTGCGACCGTGTGCCCCGCCCACTATAGAGAAATCGCAGGTGAGTACCATTTATTTCCGGAAACAGATGCAATTTTTTTAAGGGTAGGTTCGGAAACCTCATGAACAACCCCAAACACCTCGGCCGAGGTGTGGAAGAACGCCTATACAAAGAAAGAAACATATGTTATAGTCCCATGACGGAATATTCAAATTTGAACAGAAATGAAATAACAAAAACATAATGAGAAAAATATAAAAACGGGCACTTTGGTGTCGGTTTGCAACTTTGGACAAAGTATAAATAAGTTTTAAAAAGAAAACCTAACTGTTTCCATAGCATTATCTTGCAAGATTTTAAAGGTATAAGTCGAAAAGAAGGAAAAAAATACGATTTGAACTTCTAGTTAGACAGTGCCGTACTTTGTGGTGAAGTACAAACTTCTTTCACAATTTTTATAGTAGTGCGGTATTAATAAAGCCTCCTTCAATTTTCCATATACATTTACAAAAATATTGATATCCCCCAAAAAACTATTCAGGGTGTCGAATAAAGTCCACCCCACCCACCGTATCTCAAGAATGGCTGAAAATATAGAAACGCTAAAACCCGTATTCCCTTAATTTTTGGAGGATTAAGTTCCAGCAAAAAAATAAAGTTGCCTGCACTGCCCCAGTCATCCTGGGCACGGGCCAAATTTAAAATCTTAAATAGAATGGTATGTCGTGTGGAATATTCTTTTAATTGAAGTTTCACTGCAACAAATTTCGGTGAGCTACTTAACGTCATACCGTTCTCGAGATACATGATTGGCCGTCCTGGCTAATATTACTAAGCTCTGACCTATAGCTACGTACGTCATACCGTTCTCGAGATACATGATTGGCCGTCCTGGCTATTATTACTATGCTCTGACCTATAACTCGTTTAACTGTAATTTTCAGAAGGATAATTTTCTTGATGTCAACTCCTTTTATCGAGACTTTTTCGAATAGGTAAACTCGACCTATTCTGTTAATGTTATTGTTTCTGGTCGGTTTTGTGAACCAGCCGGCAAAATGTTTGAACTAAAAACGTATAGAGTTATACTTTGTTCAAAAGGTCATAAAAGGAGTTAACATCAACAAAATTTATCCTTCTGAAACTGACGGTTAATGAGTTAAAGGTCAGAACATAAAGATATTAGCCAGGACGGCGACCCTGTATCTCGAGAACGGTATGTCGTAGCTCACCGAATTTGTTGCAGTGAATTTTTCCCCTAATGACACCTTCAAAACAATATGACTCAAGACATACCATTTGATACAAGATTTTAATGTTTGGTCCGCGCCCAGCCTGACTGGGGCAGTGGGAAGATTTTTGTTGCAAAAACCTATTCCCCAAAAATATGTGTTTTTGCGGTTTTTCCATAATTTCAGAGATACGGGGGGTGGGATGGGACTTTATGGACACCCCGAATACAAAATTATACATAAATGCAAATTTAACCACCAAAAGGAGAAAAACTTGTCAAATAAGAGGATAGTTGGCCTTATTCCTTTTTTCAACGGTAGTTTTTTGGGGGATTATATATAGTTCAAAACAAATTTTATATATGTGCTATTAAAATGAACGGTTCTTGATTCGGTTCTTTTGAGCGCTAGACACCCCAAGACAGGTGACTTGCTTCAGTGGGTCTTGTGGATACTAGATATCTTATCAGCTCCCAGGAGCTAGATATCATGTACTAAGAATTTTTTATTCTTTCCTTATAAGGAAAGTATTGTATTTTAGTTTCAATAGCTGATACACCTACAACTCTATTCAGAATTACTAGTGAATGGTAAGATAGTAAATTTCTTGTTATCTACCCCAGGTCGGCTTCATAGACTATATTGTACATCCACTGTGGGAGACATGGGCAGATCTAGTGCACCCTGATGCGCAAGAAATTCTAGATATGTTAGAAGAGAATCGAGACTGGTACCAAAGTAAGTATTTATAGTGAAACGTAAATAATATACATATTCTCTTTTCGTTTACATTAAATCATAAAAGTCATACATATGTACATGACGTTCTAAATATGAAAAATTAACCTTAATCGTTTCTCCAGCTACATATGACTAAAATTAACGGTCCGCTTTTGACACGTGGAAAAATTAAAGAAGGGAATACCTGACCTTTTTTCGCGATGTAATAAATATATGCTAATATTATTTTGCATACATGTCTTGATTTTTCAGTGCATGTATTGAGAAATAGTGTATTATTTAATTCGCTCGCTGTCTCCCAGGTATGATCCCCCCCAGTCCCCCGCCCTAGATCTGGACGACTCCAGATGGAGCAGGAGGAGGAGGGGGGAGGGGGAGGGGAGGCTGAGGATCAACAAGGCAATGACGGAGCATCCGGTTCCAGGTGACGCTTGAGGAGGGAGATGAGGAGTCCCTGGGTGGGATCTGACGGAGACTAGTGGGACTTTGTCGTAAGCTCTCGGAGAAGGTGCAGTTCTTCTGGAAAACCAAATAGACAGGAGTTACCCATCAACTAGGATTTTTTAATAGTTTACCCATTATGCATAAGATCTGAGCTTTTCTTTTCTTGTTTTAATTGATGTTCTATCTGAACAGTTTCGATATTTTTCATCGGTGCATTGCAATATTATACGGTTTTATCTGTTTCTATTTTACACATATCAAACAGTACATACGTTTCATTTTAACGTGACTATTAAATGTGATCTTTACGTATTTTAGACTAAACTGGCAGGTCCTGTGGTCATGTGTGCGACCGGTGAACAGCAAGATGCTGGTTCAAGTCCTGTCCGACCCATGGAATTTTATCTCTATACGTTTGAAATAGTTAGAACATGACGAACAATTCAGAACTTAAAAATGGCTTGAGTAAAAGTTCTTGTCCTGTTTGGGCAGTGTGAATATGGTCAATTATTATTCTTAGTTTCGTTATTAATTTGACAATAAGGTTTCAAGAACTGTCGTTAAAATATTCTCTAATTATGTGATTGATGATATTGTATTGTGTCCCGTGAGAAATATCTGTGGGTCTGATAAAGAGATGTGTACCTGTGTAACATCACATTTAGCCTGGTATTAATAATATTCATAAGTTGAACATTACAGGTACTTATGAAATGAATTTTCTAATATGATTAGTGTCTTTCACACACAAAGAAGACTTATTAATTTCAATATTCTTATTCTTCTTTCAATTTAAATTGAACTTTCTGTAGGCCTCAAATATTTTTTTTTAACACACACACACCACTTGAAGTATCAGAAACATTTAAAATTATATTCATTGTTATGAAATCGAAGAAAAAAAAATGAAGTAGAACCAAAATTTCTGTTTGTCCGAAATTATTGTATTGTGGAGAAAAATGTACACGAGCTCAATATCAATCAGGAGTCACAAAATTGTCAATACATTTGCACAAATGCTTCAAAAGGTGTACGCTAAAAATAATAATAAAATAATTTATTTTTCAAGAATTATTCTGAAATTTACAAAACTGGAATCATAAATCATAATGATTCCATATTTCAATTTGAAGGTCTCTGGCAAAGTCTTTTGGAGGATGACGTGAATATGTACAGATAATTTTGGAGTTTTCTTTTCATATCTGAAATTGGTTTTGAGCTTTGGAGGAAAAATTTCCCACATCCCATAAATTGAAAGTAAGAATCTATCCTCTAAGAAGTGCCAAATAATTTTCAGCAGAAATATCAATGTACTTTGTCCCTCTAATCTAGTTAGATGAGGGGTGGGCAGCCTGTGAAACGCGTGCCATTTAGTCAGACGCGGCGTTATTTCAGGTGGCGGTGGGAATATTTCAGATTTCTTTTTCAACCTGTCTTTTTTCAACAACCCATTTTCTGGGGGAAAATTAGAGCTTCGACTTGACATACCTATCAATTTGTGAAAATTACTATGGAGTCTTGAGAATCTTGTAAACTGTGGGAGGAGATGAAGGGGCAACGGAAGGCCGTTTCTGGTATCGATTAGCTTTAAAATAGTTAGTAATCTAAAGTGTCATGTGGGGTACTTTAGACCATGTGCGGCACTTTAGACCACTGTAAGTCCTACTGCAGGCAGAGGACTGTTAGTCCAGACGCATCTTCCGTCCAACCAAACCAATCTTCCCTTAAACTCCACTGTAAACTGAACAAATGTAAACTGTGAGCTTGTTGAAAAAAAATTGGAATTTATCAGAAGATATAAGATTGGCTGGGTTGGAAACACTGGAGTCTGCAGGCGGACTCACAGTGTGTAGGGCACTGAATCTGAGATGTTGAGGCTGTTCACCCCGAGTAGCTCGTTGATAGTTAAATTATTTTATTTGATGTAACTTATATAAATTTTATTATTTAGAATCTTGCCCTATTAAAATATCATAAGATGTTATAATATATAATCTTTGTCGTTCTTAAAATTATGTTCAATGGACAATATAATCAATGAGTGTCTGCTAGATGAGTCACTAAACTAGGTTCAAGCCAATAGATTGGAGAGTATTGGGAATAAAAATTACAATAAATATTCATCAACGAAGTTTCAAGAACGTTTTGTTAAAGGTTACTGAGGCACTTTTTCAGTCAAAAAGGGAGGGGTCTTATTCATATCCATGGCATGTGACAAATCAATAATTATACTACTACATGTGCATTGAGTAAGAAATATCTACTAATGCAGAGGATATCAGAGTTTCATTACTCATGTGGTTTGTACTACTACTCCACCATTAGAGCTAAGGAAAAAGACTGAGGGGTACAAGGAAGAAGATAAGCACACATAACAGAAGATAGCTATAATTTCGGAAATTTGTTTAAAAAAATGTTAATTTTGTTTTATTTTGAAATACTCGTATGTATACGTGCGGCTAGACCAACTGAAGTTTTTTGAACAGCTCGTACAAAAAATAGAGAGGCGGCTGAGGTCTCATTACGATGCGTAAGTGAAATCCATGTTAGAGTTAGTTTACTTTAAAATGATTTTCATTAGACGTCATCACTCATCATGCAATTTTCTTTCATAGAGTATATGAAGCAAAGTTTTCATTTACGACACATTGTTTAATCAGAAGAGGGTGTAAATTAAGGACTCGACCTTAGTCGTCAATTTAATATACGAGGGAATACCTACATTCTCCTCGAAATACAAATTATTGACTGGGTCCTAGTGTTCAAAGAAACAGGAAACTGAAGAACTGGCCCATATCGAAGAGGTGCATTGAACTCGAGTTCGTCTTTAATTTAATATTGGTAGACGGGCAAACATTCTTCCGAAATACAATTATTCTGAATGGTATTCGAGAGTCGGGAATTCAACGTAGTGCAAGACTGGATTTCCCACCGTGGGACCACATCAACTGTCCTCAAGCCGTTCTAGTCGGACGACCTGATGGACTTCCAAGGATAAGCAGGACGAACATAGCTAAGGCATCAACCCCGACATCCAATACAGCTCAACTCCATTCAGTTCCGTTTTTCAAGCGTGGAGCACCCTCCGCAGTGTGCTCAACAACTGTAGTCATGCCGGTATCGAAAACCAGGACCCACTTGTTATTTTACATTTGTACAATCTGCAAATATTCCATTAATCACAATCAATATCAGTCAAGTGCAATAGATGCAAAAGATGTGCCATTGTCCACAATCTTACTAGTCCACTAAGGCCTCTGTTGAATACGACGTTAACCCAATGAAAAAAAAAGACAAATTGCAAGAGTGATGACGACTAATGAACACTATTTAAAGTAAAATAACTAAATAATGACTTCATTTTGTACGAGCTGTTCAAAACCGCCTGTCTACATTTGTACGAGCTGTTAAAAACGTCAGTCGGTTTTGCCGCACCCTGTATATATTTACTGGGGAAAAAAGGCAAGTAAAAAAAGCACCTAATCTTAAACTTAAAGTGATGTTTACAATAGAATCTCTCCAAAAGAAGTTTTGGTTTTCACAACAGATTTCGAATCGCAAATAACACTTATGGGATAATTTCCCCTTCTTGATGGTAATGCATAATAGTACCGTACATACGTTATCACAGTTATTAGAATAGAGGTAATATGATTTTCTGGTCCGATCTGAAGTTATAGCATCGATGTAAAATTAAGAAACTTATTTTTGAACAAATTTTATTTCAATATTTTGACAATTGGAAGAAGTCATTCTGTACTTAGTACAACCTGTTGACTTGTACTCATTTATCATAACGCAATTATTTTCAAACAATTTCCACTTTTTGCAAAACTTTGGAAAAACCCCTAATAGTTTTGAATATTTTAACCTATGAACATTTGAACAAATTTCTCAAATAATTTATTTCCTGATACTTTTTAACATCTGCTACAATATCTGCTATACTATATACAATCAGAACCCTGACAATTATGGAACAAATATTAAAACATATCACGGGAATTGCTTGACAATTTAATTATATACACTTGCAAACAAATGAGAATTTTATGTAGAGTAAATCAGTATTTGCACTCCATAGGCTGATTCTAACCTATTTTTTCTAAATTTGTTTTTACATTTAAGATACTTTTTCTCATAAAAATACTATTTTAATATAACTGTATGGCGGTAAATTTATTTTCCCCCTTTTTGTCCAAAATTTTTGGTTTTTTCTTAAACATCAGAGTTTAAAATTTTTCAAAAAAAAATTTTTTTATATATAAAAATGCTATTTTTAAAAATTATACCCATCAAAATTTCATCAAAATCGGATGTGTGTATGCCATGAAAAAGGTGCCCTTTTTGTGGCAAATTGCGGTCAGACGAAAAAATCCCACCTGCGAGTATGACCGCGCAAGACCAAGTACATATTTTATATGGTGTAGAATTTTTTCCCGAATAAAACGGGTAAGTTGCATGGGAAAAGACAAATTCATATCACCAAAGAAAAGAAGTTTTGGGTGGTAAGAGTAGGTTTTTCATATCCAAAACGGGGCATTTTTTAAACCCTATTTTCTACAATTTAAAATGACAATCAATTGTACATTTTTTTCAAAAAAAATAAATATTAGGGTAATTGTAGGGATTTGCTTTTGTGTGTATGTATTAATTTTTTAGAAAAATTTACCTCGTGACCAAACTGACTTTTGGATTATTCGATTTATAATACATTAAAAATTATAAAAAGGCCAAGTTTATCTAAACTTTTGTCATCTTGTGTAATGGAAAGTCGTGCGATCAACAATTATTTTGAAAATAACCCTCAGCGATGTGCTATGTTTTAGAATTGTAGAACAATTTATATTTAAACTAACCCCCAGCGATGTGCTGTGTTCTAGAATGGCAGAACAATTTATATTTAAACTAACCCCTAGCGATGTGCTGTGTTCTAGAATGGTAGAACAATTTTATATTTAAACTAACCCCCAGCGATTTGCTGTGTTCTAGAATGGCAGAACAATTTATATTTAAACTAACCCCCAGCGATGTGCTGTGTTCTAGAATGGCGGAACAATTTATGTTTAAGCTAACCCCCATCAATGTGCTGTGTTCAAGAATGGCAGAACAATTTATGTTTAAACTAACCCCCAGCGATGTGCTGTGTTCTTTTAGAATGGCAGAACAATTTATATTTAAACTAATCCTTAGCGAAGCCAGCGTCGATGGCATGTCGAATACACCGGTTCCCTTCAGAACACCGAAGTTAAGCGACATCCAGCGAGGTTAAGACTTGGATGGGTGACCATTCAAATTCTAATTCTCGTGACGCTGGCTTTTCCCGGCCCCACTCAGGCTGGGTGAGGTCAATGTGAGTAGCAGGTTTGTGAGTTTCCTGCGAATGGAGGGTAAAACCCCGTCGTGATATGACCATGGCAGTTGAAAGCGACGTTAAACCCCACTTTAAAAAAAAAAATTCCTTAGCGATGTGCTGTGTTCTAGAATGGCAGAACAATTTATATTTAAACTAACCCCCAGCGATGTGCTGTGTTCTAGAATGGCAGAACAATTTATATTTAAACTAACCCCTAGCGATGTGCTGTGTTCTAGAATGGCAGAACAATTTATATTTAAACTAACCCTCAGCGATGTGTTGTGTTCTCGAATGGCAGAACAATTTATATTTAAACTAATCCTTAGCGATGTGCTGTGTTCTAGAATGGCAGAACAATTTATGTTTAAACTAACCCCTGGCGAAGTGCTGTGTTCTAGAATGGCAGAACAATTTACATTTAAACTAACCCCTAGCGATGTGCTGTGTTCTAGAATGGCAGAACAATTTATATTTAAACTAACCCCTAGCGATGTGCTGTGTTCTAGAATGGCAGAACAATTTATATTTAAACTAACCCTTAGCGATGTGCTGTGTTCTAGAATGGCAGAACAATTTATATTTAAACTAACCCTTAGCGATGTGCTGTGTTCTAGAATGGCAGAACAATTTATATTTAAACTAACCCTTAGCGATGTGCTGTGTTCTAGAATGGCAGAACGGAGGGACACGGTGGCAACACGAGCGCAAGAGGCATTGGATGAGGTGAACGATGACAAGATCTTGAGGGCAGTTCAGGAGTCGATGGAGACTACTACCAGAAACAAAAGCTAAAAAATCACAGGTAGAACCCCTCGCAGGGAATTTATCTTATCCATAAATAATGGACTGTCATAATTTTTTTCAGATAAATAAATGGTCAATTTTTTTTTTTTTTTTTTTTTTTTTTTCAAATAATTAAAGGAAGGAGTCTGGCTGGGGGGTTTTAAACAGGGAGTAGACCAGCAGTCTGGCTGGGGGACTATAAACAGGGAGTAGACCAGCATTGGCTTGGTTCTGGGGGCCCTTGTCAATTATTAGCCTCCTTGTAAAGACAGTAGTAGAAGTGCTGAGTCATTCTTCCACTGTCTGGCTACCATCGTTCACGATGACGCCACCCTATGATGATGAAATGGTGGGGAACTTCTAAATATTCGAACTTCACGGTATCGCTTAGTAATACCTATGCATATTATTTTTATTGCATATTGCATTACAAATTTACAACCATGCATCTGATGCATTAAATTTTTTTTAGAAATTTCTTTACATGACAAAGTTGGATTCAAGAGCTAGTGAATGGATGTTATTATCTATTTTACCAAGCGCAATTTTTTGTGTGTTCATAATATGTCAGTATGGTAGCTATACTTCTTGTGTGCATGAAATATCTACCGCGAAAATGAAGGACTAATAACTATACCTATTAACTCAAAACAAACGAAAACGTGACACTAATATCACTAGTTGAGTCAGTTACAATTTTGATAAAAATAAGTTTCAAAAAGTTGAGAGAGAAGGTCAGTCACTCAACTTAAATGGAATTTGAAGGGATTTGTAACTTGTTCCACTGTTGGCATAGTGAGACTTCCTGCCTCATGTCTTTGACATTCCAAATAAACGTCCACTTATTTACGTTCGTGTACAGATACATACAGACCGGGTCTGGCAAGTTTTTCTTTTGTTAAATTTATTTGTACTGTGGTTTAACCTACAGTTTTTGCAAATATGTTTCACTTCCTGTCACAAATTACCGTGACAAGTAATAATTTAAGATGTACACATTTTTTTCCTCTTTTGTATAATAATTATTATAATAGGTGTATCTGTACAAGTGTACAGTTATTATGAATATTATGGATCAATATGCCAACTAATTGATTTTCAAGGAGTGTACCAGAAACAAGAGAGTAAAAATAAGATTTCTTGTCTGACAAACAAAGCAGTGGCCTTCAAGGACACAGGATCGTTAAAAAAAGAGAAACAATTTTTTTCATGGTTGGTACATGGTACAGGAATAACAACACTTCGTAGTAAGATACTTACGGACTGATAATTAGTTAGGCTTATCTCTGAGGACAGTAAGTCCATATTTATTTCCATAAACTATTGTACGAGTATATCTGTCTTTCTTTCTTCAGAAGACCCTGAAAAATGTATTTAAAACAGAATATAGGGTTCCTTAGTTTCCATGGCTCACGAATCAACCAGTGATTTTTCTTTTAAATTTTGGTTATCGCACAATTCTTATTTTTCATTATGCTTTTTATTACGTACCCTTTTCATTTTCAGCCTAGAGGTTGAATGCAAAGGCCATCCATCCACTTGTAAAAAACAGACGGTCCGACGGTGCAGTGTTGATCAACACCGGTGGGGACGCGGGCGAGGACATATATGTATATTGTTGGTAGACTTGGAATAAACACCGTCCCAAAAAAAAACCCACTTTTGTTTTAGCTTTCAAGCGGAATAAAAATCTCGCTGTCTGCGATCCTGTATGTTAACTAAATGAGGTATTCTGTTCCCCGCATGACAGACAAAAGAGAGCGGAGGCGAAGATATGCTACGCAGATGTGGGCTGCTTCCAGGAGTCTGGTCCCAACTACATCGACATGCTTCCGAGTGCCCCGGAGGAGATCAACACCAGGTTCCTGCTCTACAACGGCAGGCGAGGAAGACGTGTGGACACTCCCGTCATGGATGTGGCCTTCCAGAACATGTCCGCCGTGTGGGACTGGGCGGGCAAAGCCTTCAACACGTCGGCTCCCACCAAAGTCATTGTCCACGGGTTCGGAAGCTCCTGCACAAACGTTTGGGTCTACGAGATGAGATCCGCTCTCATGTCTGTTGTAAGTGTTGCGAAGTCTGGTGTAGTTGAAGTATGATTGGAGAGGAAGGAAAATGTAAAATTCCGTCATTGTTTTGAATCTCACATCATTTGGGGAATTGGGGGACGATATTTTCAAAATAAGCTGGGAGGACATGGAGGTTATCCATGCAATAAACCGGTTAGCAAAGTGTATAGCAAAGTTTATCCTATAAAATATATAAGACCTGTTTGACTGCTGGAGTAAAGGGACTTTTCAGTCTTACCTCGGCAATATAAACAAGGTATATTCTATTCTATATATGACAAGACAGAAACGACCAAGATGAATAACATATTTAACCCAGTTATGTTTAACCCAGTTGGTTCCTTTTTTTACTTCCCCCGAAATTGCAGGAAGATTGCAACATTATTTGCGTAGACTGGGAGAACGGTGCCCTGATTCCCAACTACGTGCGAGCTGCGGCCAACACGAGGCTGGTCGGCAAGCAGCTTGCCATGCTGATGGCAGGACTGGAGGAGAAGGTCAAGCTGCCCATCCACAACGTGCATATGATAGGGTTCAGTCTGGGCGCTCATGTGGCGGGCTTTGCCGGGCTGACCTGAAGAATCTCAGTAGGATTACAGGCGAGTAGCTTGACTCTAAATAATAAGTAGGATGGCCTAAACTCTTTTTTTTGTCACGGGTCAGAAACAGAATAATACTCTTTGGTGGAGGGTAACCACCAGGCGAGGTTATTAATACTGAAAGCATTTTCTGAAACCTAACTTATGTATATGGTCACAAACGCAGATGAAAGAAGAAGAAAATCCCACACCGTAACCAAATCCACCACCGAATGCGCTATTCAGCTCCATGACAGTCTAATTTCTATTATATTAAGGGCTCAGAGTTTAGGGAACAAATCTTCAAAGAGGTTGGTTTATTAGGGTATTTTCTGGTTAGTAAATACACGAACCGCACGAAAACACCACAGGGGATCAATCAATTGCCTTGTTGAGGTAAAATCTTCTTCGCTATGTAAGTTGGTATTAACAAGAATTTCTTTTGCAGGGTTGGATCCGGCGGGTCCTCTATTCGAAACTCAAGACCCCCGCTCTCGACTGGACTCTACAGACGCCCAGTTTGTTGACGTGATTCACTCGAACGGGGAGAATCTAATTCTGGGAGGCCTGGGGTCCTGGCAGCCTCTGGGACACGTGGACTTTTATCCCAATGGGGGTCGAATGCAGAAAGGCTGTACCAATCTGTTTGTAGGAGCTGTATCCGACATTTTGTGGTGTAAGTGGCTGCCTAGCTACATAGGGTTTATAATAATATTATTGAAAGTCAAACACCGAAACAGGTAAAAGTGTATGTGAATATAAACTGTGTCAATGCTTGGACTACAAATATCATGACTTTGAATTGATGCGCCAGTCAAAAAATAATTTCAATACATAGAAGTATAAATTTGTTGAAATCAGGAAAATATGGCGGCGACTCGTACCGCACGTTTCACGGTAGCCAACTGTTCCTGTAAGGCGTGTCCACATCACATCTTTTGTTTCAGCGGCGACAGAAGTGTACGGGCGAAGTTTATGCAATCACAGGCGGGCTTACAAGTTCTTCACGGACAGTGTTCTGCCCCGCTGCAACTTCCCCGCCCTGGCCTGCGAGTCCTACGAGAAGTACCTGGAGGGCAACTGCTTCAACTGTACAGACCCGGCCAAGTGCGGCAACATGGGATACTACGCAGACAAGTCCACAGGCAGGGGCACCCTGTACCTGCTCACTAGGGACGAGGAGCCCTTCTGTGGTACAAGCAATAATAATAATAATAACAAGCAGTGTTCTTTTTGTAAAAAATACTATCATCATAATTATTCAGTATGATTGCTAGGTTTGATAAAGGTGCATAATATCAGTCTGTATTGATGTGGATCTTGAGACATTACTTTGCAATACTTGATTATTATTATTTTAAAATTCAGCGAATTTTCAATAGTACCTATCATATATAAGGCATTATGCATTAAAGAAGTGGATTTTTGTATGCACAACATTGTAACCCATGTTAATTTACTATTGTGTGCGCCTGAATATCGTATTTAATATTGACGATTTCAGGACCCTATAATGATGATTTTGGACTACAATCGGGATATTTATCATCATATCACTAATCGGCTACACATACAGAGTGATATAGAAAGGCTTGACAAAATTATGAAATGATAGAGCACTCTAACAGGCTGTTAAATCTGAATATACATTAATTGCCTCATTAACATTTCCTGACAATATATTATGTACATTAGGGTGGGCCGAAAAAAGCGAATTTTTGAATCGAGAATTTTAATAGCAAAAAAAAGTTGCAGCATGGTCAGACGTTTCCAAAAATATAACTTTGGTCGAAATTGGATGTTATTTTCCACTGCCGCAAAGCGGTTGAAGTTTGGCGAAAAAGTCGAAAAATGGCATTTTGGACCCCACTTTGAGAAAATTATAAAAATAGCAGATGAACATCTAAGAAGCTCAAATTTGTTTCAAATTACTCAATATGTGTTTTAATTTTATTTTTAGACTCAAAATAATGAGCTTTTTTAGCTCTGTTCTGTATACAGGGTGATCCAAAATCATGAAATACCACTTTTTCATGTGATTTATATGGGGTATATTATGTTTATATTTATTGAATTATTTGAATTAATCCTTCGATATTGGCAATTAAAATCATCAAATATTAAATATATGATAGTGCTGGACAGTCTGGATGATATTTGCACTCTTCAGATATACAGGGTGGTCAATTTTTTCATAAATTATGATGACTTTTTTATGTAATTAGTTCATGGTTTTTTTGTACATGACAACCATGTAAATATTATGCTAAGCACTTTTTAGGGACATAAAATATAAATAAGGATTATAAAAAGGATAATAAGACAGTCTCTTATCCAAAATATTCCGTATGGAGCCCAGGTGATTGATGGAAAGTCTTGGGTGGAAGGAAATTTTCACCCAACACAGTGCACCTTGGGAAATATCTCGTAGTAACATTGGAGTGGCAGCATAAACAATAGTAGATCAACAAATTATCTCTACATAATAATTATAATGATATAGTTGATCGATAGGGCGGCGCACTTGTAACCTTTAACCCAGGTATAAGTTGGTGGTTCAAGTCCTGGATTCAGCGTAGATTTAGTAACTCGATTTTGAGTAGTTGTGATATCATGAAAGTGATTAACACAAGTATAGTAACTTTTTTTTAAATGATTTAGTTGTTTGCTAATCAGTAGAAGTTCAGTAAATTTGCTTATATTTCTTTAGACACTAAATACAATTTCTTCCAATGATTTTCCACTGGGCACAGTAGCCAAAATAGATGTAACGTTCCCTCGCTATTCAGCGAGAGAAAAGCCATTGTTTCAGGTACATTTTTGCCTTTGAGCTACCAGTTGTTGTTGTTAATTTGTTACCAATACCCAAGTGATTTGCATTTTTCTAATCTAAAGGACTTACCTACTTTATTTTTTTATGAAACCACAATTGGCATGAAAGACCAGCATAATATACATATGATATATTTTATGAACCCATTTGGTTATTTCTGCCAAATCATAACTTTTTTTCCCAATGGAAATAGGTGTAATGTATATGTATGTACAACCTCAGAAATCCATTCGCCATTATAAGCCATTAAAACTCTTAAATTGCAGAGAGACTCAAAGAACTAGGTCGGAAAGATATCAAAAGACGCGATATAAAAAGAAATCGTTGTTGGGAGGGTTCGGGAGAGCTTCGTCGCGTGGTGTAGCCACCTAGAACACATGGTAGCTAGACCTTATACAGTTATTTTAATAATAATAATGCAGGAAATAGAATGGTCAAACCATAAGGTAAAATTACAACAACGATAAGGGAATTAGTTCCCTATACAACCTATTCCCCAAGGTGCACTGTATTGGGTGAAAATTTCCTTCCACCCAAGACTTTCCATCAATCACCTGGGCTCCATACGGAATATCTTGGATAAGAGACTGTCTTATTATCCTTTTTATAATCCTTATATATGTTTTATGTCCCCAAAAACTGCTTAGCATAATATTTACATGGTTGTAATGTAAAAAAAACCATGAACTAAATACATAAAAAAAATCATCATAATTTATGAAAATTTTGGCCACCCTGTATATCTGAAGTGTGCAAATATCATCCAGACTGTCCAGCACTATCATATATTTAATGATTTTAATTGCCAATATCGAAGGATTAATTCAAATAATTCAATAAATATAAACATAATATACGCCATATAAATCACATGAAAAAGTGGTATTTCATGATTTTGGATCACCCTGTATACAGAACAGAGCTGAAAAAGCTCATTATTTTTAGTCTAAAAATAAAATTAAAACACATATTGAGTAATTTGAAACAAATTTGAGCTTCTTAGATGTTCATCTGCTATTTTTATAATTTTCTCAAAGTGGGGTCCAAAATGCCATTTTTCGACTTTTTCGCCAAACTTCAACCGCTTTGCGGCAGTGGAAGATAACATCCAATTTCGACCAAAGTTATATTTTTGGAAACGTCTGACCATGTTGCAACTTTTTTTTGCTATTAAAATTCTCGATTCAAAAATTCGCTTTTTTCGGCCCACCCTAATGTACATTGTACAATGTACATACATGATATATGTAGGTAGGTTTAGACAAATTGCATGTTCACTGTAAAACTGCGCAAGTAAATCAGGTGCAAGACATTTATTTTATATCAAGCAAAAGCTTCTAGATGGAAATTGCCATCCCGGAAGACGTATTTTTCTAACATGACTGATGTTTCTTCATTTCATTTTCAGCTCACCAGTATCTCGTGAAAGTTGAGAGTTCTTCCAGTAAGCAATCAGCGGTCAGCTACGGGAAAATTCAGATCACTCTCATAGGAGATCTACAGCTCAACGAAACATTTACTATAACTCAGTAAGTCACGCATGTTGTAAAAGTATCTTACCAAGGTGACAATTAGTGACATACCCTAAATTAGTGACATACCCTCAATTAGTGACATACCTAGATTGCCTTTAGTTATGATTATTAATATTACTTCATGCTGTGTGTGTCTCGGGCCTTGGCCTCTTCATCCTGAAGCATTGTATAAAGATTTCCCTTCTGTTGTACATGTGCCATAAGAAAGGCGTTTTGAATACTCCAAATGGAATGTCACGTTACAAATACAGAAGAATTTTCGATCTATAGAAGAAAAGAGCGGGCAGGAATTTTAGGAAAATAATCTCGATACTTACTTACTTACTTTCCGTGTCCATGTGTGATGTCATGGTGTTGAAAGGATTGATATGGGTGGTCCCTGTGGACGCCCAGAACCAGTGTTCTGGGCTCCTTCCGTATCCAGTGTGAAGTGTATTGTGTATGTGTTGAAAAGATGCAATTAAAACTGATAATTTGAAAAATATTTCCTAAAATTTGGTAGGTATTTAAAATTTCCTCATGGTGCATCTCGATGAAAAGTGCAAGGAGGTCCGGGATAATTTCCAACACACATTCTCTGATTCCTCCAGGAAAGACGACGAAGAGCTGAAGGTGGGCGAGACAGTGAGTCGGATCATCGTGCCTCACCCAGCCTTGCACGTGTTCACCAGCGTGCAGATCGTGTACACGTCCTACAGTGGCTGGATATCCAGCGGCCTGGCCCACTGGTCCGTGGACAAGATCCTCCTTGTCGACACTTTTGGATCATCGTGAGTTGAATTTATTAATAATATAATAATAATATCGCCTTATTTATACTGCCCGATTAAGACTATTAAAGTCCCATTGTTCCAGCAGTAAGCTCAAGACATATTATTATGTGGTAAAAATCCCAAATGGGAGGATAACTTGTCATGTTCCGGCTGGGTTTCGAACCCACTCTGTGAATCTCTTGATTCACAGAGTGCCGCATTTACCTCTGAGCTACCGGGACAGACTATAGAGTATAGAATCTATATGAACTCAAGACCAGCATTTTGTCACCGCATAGGTTTTTCGTCTCTACAGGGTGTCTCATGACTAGATGCAAATATTTTAAGGGTTGCAGTGGAGCATTTTGCATCGTTAAAGAGTTACGACCAAATTCCTGTTTTTGCCACAGGTCAAGAGGTCGCTTGGATTGTTGTACGTTTTTGACAAAATCATGGTCATTAGGTAATGTGTGAGTATTTCTATAGCAAGGTAAGAATATTTACTTTCAAATACTGTTGGTTCCACCTAAAAATACATTGCCCATTTTGTTTTCAAACAACCACCTCTTTTAGGTGTTTTACAACACTTGAAATTTTGTAGTGTCGTTAAAAAATAATATTTTATTTCATAAATGAAATTTTGTGATTGTTGAAGTTGGCTGCACTTTGGCCAAAAAAAGAAAGCCACAAAAGTGGGCCGGTAGATATTTTTTATTTAAAACTCAATCTCCTCAATCCTCCTTGATATCATAATTCTATTAGAGAAACTGTATGAGCTTTATAGTTCACATTCATTTATAAATAATCAACAGAACTCCAAAGCGACTTGATATAAAGGCTCCCAATTTGGCATAGAGTCTTCTTTAGGTATTCAGGTACGTACAAAGAAGGTCATTTTAAAATTTTCGAATAGGACCCCGCCCATGGAGAAACACCTCGACGGCGACAAATTGCCGGGTTTTACCTAGTTAATCTATATTTTCGCAGGCTGTCTGTTTGCAAGAAGGATCTACAGTTGGACACGGGCGTCCCACAGATTCTGCCTCTCTTCCCTGGGGATTGCGTGCTTTCTGAAAGCTCAAGTACTGACGTCTTAAATGTAAGTAGTTTTAGCATATATTGGATATTATGACTACTTTTTACTTTCCTTATATTTTAGAAAAATCAAATATAACTGGAAAAATCATTTTTATTTTTCACAAAACCAAGTGGGCCGATAGATATTTTTAATTAAAACCCATCAAAGTGGGGTATTGAATCAATGGTCTCGATCTCCTCAAGCTTGTGATGACCTTCATAATGCTATTAGAGAATCTGTGTGAGGTTTAAACTAATATTTTTGAACTGTTCACTCATATTTTTTAATATAAAACCCATCGAGTGGTGTATATAATGAAAAGTCTCGATGTCCTCATGCTCGATATGTCATTTATAATTTGATAACAGAATCTATGTGAGGATTAGAGTTCACAGAACAACTAGTTATGTATGAGCCGGACTCGTAACAACAAGTCGTGTGATGTTGTTTTTACGGAAGCCGGTTTCGACAGCCCTAAAATAAGGTTTCGGTAATACTTACTATTAACAGTCAGTCTGTTAATAGTCTATGTTTCACATAGACCCTCTGTTATTCACGCAGTACTACTTTGAGAATTTGAGAAGTGCTATCCGTATACGTATTATGATGGACCAAGGTCCACAAGAACGTAGAGAGCGGGAGAGTCTATGATGAATACAATAGTTCAACATCTAAGTGAATAATTACAGAAGCGACAGTGTGAACTTAGAGTTTTGATACTATCTGACATATGGTGTGAACTTAAGCCCATTCACACAGGCCTAGAAACTAGACGGTTCCACAGGTTCCAGTTTCTTGCCCTTCACACAGATCTAGAGTACCAGCGCTTCCCAACATAATCAGATCACTGAATATTTAGCTAGCTAGCTGAATAGTCAGTGGAGAACCCCGTACAAAAACTTTCTAATTACCGTTATCACAAAATACAATATAATGTGTTAACTAGAGATCCTTTAAGTCTTATGGAGAAATTCCAATGCATAGTGCTAATCGAGTAATTAGAAATTTAAATTTAGGTGCTCGTTTCACACTGGTTATATGTTGTTTCCTTCTAATATTACGAGCTCTCTGATTGGTTGATTAAAAAATGGACACAAAGAAGGGGAAAAGGTGGATTGGGTCCCAAATTCTATTTCATAGGTGTATTGGGTCCCACAAGGAAAAAGGTCATGTATGAATTGGGTCCCTTATATTTTTTTCTATTCATAGGTTAATTCGGTCCCTTGAATTTAGCTGAATAGTCATGCGCGGATATAGGGGGGGGCACGGGGGGCACGTGCCCCCCCAGATTTTTTCGGTAAGCGGTGTTTCTCAAATTTCATTATACCTAACCCCGTATAAAAAATGAGTTAGGGGGCACGGGCCCCAAAATAATTCCCAATTCTAAGACTAATCCCGTAAAAAAAAGATCTCAATAAGTTAGGGGGACACGGGCCCCAAAATAATTCCCAATTCTAAGACTAATCCCGTAAAAAAAAAAGATCTCAATAAGTTAGGGGGGCACGGGACCCAAAATAATTCCCAATTCTAAGACTAATCCCGTGAAAAAAAAAATCTCAATAAGCTAGGGGGGCACGTGACCCAAAAGAATTCCCAATTCTAAAACTAATCCCGTTAAAAAGAAGATCTCAATAAGTTAGGGGGCACGGGACCCAAAATAATTCCCAATTCTAAGACTAATCCCGTTAAAAAAAAGATCTCAATAAGTTAGGGGGGCACGGGACCCAAAATAATTCCCAATTCGAAGACTAATCCCGTAAAAAAAAATCTCAATAAGCTAGGGGGGCACGGGACCCAAAATAATTCCCTATTCTAAGACCAATAAGAAATAACTAAATAATAAAGTTGTCAAATCCACACAGATTGTCCGAGAAACCTGAAATTTTACCTATAGGTCCATTTGGATCAGGGAATATACTCGTATCTCTAATCTCTAGAGTTCAGCTACACGGCGTAAGGACAAAAAATGGATGGGTGACACAAAAAAAAACACATTTTTCGACCGAAATTATATTTTTTTCTCAAAATTTATCGTGACGGCGCCACGGCGGCTTATCAACTCAAAAAAAGAAAGTTTTAAGCAAAAGTTCAAGTTTTTATTTGAGATACTAATCACGAAATTCTGATGAGCCGTTTTTGAGCTGCTTTGAGTAAGGACATAAAATGGATGGGTAAACAAAAAGTTTTTACGTGGTTTGACCTGAATGACATTTTTCTCGAAATTTGTCCTGACGACCTATCAACTCAAAGCGAGAATGTTTTTGCAAGGGCTGGAGTCTTCATTTGACATATTGATCGCGAAATTCTGATGAGCCATTCTTGAGCTCCAGTAAGGACAAGAAATGGATGCGTGACACGAAAAATATTGACATTTTTGTGTGTGTGTTTGTGTGTGTGGGTGTGTGTGTGTGTATTTATGTATGTGTATGTGCGAGCGAAGCGGCTTAATAGTTAGGTATATTGTGCGATTGTGCCCCCCCAGTACAAGAGGGCTATATCCGCGCATGTGAATAGTATTTATTAATTTTCCTTGTAGGTGTAATAATAATACATGGTACATAGCCATTCAAGATGGGCGAAATATTCCGAAGATTTAACTCGTACTACTAATAGTTGTGAAAGCTACCACTCGAAACTCAACAGTGCTTTCTACTTAGCACATCCCCACATTTATAATTTCATTGATGTACTTTTAGATTTCCAAAGCGAGGTCTACGTTAAATCTAGGTCTTCACGTCCTCGTATTAATGTGAAAGATGTGATTCCAATTTGTAAAAAGAATTTCCTACAAATTCCTTCCCAAAGTTTGAAATGTCATTATTATTGCCAGCGTCGATGGCATGTTGAATACACCGGTTCCCTTCAGAACACCGAAGTTAAGCGACATCCAGCGAGGTTAAGACTTGGATGGGTGACCATTCAAATTCTTATTCTCGTGACGCTGGCTTTTCCCGGCCCCACTCAGGCTGGGTGAGGTCAATGTGAGTAGCAGGTTTGTGAGTTTCCTGCGAATGGAGGGTAAAACCCCCGTCGTGATATGACCATGGCAGTTGAAAGCGACGTTAAACCCCACTTTAAAAAAAAAAAAAAAAAAAAATGTACCTACTTATATTTTGTCTGTGTTTAATTTAAAAAATAAATAAATTAATTAATCAAAAAATATCCATTTTGTGAATTCTATCTAG
Organism: Bactericera cockerelli; assembly: GCA_024516035.1. NCBI lineage: Eukaryota > Metazoa > Arthropoda > Insecta > Hemiptera > Triozidae > Bactericera > Bactericera cockerelli. The sequence continues at coordinate 26,500,006 of CM044957.1, read as the reverse complement.
GGACCGAATTCATACGCCAATGGACCCAATTAATACGTTGGGGGACCCAACGTATCAATTGGGTCCCAAATTATGGGACCCAATTCATACGTGACCCTTTTTTCAAATTATTCTCGGACCCAATTCATACTCAGCCCAAAGAAGATGTCTGCAAACTAAATTCTAGAATCAGCTGTTTGAATTTTAACTTTGGACTTTAATGTTGTTCCAACCGACATTAAAGGAACAATTAAAATTGTTTCAACTATGTATCTCAAATCACAAGATTAATGCCATACTGATTATTGTCATACTTGGAAAGATAATTAATCACATGTTTGCCATCTGATTATCTTTCGCCAAGCCATCACACACACATACACAAACACCCTTAATAATGCTGCGCTAACCCACAAATAAAACAAATTTCAACTCATTTAAATTTGATTCCATATGCAAAAATGTTACAATTTTAAATATTTAAATTTAATAGAATAGGTAATAATAATAATAAAAACAATTTTCAAGTTTCATTAAAATCGGATATATTGTTTCCTAGATATGACCAATTAATCAAAATTTTAGCTTTAAAAAATAAAAGCTTCCTCTCCGATAGGGGAAATGGAGCTGAAAATTCAGGATGACCAAGTTTCGACCACACTCCTTAAGTATCATAATATATCACAAGACCTTTTGTCTGTTTATTTGTTCCAGGAAACTCTGATTTTAAGTGAGATGCTAGCATCAAATAAACTAAAACCTCCTTTCATCACACAAGTTGTAAAGATGGGGGACGAGATTATACCAAAGAAAAACAAGACTAGTCCAGCAAACAGCATTGACTTGCATTTGAATGTGGAGGACTCTGACATGAACAGCATCGGGGTGGGTGTCACCGACTACTTCAAGTCTCCCTGGGATCCTGTGGTGGATCTGGGCAACAATGGGAACAGTCTGGATGGCGCGGACAAGGACACTGCTGAGAATGGTGCTCGAGGCTTTCTTAGTTTGGAAAATGAGAACCGAAGCCCCAATGTGTCAAGAAGCTTTCGAGAAAGTGGCAGTAAAGCAAGTCACAATAACTCGAAAAATACAAGTGACAATTCTGAAACCGAGGATTACAAATTTGCCTCTGTAGGAATTCCTCTAACAACTAGTGACAAGGACAATGAAGAGTTTTCCACCCGTTTGCCTGAAATTTCAATTACCATGAACTATACTGAATTAGAAGAGTACTGGAGCACTTCTGAAAAACCTACAATAAATGACAAGTCGACACCTTTTGAGTTTGTAACTAACAAACCGTTGACAGTGACAAGTACTGTAAGGGCATTGATAGAAACAAATGTGACAAGTCTAGAAGACGAGATTCAGGAACCAGTCCTGAAGCCCAAGTCCGGGAGGAGCAGATCTATCTCCAGGGTGAACAAGAGGTTGCTAGACGAGAAGCGGTGGACACCGACAGAGAACTTGAATCCTCCCGCCATGGGGGCCACAGAGTCGTGGCGCTACTGGGAGCCAACAGCTAGCAAGTCCTCCCGAAATGTGGATGTACACAACATGTCTTCTAGGCCTGAACTACAGAAACCGATCGAAAAACCAAAATCTTTATCATTCACTGTTCAATTTTTGCCGCAAAGACTGTTGCACTTTTTAGAGCAAGCAGAAAAGTATGCTAAATTAGCATTTTCTCCTTTCATGGCAGACGACAAAAGTAGTGAGAGCAGGCCGCAACGAAGACTCAAATACCTGCCTCACCTTTTGTTTGGGAAGGAAACCTCTAGTCAAAAATCTATGAATGAGAGTAAGAAGCAAGAAACAGGCATGGCAGAGAGGTCAAGTGACGGGAGTAAGTTAGTGTTACCCTACTCAAGTAACGTGGAGTCTTCATTTCAACCTCAGTTCATTCCTCTAACAGAAGGAAAACAGAAAGATGCGGACTTGACGAATACAATTGTCAGGATATCGCGTCCAGAGGCTCATATAGACACCCCTGTCATTAACAGTTAACCCGCTATCTAGGGATATGGTGAATAATTGACATCCAAGGATCTACCTTAACTGCTCATGACGCCCTGTCAATCCTGTCATCATCAATTAAATCTTTCCTCTAGCTCTAGGATATCTAGATTAATTTTACGAGTGTTTGAGCAGAATGAATAATGAGGATTGCTAGTTTTAATATTTATGACCTTGTGAGGAACTAATAATATAGGCCTCAGATTACTTGTATGTATATGCAATGCAGGGTGAAAAAAAAATGGTGGCCGATTACATAATGTAGTTAATGTAATGTAATAAAAATGTCTATTTTTAAAATAGAAATAAATTAATTAATCATTTATCCAACTTATACAGTTGGGCGACAAAAATACACTGACTGGCAAATTTAACGGAATGCACAGGTTTTTTCTCGTATAACGTGTGTATTTCTTGTTGGACTAAAACATTTCTCATGTTTTTTCTAATAGAGGAAATCACAAAAAAATTGGTATACAGATAGCAAAGACATGAAAGCCAATTTTCATAATAGAATGAAGTACTTTTCACTGTCGACCTTTTCCATACAGGGTGTAGAAAAAAACTGTTTTTCAATGTTTTCAAAATTAATTTTTTTGCTTCATAGGGAATAATGACCTGTCGATCAAGGCTCAACATTTTTGAGACAAGAAGGAATGAGGATCAATGCACAAAGCAAGACAATATTACCCTTAATCCAAAATAATGAATTTTGAAGAATTCATAAAAAAAAAAACAGTTTTTTATACACCCTGTATGAGAGAGGTAAACATTTTGTCAATGTTGACCTCTACTTCATTTATTCATAAAAATTGCCTTCATGTCTTTGTTATCTCTTTACCAACTTTGTTGTGATTTCCTGAAAAATATAGAAAAGAATTGTGTCAATTCAATTCAGAGGAGTAGTGTAATCCAACTATTATTATTACTATATAGGAGTTAGGAGGACACACAGACTACCTACATCAGATGAAAATGTATATTACATTACTTGTGTTTTCAAAGATATGTAAGTTTATAGTTTACCAAACCTGTACAAAATTTCAATTATTAAATAAAACAATGTTTCATTAAATATTGAAGATGGTTCTTTGCAGTCAGAGTACTTTTTCAACATAATTTATGAGAATTATAAGAGAAGCTACAAATTTTGGAGGGTGAACCGACATATACGATGCTGTGTGCGTAATCTCGAAAACAGTAATACAGAGAAGCAATGAAATTTGAATTATCATCGACGGGTGCTACAAAAAAATCTGATTTAAATATCTGCGAATATTTTGTAAACAACATCGAAAAAATTGGAGAGTCAACGACCAATAACTAATAAAGTGGTGATTTTTCGTGAATTTTGTTCATAAATTATTTGCTGGAAGTACTGTTCTTTAAAATAAGCACAATCAAGACATTTTTTAACATCAATTTAAATATTATTTAGTATTTAAAATATCATCTCAACAAAAATAATCATAAATCTATAATAAAATATAAACTCCAGTTCTGAAACCATCAACTTGAAATATAATTATTTGAACAGGCAGGGTACTATACAACAGCTGATGTCATAATATATTATACATTTACTAAGCAAATGGTTTGCCTGTAATTGTATAAATAAACGGAAAAAGTTACAGTGTTAAATTTTTATAATTATGATCTCGCAATATTATGCTAAAAAATAGAACTCGAGTTAATGAGGATTGAGTAAAAAAAAAAATGAATAAATTAACAACCAAACAAGGAGATGGCTTCCGACGTAGAGAAAAGGGAGATTCTGGTAAGCATTTTTAGGGTTTTGTTCTTATGAAAGAAAAAGTCATAAATTTTGAACGGTTAAAGCTATCGAGCTGAAACTTTGATATATGTTGTACGGATCATCCAACAGACTTCAAAGCCCTTGAAGGCCGATTTACTGTGTTTTCAAGAACACGTCTTTTGCGTTTATATATCACCTAAAATTTTGCCACAAGCACCCAGGCAGTTCAGCCAAATGGGTTAAGGTATTTAGATGTCGTCCAGGTGTCTCGAGATCAAATCTCACTACAATCAATTTTTTTGTCTAATCAAGCTGAAATTTTTAGGGTATGTTCTTCACATGCTTAGTTATCAATTTGTACTATAAACCTACGTAATATATTTAATATCGTGTAGTGAACAAAACCCTTTGTGCGTTTTTTTTAACGTGCTCTTAAATTATTTTTTAAGAGGAACCTATACTTAAATAAAATAATACTTAATGGATCACAGTATATTTAAGCTCGGTTCTATGAATCTTGAAAAACACGAAAGCGGGGATTGGGAACGTTAGTTCCAAAAGGATTCGTCAAATTAGCGCTAATGCAGAAATCGAGGGTTTTGCTTGCCAAACCGAGGTGGCGTATTTTTTGTAATATACGCCTAAGGTAGCAAAAAAGTAAAAGCGCCAAAATTTCAAAAATTCTAGAGCATAAACAGGAAAGCATAAAAACAAGAAAAGTTAATTCCCTGAAACTACCAACGTTGCTGAAAATTTTATCGAAATTTGCCGTTCCCTGTAGAAACTTCGATAAAATTTTCAGCAACGTTGGTAGTTTCAGGGAATTAACTTTTCTTGTTTTTATGCTTTCCTCCTGTTTATGCTCTAGAAATTTTCAAATTTTGGCGCTTTTACTTTTTTGCTACGTTAGGCGTATATTACAAAACATACGCCACCTCGGTTTGGCGAGCAAACCCCTCGATTTACTGCACGAGCGCTAATTTGACGAATCCTTTTAGAACTAACGTTTCCAATCCCCGGTTTCGTGTTTTTCAAGATCCGTAGAACCGAGCATTAGTGGTTTCCATGGAAGGTTAAATGTTGATATTTTCGGCCAGTCCTGTCCATCTATCAGGAACACCCAGGAAGTACCGGTCCATGGCAGATTGGAATCTTTTCCTGTATTCATCCGGGGACACGATGGTGGGTTGCTTACCTTGGCCTCCTAGCAAGCCTGAACTCTTGACAAGGGTCTCAATCTTCTTATCCCAAGTAAAAGTTCTAATGTAATCAATCATCCCAACAACAAGTTCATTGCTATTTTCATCAATTCCCAGCAGAAGGGAATAATCCATGACAGTCTGACTTGCTAGGAACTGAGAGTCGTTGTTGATAGCTTGCATGAGGACGTACTTGGAGTGGGGATAAATATACAGGGGCGATTCACTTATCATATTGATAAAGTTCTCATCTAGTAGCACTGCATCCTGGTCCATGGAGTCAACACTAGTCTCTATTAACCTATTTCTCACGGAACCTTTGAGATCAAACCGATGTTTAATCTGACGGGAATGAAAGAGATTTTCCATGACGAGTAGATTGGATCGAGTTTTTGTGTTGTTGTTTTGACAGATGACCCGAAACACACCAAATATTTTACATAATAGTGTGGGACTCGAGTTTTCAAAACATTTCTTTACGTAGTTGGAATAGTTGGGAGCAAAATTGAGGAATGAATCCATTTCCAACCGTGACATTTCTTTTAAAATTAAACGATCATCTTTTGTTTTACAGAAGTTCGATCCCGATTTACCCCCTCTTGCTTTCCAACGAATACATCTTGACAAGGAGCGAATGAAACTTTCCTCGCCTTCAGGAAATGAAAATTTTCTTAACTCAGCAAACAAATCAGCGAAATACATTTTTACTGAAAAGTTGGCCGCGGTATCAGCAAACTTGATGTCAATGTGAGGTATTTTACATTCGTTTGTCATATTTTCATTGGTAGCTTTAAGTTCTTCCAGTTTATACTGATAATCAAATGAGCTAAGAGCATACGCGATGATAGAGCTGGGTTCCAGCTCATACACAACCACAGGAACCAAGCAGCCAGGAGCTAAAGTGTGATGTTGTTGAGATTCTATCAACATGTTGGAAATGGGTAAGGAAGGTACATTAGTAGGAAGAAGCTGGGATAGGATAGCTTTCATTCGTGGGACTTTAGGTTTCACGTTTTCAAAGTCATCAATATGATCCACATCACTCTCTTCCGACTCTTCACTATCAAATACGTAATCAGTACACGTCTCAGAGGTAGGAGTACCTTCAACTATATCTGACACAAGTGATTTCGAACTGTCAGATGATTTCGGTTTTGGCTTTGTTTTCAGAAGTCTAGCATTCCACAAGTTGATTGACTCGACTATAGCTCGTTTCAGTTTCACAATGGAATCTTCTAAAGTCCACAAGTTATTCATCACCTCTTTATCAGTTAGCTGTAGTTGAATGTCGTCAACCTTCTGTTTCAAATTGGCTTGATCTTTTACCAGCAGTGGCTGTAAAGTGTTCATACAAACATCATTTTGGTTAGTATGTATTTTTTCCAATACTATAGAGAACACTTCTTGTCCCATAAGACTCCATTTCTTTACTTCTTCGAACAGGCCATTCTTATCAAATGTAATAGAAGACTTTTTCAAAGTAGTCGAAGGAATACATATTTCGTAGAGTTTGATGGGAGTGTAGATGAAAGAAGCGACAATATTATTGTAAGCAAAGTAGTGTATCTGTTCTTGATGTAGATGATGTGTGCAAGATGCTGATTTACAAGCAAGGGGAATACAATTGAACCTGAGATCTAAGAACTTGGCAAGAGAAAGTCGCCATGTATCAGAGCTCATGGGTAAGATGGAGGAGACTTGCTTACAGAAAGGACACCAGTTCCACATGATGATTCTCTCGTCATAAGCTTCGGGGGGTTGCTCCTCTGTCTCACAGAGACTGACACAAACACTGCCGCCTCCATGTATAAACCAACGTTCATGTTCTAAAGTAGGAATGGAACAAGTGGATGAAGGACATTTGTAGTCTCGTCTGAAACAATACTTCTCCAGGAAACTCCCCAGCGGAATATCATTCCTAGCGTAGAAGTCCATGTTGATAGTACAAGGTTCCACACAGAAACCAGGGGAATGAATAGGAGACCGGCAGATGTAGATCAGGACAGGCAGTCGCTGGTGGTTGGAAGGCTGCAGTGCATCAATCTTGGTAGAAGCAGGAACTGGCATAGGCACATTCGTTGGAACATATTTCTTAGTAAGAGGTGTTAACCTACCACCATTAGCACGGTACAATGCAAGGCTAGACTGAACCTGTAATGATTGAATATTTTCAGTTAAAATTTCACTGACAAAAGAGTGGGGATCTTTTAGTTCCAAATGATGAAGGGGCTTCGTTTCTACTGAAGTTTCATTTCTCACGATAGGTGAGGGTTCCAGCTGAGCAGACCAATAAATATTATCTGGAAAATATTTCCTGAGTTCACATTTTTTTCCAATATCATTTTCCAAGTAAGGCACCGTGTAGTTGATGGTCGGTGAAACAGATAGCAGCACATCATCCACAGCTCTCCTGAAACTATCCGTGGGAACTTTGTCTACAGGGAGATGTGGGTCTTCCTGTAGAACAGGACTGGTCAAGGTAGTGAGAGACTGCAAAGGATCACTGGCATCGTTGATACTCTGAGTAGAAGGCTTCGACATAGGCACTTTCATAGTAGTGACAGGTTCATCTCTGTCAGTGGGATTTTTCTCAACACTACCAAGACCAGGACTAATATCTTCTCCAGATTGACTAGGGCTTTTTAAAATCGATTCCTCCTGCTGTATCACATAAGCTTGCTCATTTATAAGTAGCGCACTCTCCAATTTCCAATTATACAAAATGTAGATCATAAAGCCAGTTACTCGCTTTATTTTGGTCAATTCTTTACGTGGAGCACCTCTTATTATAACAGTAGATCCCTTGTGAGGAAATGCACAACCTTCAAAAAACATTAGCGTCTTGTTTGAATCCGGCAATTTTTGCACTGAGAATCGAGAGCAGGTGCCCAGGTGGATCTGGTTCAGCAGAACATCCACCGAGTAGACCAGGTCCGCACGCGTGCACCTCGCTATCCTCTCCAGCACGGGGGTCTTCACGTTCAGGACCAGAGCAATGCCTAGCTGCTGCAGGGACTCCTGAGCTTGTCTTGCCACGTTGCGCTGTACTAGCACGATGTCGGGCTTCAGAGCTGATATCCTAGCCACCACATTCTTCAAATATTCTGTCTCTTGCATGATCACAGGTTCCAAGGAAGACAACTTACCCTCCACCCTCTGATACACAATAGCGCATTGCAAAATCAAAATTTTCGGATTACTCAAGGTGGTAAGCATAGACTTGTGGGAAACATTTTTAGAAAGAACAATACCAGACACTACAAAACTATCACTACGATGACCGTCTTCGACTTTTTTTATCTGCACATACTGTCGAATGTCGAAGGAATCAATATTTTGATCTGGCTTCACTTCTTCTATTACTTTCTCTGCCAAGGGTAGAATGATACTTTCCCAAGACAAGGGCAAGGATTCTACAATGAGTAATTGTTGCAATAGTTTCTTGCAATGAATTTCAAACTTTTCTATGAGGCCTACCTCTGCTTTGCCATTATTAGGTCGGATTGGATCTCTCCTGTACGCTTGAATTATTTTCTGTAACGAGTGAACGGGGAGAATGTTAGGATTTTCATTTCTTTCCCTTGTTGTTCTATTGCAATCTGAAACAGATAATTATACCAAAAATTAAAATTAATGCATCCGATATTTTGCTGGAACTTTAATAATATTCCTGTCTGTTTGTTTTGAGTGTTACTTTTTACAAACAATAAAAAATAAACTTGAAAGATATCAAAAATTAAATAAGATAGATCAAAACCAACCACCCAGCTACTTATATTAATCTCAAGAACGTTTTGAGCTAGGACCTTGAAACAAAAAAATGGTCCCGATTAAGATATCTGAAGTTTCTTGGGAAAACATTTTGAAACTTTGACCAACGTCCCTGAGGCCGTATCCAGGTTGGTGCACTGGTACACGTCATTTACTCTTGAATTTCAAATTAATGCATATTTTTTCATTTAATATTTTGAAAGTATAAAAGGAATTAGGGACACTTGAAAAAAGAAAATATAACATATGTTGCAAGAACTTCCTTCCCGATTTCAGTTCCTGAGCGCTCTAGGAACTTCTGATTTTAATAGAATGGACGTTTCGAACGAGAATAGAAGGTTCCACCAGAAATTGCTTCTAAAGATCTGACTCCCTTGAACCCTTGCCCGGAATCGATCACACTTATCGAAAAAGTCATGGGAGCAGGGCCGAAGTTAAGGACTGCCGACCAGACTCGTTTCCCCGCTTAGATCGAAAATATCTCAATTCATCGACGAGAAAGCCTAGAGTCTGGATGGCAGTCCACAGCGGGAATAGGCTATGCCACTTGGTAGGCTATGCCACATACTACTGGGCAAGCTAAAGACTAGACTATAGGCAGGAAATTTCGATTATCCGCCAAAATACCTCGATTCATCACACCAGAAGGCCTCGAGTCTGGACGGCAGTCCACAAAGTCGGCCATGCCTGATTACTTTTTCGAGTAGTGTGATCGACTCAACTCAGATTTTGCCAATCTGTTAGCGTTTGGGCTGTAGAAGCATTTTACGGCGGAACCTTCGACTCTCGCCCGAAACGTCCATCCTAATAAAATCGGAAATTCCTGGGAACAACTAGAAGTTCCTCATTAATTAAAAATTCAAATCAGGAACATCTAGAAGTTCCTCAGCGCTCTAGAAATTCCTAGGAACTTCGCGATCTTCCTAGAGCGCTGAGAAACTTCTAGAAGTTCCCGCACCATACAAAAAAGAGCCACTCGAAATACCTGGAGAACGAATAAATTTTGAAAAATGTTTAAACACTTGTCCCATTATAACGGGGGAATTCTTTTTGATTAGGTTTTGATTTTTTATCATTACAAGAAGCGGCCCGGGGGGGTTCAACTTTAGAATCTTAAATAAAACCACCCTATTTTTAATACATTTCTGAAATGTACAAAAAGTATTTTAAGATCAGTTTTTATTTTGATAAGTTCATTTCATTTCACAGGTTTCAGTAATCTTTTATAAGAAATTAATTGTATTTTTTAATTAATTTTTTCATGCCTTTTTGATATCATCAGTTTTATCAGAGGGGGTGTCAAGGGTTCAATCAAGGGGTCAAAAAACGGACACAATACTTCCGATTTTAATATTATTATTATTTAAAACTTTATTGGTAAACTACATGATACATTTTGCAACATAGGACATGAAATGAAAAGAACACAATAAAATATGTAGTGAACCAAGGGGCGAGGTTAAAACCTGTGGCTTTCTCTTCCACCATATGATTATATCAATGTAATTGATATAATTATGTAATTATGTAAATCAATGTAATTGATATAATTACTTCCGATAAATTTCTAATCTTTATCGGAAGTAATTATATCAATTACATTGATCACTCACTGTTATTAGGACGAATGGTGGCTGTGTTATCATCCAGATTTAGATCCAGCTGGAAGGATGACGTAGAATTAGACGAGTGCACCCTCATGGGTTCATCAGGATTGTCATCATCTTCATCTTGATGCACAATAGTATACACGGCATCATAGCAGAACTTCTTCTCTGGTGCCCCCATGGGTCCTGCTATACAGTTGATGAATTCAGTGTCCAACAAAGCCTGGGCTATCATTTCTGCTTGAACTCTGAGGAGAAGGGAATAGCATGGTTGGAAACTACATCAATAGAATGGGATATCGACTACTATTAATATAGACATCAGAGACTAGCCCACAAGTTGTAAACTTAATCAAACAATATACAGATCGATGTTTGGTTATAACTGTGAATGGTTTCTCTATTGGAGTTTTCTGTCTTTACATGTCCTTCGCTAGACGAATCACCCAGCTACTCTCAAGTTTTCACCAGCCTGAGTGGCGTCCAAACAACAACACAAATAGTATTGTCAAATATAGTGAGTACTATAATATTAGTAAAGTTGAACAGTTATCATATTAGTGTTTATCACAAAAGTGACTTGACAATTACACAAAATCACATTGTTAACTTTTTGTATGTTTGGAGCTCGAACGATCGACCTCAATATTAAGAGTAACGAGCTACTATTACATGCATAATGCAATATAATGCATATACACAAGTTGGACGCGGAAGACGAATTTCCGACTGAAGCAAAGATCTTCAAGCTTACAAAAACTATTCAGATAATAAAATAAAACTAACAGAACTGTGGATATAGTTAAAAGAACCTGTACATGAACCTTTAGAGCTTTCTGTGTTAAAAGTATGGATAGATAGCTCGCTTACCTGTTGGTGGCTTTGTTATGATCAAAGCACCATTGTATCAGTATGGATCCAGTGAAGGGGCAAGGCAGTGTCATAATCAACTCATCATAGAGGTTCAGAAAGATAGATTTTCTGGATTTATCGGAAGTTAATCTAAAAAGTAAATAATTACATAATTCAACAAGTTTATTAATTACCAGTAGAGTCGGAATTTTTGATTCTGTACTTCGGTTTAGGTATAAGTCCACTCATACTCGTAGTCGCACTGTGGCCAAAAAAAGGAAAAGGGCCGCAAAAGAGGTCCGGTAGATATTTTTAATTAAATCCCATCAAGTGGGATATTGAATCAAAGGTCTCGAATTCCTCAAGCTTGATATGACTTTCATAATAAAAGTGATATGAAATTATATTTTATTTAGTTTTTTTACAGATAGAATACTTCGTCCATTTTGTTATCGTCGGGGATGGACCCCATTATGCTCACAGCATTCCCTTTTTGAATTGCCAGACTCAATCTTTGTTTAAGGAATTCGGCGGCTCGCTTCTCTCCAGAAATACACTCCAGAAATACTTTCATAATTATATTAGAGCATCTGTGTGAGGTTTACAGTTCACAGAACTACAAGTAAGTCGTAATTGCGCAGTACAAATAAGGTTTCATAAGATACATTTGGAATGGTAGATTATTCCAAAATTATGCAAAATTACCTGGGAGACGCAAATTTTTCCTCCTGGTAACCCACTGATATTTTTCTAGACATGGTGGAGGACCTGGCCTGCTGTTCACTGCTGGTCTGCGCGGCAGGGGGCCCCTCACTGCCCGATGTGGGGAATACATCCTGGCTGTCACCGCTCCCGTACCTTGTCTCCAGGTCTTCTTGCAACGCTTTCAAGTCTGCAGACTGCGTGGTGTCAGTTGAGTTCAGATAGGTTAGGACTTGCTTGCAGCAGTAGGTACACACTCTGAGATCTCCTGAACACATGAATCAGATAGGTTATAGATTTTATTTATTGCTAAAACAAACAAGGCAATAAATGACCAGTTCATTCTGACACAGAGTACTTTTCTGAATGACTTAATACAGGAACAAAAAATAATACTCATCAACTATTTTCAAATTAAACGCAAGTCATTTATTATTACCTGAATATCCGAGTGCTTTTCCAGGGATTTCTTGGTTGCAACATTTAGAGCAAAATATCTGGCCACATATTCTGCAATGATGTCTTCGACGGAATGTTGTAAACTTATCACCACACAGATAACACTCCTTGCTAACAGAATCTGGCATCCAGTACTGCTTCATGTCAGAGTCCTTATAGGATTGTAAAGTCTGAAGCAAATATAAAAGAAAAATACACTACTGAAACAACACTTACATGCACAACCATTGGATATTGGTTATGTTTATAATTTATGTACCCACACTTAAGAGCCCCCTTTTAGTGCATACCTAATAAGTAATACTGCTCAACCATTCTATTTAATATAAGGTAATTTTAATAATTAAAGATATTGAGTGTCTATTCTCTTAGGAAAAAATACACTGTCAATTATGGACACAATACTTTCTCGTGATTGGATCACATTGTATATACACGTGGCAATTCTGAGATTTTATACTAAACCACTAGTTTCTCCAAAACCACTAAACCCATTTTCTTTAAACTGGTTTATTATGGTAGAATACCGTTTTATATGATAGATAACCGGGAAAAAATAGCCAGATAAAACAATTTTCTAAAAATTCTAGACTTAAGGATGGATTTCTTGATTTTTTCTTGACCTAGTAGATCACCCTGTCATCCCCATAATACCGGTATTTCGCGGGCTCCCGCTTTGACTAACTTTGTTTTTTAATCTTAGATGGCGCTTGTGACACATCAAATCCAATTTTTTTTTGAGTTGCTGATTACGAAATTGAACTTGTTAGTTAGTTTGAGCAAACTTTAGAGAAGACCCAAAAATAAACTTACAGAAGTTTTACCAGGCAGAAAATATCCAACTTTTTGTAGAATGTGGGGCATTGCTGTAGCATTGTTTGAAGGGATTGCCTGAAATTAAGGTGATATAAGGTGATACACAAAATGTTAAAATATGATGATTGAGAGAATGAGAGATTATTATTATTTAACAGAGTGAACAAAAAGTCCCGGAACGGATTTTTATCTTCACTTCCAAAGTCTCACAATACTAGTAAAAATAATATGATGAATTTACCCAGCCCCGCCTCAACCCTATTGAGGACCAGATGGGGTAAGAGAGAGGGCTTTCTCTCAAAAACTTTCTCTGAGAGAAAGTTAACTTATAGACGACCCGCTCTCTCACTGCCAGTTGCTCGTGGTAGCTTTAGTTTTTCCATATTTTACACGAACGTCTATTCATTCAGCTCGTAATCAAATTGTTGTTCTCCGAGAATCTCGCTCAAACACTGGCTGTAGGACTGGACGTGTAAAATTTGGAATAAGCTATTTTACCTGGTGATTAAGCATGAAAAAGTCGACTGATTTCATGTATCACACTTTAGGTTTTAACAAAAAAATTCCCCAAAGAAAAGTCTATTATTCTGTGGGGTTGATCAAAGATACATTAGATCAAGTTTTGAGTGAGGGGTTAGTTTTGAGTAGAATTTAAGGTAGATTTCGAATAACAAATAAAAAAAAGGGGGTTCTATTTAAAAACTGGAAGTTGATACCTGTTTCATTACTTTTGGGATACCCTGTAGAAATTTTGATTATCTCCAAATTACTTCGATGAAGAAGCATTGCAAATAGTGAGTGATATCTGCAATATTGTGCAGAGCCTCTGCTTTCCACTGATGGGTTGTGAGTTCGATTACCCTCGATATAAAACTCTTAATTTGCTATTCACCGATCTCAGTAGCTAGATCGATAATGCGGCAGACTTGTATCTTGGTGGTCGGTGGTTCGAGTCCCCGTAGTGTTACATCTGTGTAGTTAGAAGTGTCAATGACTGATCTGTTGTGTGATATCCAGTATATTGTACATTCAACATGATGACTATTTGTATACTGTGACATGCCGGTATTATCTGTTATCCTTTCATCAGTTTCCCTATCTCTTACTCTGTTGCTGTCCCTCTCTTACTCTCCTTCTCTCTTCTCTTCTTTCTCTCTCCTCCTCTCTCTCTTCTCGTCTCTTCTTCTCTCTCTCTTTCTTCCTCTTCTTCTCTCTCTCTCTCTCTTTCTCTTCCTTCCTCTTCTCTTTCTCTTTCTCTTCTCTCTCTCTCTCTCTCTTCTCTCTTCTTTCCTCTCTTTCTCTTTCTCTTTCTCTTTCTTTTCTTTCTTTTCTTTTCTCTTTCTTTTCTTTCTTTTCTTCTCTTTCTTTCTTTTCTTTCTTTCTTTCTCTTTCTCTTTCTTTCTTCTCCTTTTCTTTCTTTCTTTCTTTCCTCTTTCTTTCTTTCTCTTTCTTTCTCTTTCTTTCTTTCTTTCTTTCTCTCTCTCTCTCTCTCTCTCCTCTCTCTCTCTCTCACACACCCTCACACACCCTCACACACCCTCACACACCCTCACACACCCACACACACCCACACACACACACTTTTTTGAAATCAGGAGAGTCTAGTTTGTCCAGAAATATTATCAGCTCAATTAAAAAAAAAACTGACCGAAAACAATACTTCCTATACAAGAAAAAAGATCACCATTATTTATTTAGTGACAAAAAATACTTGAGCAAAAATAGCAGCATATTTGTGATTATCTTACAATTTCTCCTGAAGTAGATGTAGATTCTGGACCTGAAAATGAACAAAAGTAAAATTTCATTAATGACAGACTAACATATGACTACTTACTAAAAAGAGACAATCCACTAAAACCTAAACATTGAACACCCACTTACAGATTGCACCAATTATAACATTAAAAACAAAAAAACAAACTATGGGCCGGTTCGACAGGTTCTTGTCATTTTGAATTCTGTACAGAGGGATAAAATAGAAAGAATTACAAATGAAATTTTGCCTTTGACATGACTCAAAGTAAAGGTGTTTTCAATTTGATATGATTTATTTTTAGCTAATTATACTCATTCTATTGAGTATAATTTTTTTTCTCATTCTTTTTTAAACCACAAAGTGGTGTTTTTGGGGGATACACATGTAAAAAAAAATGATGAAATTTGGAGATTTGTAATGCTACCCAATATAGTTGTGACATAATAACACAAAGAAAATTGCATACCATATGCAATACCATTGGTATTATACCTTATTGACCAACCTCAGTAGCTCAAAATTGACAAGGTGACAGACTTGTAACTGGAGGTCAGTGTTTTGAGTCCAAAGTTCAGTAAAAAATACTAAATGACAAGAGTTTTTTTGAAAGATGAGTATTTCACAGCTTTTTTATTTAGAACCATGACACAGCAGCTACTGTAGATGCTTGTGGTCAATGTTGTAGCTTGTTATTCCTGTAGTATGCCTCCTCTCTGATGAGCAAGAAGTGATATAATAAATACTCCCCCTCTAGGTGATGAGTTAACACAAGCACACCAATAGGTATCCCTAAAAAACAGTTGTAACCAAATTTTTTGGTTACTCTAGGATTCAAACCCAGGACTTTCCACATGGCAAGTGAGTACGTTACCATTGAACTAATCAACCACTCTTCTTTCATGAGCTAATAGTGATTAACACAAATGAAAGCTTTCTGGTAAATCATTCCATACTTTATTAGAACTTGCAAACTTTTCTTGAATGGAAAGTACCCCTGGTTTAGGGTGCCTAGAGAAACCAGGTAGTCAGTCTTATCTAATCTGAACTATTACAACCTACACATAATATTTCAAGGAAACAAACTTATAGTATTCTTCTTAAATTTAGGATTGTACAAGGGTGGATCAAATATAAATGGGACTTTAGTTTCTGAGTGTCAATGGTTGATGGAGGAGGGTTGTCGCTTCTATACTATTTAGGGAGGGTCATTAACAGTTGGAACAGTAGACTACAGATCAGAAGCGGAGAGGTTTGGAGATCTGTCAGAGTGCACTAGACTCCACTTGATCATCCTCCCTGTCACCCTTTGATTTTTGTTTGTTTGCCTTTCAATGGAGCACTAGGGGTAAAATGATACATTTTCAAAGAAGGGGACAATGTGGAAAAGTGAGATATGCTTGGTTATTGTATTCTAACAAATATTTTTTTAAGAATCAACTTTATTATTATTTTTTTTAATTAAGTTCCGTTTATACTTGATTCACCCTGGTAACAACAATTCCTGTCTCTGTTAATTTACTTACTTGCTGATTTAGTGAAGAAGCTGGAGAAGAATGATTTGATCCCAGTGTTATCTGGTTCAGGACTTAATGGAGCAAACTCTGTGAGTTCTGTCAAACTATCTAAATTAACATTCATTGCAGCAGTCTGTGAAATTAATTTCAACACCAGTGGGCTAGTAAATGAATTAATGCTTGAATGAAAAAGTAATAGGACAGGCAATATCTGGTTCTCTTTCAACTTACTTCTATTCTGATCTAAAACAATATTGTTATTTTACATCTTGACACATTGGGTGTGTAGTTTTTTAACCTATGAGCACAGTGTATTCACTGAGATGAGTGTTACCTGTAATGACTTGCGTGTAACCTACCACTTTTCAGTTTTCACTCCAAGCTAATTCATTACACTTAAATCTTATCAGTAATAGGTAGGTATCATCAGAAAACAGGTGAAATAAAAATTAATGGATAGTAGAAGAGTTCTTTTTGAAAAAATTATTTAAATTAAGCCGCGTTTTTCTTTTGGATTAAAAAAATCCAGGTTCAGTTTTTTTCCAAAGCCGTATTTTTCTTTCTAACCAAAGTGGATTCAAATGGAATAAATGGATGAACTGGAAGAAAGCCATTTTCCTTTAGGAAGAAAACGAGAGGAGGAGAAATCTTCTTCCAGTTTGGTTAACCAAACTAGATTTATAAAATTATTGCTTCCAATGCTTCCATTAGTTCCATTTCTTTATTCCTGGTTTATTTTAATTTTTCCATTGTTTATCTTTAAAAGTACCGAAACCCATTTTTCTTTCACGAATTATGGGAAGCTAAACGGAAGAAAATAAAAATATTTGGAAAAAACCGAACCTGGAATTTTTTTATCCAAAAATAGAACACGGCTTAAGAAAAAGCGGTTAATTTCAAAATTTTGATTACACCGGAATGGCGCGTTGAATACATCCAGTCCTCGTAGGATCGTCGAAGTTAAGCAACGTCCAGCGAGGTGAAGACTTCGTGATGCTGGCACTCAGGCCCAACCCAGGCTGGGTGAGGTCAATGTGGCGAATGTGGGTTGCATGTTAGTGAGATTCCCGCGAATAGAGGGTAACACCACCGTCTAGAGATGACCTAGCTGTTGAGAGGGACAACTACTTACACATACATGTTACAAGACATTTAAGTGTTCTAAGACAATAGCCAAGAAACTATCTGACTATCTACTACCAAATACCAGATAAACCAGGGAACAAAAGATAAGGTGTAGAAAAAGAAGGCACTGGTTCTTGTAGGATCACAGAAGTTATCAAGTTAAGCATTGTCAAGTGATGTGAAGACTTCTATATGCTGGCATTCCGTCCCAACCTAGGCTGGGTGAGGTTAAAGTGGTGAGGAGGTTTGTGAGTTATCTGCAAATAGATGGTAATGCACCTGTTGTTATGCAGTTGAAAAACATTGTTAAACCCCAATAAAACTAAACAAACCTCCAAATTCTAGACCTAGAACTTTTTGTACAGAAGATCATCATCTTCCTACGTGAAAAAAAGTAGACCCAGAGTAAAATCAAAGTAAAAAACCATTTATTAGAGAATGTATACAAATTCCAGGCAGACCTTAAAAGAAGCATTAAAAAGAAGAAAACGGGATTCAATAAATAAAATTTTGTTTCAATAATAACTTTAGCCCCAAGTATTTCCTCCTAGCATTCAAACTCAAACACTTCAATCTTCATTAATTAAAGAAGAGTTAACAAGAATGGATCCTGATAGCTTGTTGGAAGTGTCTCAGAAACTCCTGAATGATACACTTAACAGCACTTGTCAAACTGACAATCCAATTTTTTTCTACAATAAAGGTAAGAAAGATTTTTTGGCATAATCTGAACATGAAATTCATCAGGTAGCAGTCCAATTATTGGGTTTCAAAATTAGAATGTCAGCTTACTTATTTTCTGGGGTAAGATGCTCACTTTTCAAGAATTTTCCATTGATCACAGCATATCAGTCCTTGTCACCCAACTCAGTAGCTTTTGAAACCTGGAGGTTAGTGGTTCAAGTCCCGGTCTCAGCATAGATTTAATAATGCAAGTTTGAGTAGTTGTGATATGACAAAAGTGATTTATAGAAAATAAATATGATTAATACATCAGTCCCTGTCTGCTGCATCTAGTAGTCAGCATAATTTACTTGACTGCTTTAAGAAGCTCCTGGGCCATAACACAATGAATAGTTGAATTTTATTATACAGGCTGTCTATAAAGTAAAAATATAACATGTCATTATAATTATTGACTTGTTACTTTAAAAAATATACAGGATGTCCATAAAGTCCCACCCCACCCCATATCCCATGAACAGCTGAAAATACAGAAAATAGAAAAACCCATATTCCTTGAATTTTCAGGGGATTAAGTTTTAGCAAAAGAAAATTTGCCTACACAGACCCGGTCAGGCTGGGCACTGGGCACAGACCAACTTTAAAATCTTAAATGGAATGGTATGTTGTATAGCATATTGTTTTAAAGGCCTTATTTAGAGAAGTTCATTGCAACAAATTTCAGAGAACTATGACATACTGTTCTTGATATATAGGTTTGGCTGTCCTGGCTTGTATCCTTATGTTCTGACCTAAAACTTGTTAACCATAAGTTTCAGGAGGTTAAATTTTGTTGATGTTAACTCCTTATATCAAGACCTTTTGAACAAGGTATAACTCTGAATTATGTTGATGTTAGTTTCTTGTCAGTTTTGTCAGCCAGTTGAACAACCAGCCAGCAAAAGTTTTACCTATAAAATGTATTGAGTTATGCCTTGTTCAAAAAGTCATGATAAAAGGAGTTATCATCAACAAAATTTAAGCTCCTGAAACTTATGGTTAATGACTTACAGTGAAAAAGCTATAGGTCAGATCATGGATAATAACCAGGATAGCCAACCCTGTATCTAGAGAATGGTATGTCTTAGCTCACTGAAATTTATTTAAATGAAATTCTCTCAATGAGACCTTTAAAATAATATATCACAAGACATATCATTCCATTGAAGATTTTAAAGTTGGTCCGTGCCCAGCCTGACTATGAATAGATTAACACATCTAGCGCCACATGAACACCGGTGCACATGAATTGAGTACTGTCAGGGGCCACGTGATCACATATCCACACGCTACCCAGAGTGCTTTATGCTGATGTGTGGCATAGTAAGTAACAAAACTAACCCAAGTAAGCCTAACTAAAAAATTATTTAAAAAAAAAAAAATTCCGCCCTAGGAGAGAATTTCAGTTTTAGGCCTTGGCGCTAGATGTGTTAAATATAATTTTTGTCTGAACTATTTTAACATATTTTTTTGTTGGTAGAATTATGTTACACTGTATATACAATATACAAATAACTTTATTTGTTCATTAATCACATCAATCAACTTAATTCCACTGTTGAACTTATCACTGGATAACATCCAAGTAGCCTTGAGTCAATTTTGCAAGAGGGATAACTTGAATTTTTAAATAGAACCAGCCATGTTATGGTACCTACCTCTTTTTTTAATTTCCTTATCTTATGGAAAGAAATAGATATTATATTATTTAGGTTTAATGTCAAATAACAGATCCATGCATGTGCTTTAAATTTTGATTTTCTTTCTCTAGTGGAAAAAAATTCTCTCCCTGAAGAATTCTTCAACATTCTTCAAAAGTTTCACACATGTGAGGATGTATTTGACACCATTGCTGAATTTGATAAAACCATCAATGAGGCCCTGTGTCAACTAAGAACTTTAAGGAACAGTGACAATGAGGTAAATTAAACTTTTCAGAGGTACTTATTATTTATTTATTTTTGACTCAGTTCAAATAGGTAGGTTTATTTTCTACCATTTACTTGAAGTCACTGGGGTGCAGTGTGCACTTTGAGCAGCTACAAGTAAGTCAGTAGTGAACAGTGATGGTATAGTTCATATTACAAGACAAGTATGATACTGTATGATTGATACAACAATATAAAATCCAATAACATTCATTCATAATCAACAAAATTAATTCCATAATAGCTGCACCAAATGACTCCCAATTTAACACAGTCTCTTTTTGGTATTTTGGTAACTAAGATTCCAAATTCATATTTTTTCAAAAATTCCAAATAAGACGCCAGTCATGGGCAAAATTCTAAAAGGCGACAAAGAGCTGGGTTTTAGCTAGTCTTAAAACTAGTAGTTCTGCAAACTGTAAACCTCACACAGTTTCTCTAATTGAATTATAAAGGTCATATCAATCATGAGGACATCGAAACCTTTCATTTGAGACCTCCTTCAATGTCTTTTAATAAATAAATATCAATGGGCCCCTATTTTGTGGCCCTTTTTTATTTTGTACCTCAGTGCGGCCCCCTTAGCTTTCTCGATCACAAAATTTCTCTACTGTACTCAAATTTATTTTCTTAGCTACTCTACAAGAGCCTTGCTTTTTATAAAATTAGAAAATTCATTTTAATTTTTTACCGAAACGGCCCTCATGCGGCCCTAAGTGGAATAATTCGGCCCAAAAACACTAGGTAATTCTAGGACCTCAATGTATATGTATACAAAATTTCATCAATTTTGAAGAATTACTGACTTGTTCATGTCTTTGTGTTCCTTCATATTAAATATTTTGTTTATTTCAGTTCATGAAGTGGCTAGCCAAAGAAAGTAATGTTTGGCGTCTAGTTTCAGCACTATATCAGTACAGACTGATACCGCCATCCATTGATGAAATAGCAGGTCACATTACTGAGAAAACAGTTGTGGAAATGCTGTTCAAAAACGACCCTCATATTGCTGAGGTAATTATTTATTTTATACTTGCCGCGTTGTGGTGCGGGTTGACTTTATCGAAGCACAGTCGACCATTAAAAAAAAAAAATCCGCAGTACATGAGCCCACATTTGTTAGTCCTGTGGTCATATCCTTCCAAGCTGGGTTAACAGAATGTGTTTTCCTTGGTTTACCTTCTCTGATATTGCTTGCATAAATAGTAGTAAGTTTCATTAGATAAATAGATAAAAAGGTATAATATGATTAAGCTCTGATGATATTTAAGAAAATCCGAAATTTAGGACAAAAAAGTGCGATCTTGAACTTGTCGATACAGAATTTTTTGGTGGAATTTAGATAGTAGGAAAAGCGGTGTACTACCATATAAAACAAATTTGAAAAGAATCGGTTTGAAAGTTTTGGAGATACAAGTGATTTAGTATAAAATCTCAAAATTACCAAGTGTATAAAATGTGAAGCAATCACGAGGAAGTATTCTGTCCACAATTGGAATTGTATTTCATAATATGTAGGTATTGAATGAATCATTATTGAATCAAGTATGTCTAGTATACTGTGTAGTGTAGTCAGATTCCCATGAAATTGCATTTCATCCATTTAATATTAAGATCACTCAATGCTAAAAATGGCGTGTCAGAAAATCAATGCTAATAAGTACCCTAGCAGAATTTTGAAGTGATAAGTATGGAAATCAAAGAATTTTAGGTAAAAGTCTCAAAGAAGTTCATTAAGTAATAATACAACAAATGGGCTGACTTTTTGAATAAAAAAAATCATATTTTGAATGAACAGTGGGCTATTGAATATAAAATATTAAATCAACTTAACAAAATATTTTTTTGTTTGTTTCATTTTTAGTGTCAAATAATTATTGATTGGTTGGAAAAAAGTGCAGCAGATGAAAATGATCGATCAGAAAAGTCATCTATAGAACACTTCACAGATAAAACTGTGCAGTGGGAAAACACATTGTTTCAGTTGAAGGTAAGAGAAGTTTGATATAAATTCCTTTTTGTCCAATTTCAAATTTTGGACCCATTAATCGATTTCCTTTAAAGAACTAACCTTCAGAAGTTGACCTATATTCACAATCTATGTATGTATAATTACACATACATACACAATCACCATTAAGTAAGAACACAACAATTTTTTATTTATCCATATATTTTCAAGATATGTATTTCAACACACAAACGGACCATTAGGCTTCTGTATTGTTTATGTTTAATGTCAAGTTCTTATTGATATTTACAGAACAACCGAGAATTGCCCTTCTCATCCAACAAGCAGCTTGTATCCAGTATGGATCCAGATGCACCACTGAAAGAGAAAAAACATTTGCATCCCCTGGACGAGGTAAATATTTCAAGTAAAATAAAACCATCTTCATATTGCTTGGGTATAAAAAAAAGAACAGAGTATTACTTCCGAGAAATTTCTAATATTAGAAATCGGAAATATTGTGTTCGTTTTTTTTATTTGTCTCTGATCTTTATTGCACCTACCCCTATAATATTGTTTTTTGTGATATTTGCGATCGTTTTCTGTCATAGATATAAACACTGCCATCGAGACATTTAACAATATTAACATTCTTAAAGCTATTTCCTGAAACTTTGTTTCATCCACGAGTTTTCTTAACTTTGTAAGCTTGGGTGGCGATAAACAAATTATAAACTCAAACTTTTCGCCTGTGCTTTTATTTAAAGATTTGAAATGTTTTCAATAAAAAGTGTTACATTCATCTACATCTACAGAATGGTTAGTACCACAAAGTGGTTGGTGCTAGGAAGAGCTTCTTTATTGAAACTTTCATCAGTTTTTCCACTGAGAAACCATTAACGCAGGATTTTTTTTCCTGTAACAACAACACGTGTTTCCTACTTCCAGGAAGATGAGCTCCGCCTCCTAACTCAAGTGTTTCCTATTTCCAGGAAGATGAGCTCCGCCTCCTAACTCAAGTGTTTCCTATTTCCAGGAAGATGAGCTTCGCCTCCTAACTCAAGTGTTTCCTATTTCCAGGAAGATGAGCTTTGCCTCCTAACTCAAGTGTTTCCTATTTCCAGGAAGATGAGCTCCGCCTCCTAACTCAAGTGTTTCCTATTTCCAGGAAGATGAGCTCCACCTCCTAACTCAAGTGTTTCCTATTTCCAGGAAGATGAGCTTTGCCTCCTAACTCAAGTGTTTCCTATTTTCAGGAAGATGAGCTCCACCTCCTAACTCAAGTGTTTCCTATTTCCAGGAAGATGAGCTTTGCCTCCTAACTCAAGTGTTTCCTATTTTCAGGAAGATGAGCTCCACCTCCTAACTCAAGTGTTTCCTATTTCCAGGAAGATGAGCTTCGCCTCCTAACTCAAGTGTTTCCTATTTCCAGGAAGATGAGCTTCGCCTCCTAACTCAAGTGTTTCCTATTTCCAGGAAGATGAGCTTCGCCTCCTAACTCAAGTGTTTCCTATTTCCAGGAAGATGAGCTTCGCCTCCTAACTCAAGTGTTTCCTATTTTCAGGAAGATGAGCTCCGTCTCCTCACTCAAGTGTTTCGCGAGGTTCGCTGCGGTAGATTAGACACGGCACAGAAGCTGTGTCTCCACGTGGGACAAGGGCTCAAAGCCAGTATTCTGGAGGGCTGGAGACCATTCCACGACTCTAACTATGACTCAAACTCCAACTCCTCTGAACGCTTTCCTGTTGAGGGCCACGTGAACAGGTAAGAGCAGTAGTATAACTTTTAGCAGAAAATAGATTTTCACCCAAGAATTTTAATACCTAGGTACCTCCTATCTAGAGTTTACAAGAAATAGAAGTGTTGTACTTGGATGCTGAAATTTAAGTTGCAAATTACTTTCACTACCTATCGCAACGAACTCAATTATCAATCGCAAGTAATGAACTTACTTACTTGATCACAGTGCTGCCTCTTTTTGACTAACTTTGTTCTTCATTTTAACACAAGATTTCACTTACTTTAACTTCCACGAGAGCGCGCTAAGTATTTTATCCCAAACATCCTTCCACTATAAACTATAGTTTAGATTTTTGTTCGGGCATGATCCTCAGGATTAATAGATCTCTTTTGACAACTGACACAACCCTCTAGGTGCAATACTGCAACCTTGAAGTATGGGTACTATAGTTCTAAATTATGGACGCAGCACATTAGAATTTCTTTTAGAAAAGACCTCAGAAATAATGTAATTCCAGACTGAAATACATGGGAACTATCTTTATTTTAATTTTTTTTATATTATATTTTATATATTAAGATGTTCTATTTTTTGTCATGACGTTGTGAACATACTTTATGTATCAAATGCACAATAAAACAATCCTACTTACTTTTACCCTTTCTTTGTATAGGACTTTCTTCACACCTCGATCGAGGTGTTCGATAATTATCTCTTCTAAATCAACCAATGTATAGAGTTTCATTTGGAGCGAACTCTAAATCCTCTTATAAACTCGTTTCAGAGACCTCTGGAAGCTGAGTGCCTGGGGCCACTCGGAGTCTCCGAAAATGCCGCGGGCGTGGCGCGCCACCATGGGCGTTCTCTGTGGGAACCTGGACGCCGCCCTGCTCATGTGCCACTCGTGGGCGGACATCCTGTGGGCGCACCTCAAGGTGTATGTGGACCTGCGAGTGGAGGAGGAGATCAGGGAGAACATTGCGGGCCGTCGCTACTGCCCCATGCCGGACAAGTATTGGAACCAGAAGTGAGTTATCCTTGGGCATGCTCTGTAGAACCAGTCGACCTCCGTGGCTCAGTGGTTAAGAGCATTGGTTACTGACCCGGAGGTTGCGGGTTCAAATCCCGGCCGGAGCGGAAATTTCTGACCGAAATTTTCCGTTTCCGGAATGGCATGGATGTAATGGTAAAGTGCCCTGAAGTAATGCGAAAGCGGTTCCGGGGCACACTTACCTTTTTTTTTAAAAAAAAAGTGAGTTATTCTTGAGCATGCTCTGAATAACCAGAAGTGAGTTATGCTCTGTATATCCAGAAATGAGTTATCCTTGGGCATGCTCTGTATAACCAGAAGTGAGTTATGCTTGGCTACTCTGTACAACCAGAAGTGAGTTATCCTTGGACATGCTCTGTATAACCAGAAGTCAGTTATCCTTGGACATGCTCTGTATAACCAGAAGTGAGTTATCCTTGGGCATGCTCTGTATAACCAGAAGTGAGTTATCTTGAGCATGCTCTGTATAACCAGAAGTGAGTTATCCTTGCGCATGCTCTAAAAAAATATCAAAACGGAGATTAAAAAGAACACACAATTAGCAACTCAGAAAATGGGAATTGACAAAAGACACGATAATTTTAGCCGCTGATACATAGAACTAACTACTGTTGGTTTCTACATGCATATAGGCTGAAACTTTTTGGAAAGGAATCATGAAAGTTGGCCCTGTATTTAACATAATAATAATAAATGGAAGAGCTCAAGCAATTTCAGAATCCTGCCATTTAAAGACTTAAAAAAAATAAAAAAAAATCATTAAAAATAAAAATAAATCAACATGATGTGTAATTCTGCAGGTTCGACTTGGACAAGGTGTTCCGGGAACTGGAGAACTGCCAGTCCTCCAGCATCAAGCAGGAAGCCCACCAGCCAGACCGTCTCGTCCAGCAAGCTCTCATCCTAGACAACGTGACGTCACTCCTGACTCATCTCCATAGCTTCGTGACCCACGACACACCCATGACGTCACACCTGTCCCGTCTTGCTGCCCACCTTGTTCTAACATTCCGCATGTTGCACCCCACAGGGGCGGCTGAGTCCAGAGCGAAGGGGGATGAGATCATCAAGAAATACATCAAAGTGAGCGAGGTGCATTCTATCTAATTCATGATAGTTTTTTTTATCATGACCATAATACTCAAATAAATAAAGAATACTCAAATAAATAAAGAGGTGCTTTGTCAAACTGTTGGCATAATGGGACTACCTGTCTTGCGCTGACAGTCTAAATAAAGCACTACTTATACTTATATACTTATACTTATATGATGATACCAAGACAATTGTTAGTATAAAATATGGACTTGAGTCCTAATCAGTGGTATGAAAATTGTCTATTAATAATTATTATACTTATACTCGTTTTGGGGTCTTAGAGATTACTGTTTCTATCAACTTCTATTTAATTTAAAAAAAAAAAAAAAAACAGAGCTCGCTTTTAATTTCACCGGGCGTGTAATTATGATGCTTGTACAATTACAAAGCATTAAGATTCAGAGATGCGAGCATTCGTAAGACTCTTCCATGAATAAAGTCTTTGAAAAACTGTTCTTTGTAAACAAAAACATAAAATAAATTGGTATATACTAATAAAATTAGGTCTTTAACCATGCCTAATATAGTGGAAAAAATTACAAAACAGGCATTTTTTTTTTTTTTTTTTTTTTAAGTTTTATTAGGTAGAACAAAAAATATAATATACAGTAGAACACAATGAAGTATAAGGAAAAACAAAAAGATTAAACAAATATAGAGGAAGGAAGAAAAGAGAGAAATGTCCTACCTAAAGGGCGGGGTTATCGCCTGTGGCAATCTCTTCCACCCAACCCTTTTGTTCCACTTCCTCGTCAGGAGTGCAGCGGCCGCAGCAACCCGCACCTGATAGCCTACTACGTGTCCCACCTGAGCCCTGAGGAGCAGACCCAGGTGTACGCCGGGTACCTAGACAGTGTGCTGGATCCCGGGCTGAGAGCCCAGTGCCTGCAGGCCGCTGAGCAGAATGGTCTGCAGATACGAGACATCACCAATCTGGTGGTCGAGAGAATCAAGTGAGTAAAAAAAAAAGTTAGCTGTCATATTTGTGTTAATCACTTTCGTGATATCACAACTACTCAAACCCGTTTTACAAAATCTACGCTGAAACCGGGACTTGAACCACCGACCTCTAGGTTACAAGTCCGCTGCCTTATCGATCAAGCTACTGAGGTCGGTGAATCTAGTGAGTACTCAGTGAAAAGATGTAAGTATGTTTGGTTTTGTGTTATCAAGTCAAAACTTTAGAAGGTTGCTCAATAATACGAAATCCTAATCACAGCATATACCCAAGTAATCTATGCCTTCTCGCAAAGCCAGCAGTTGTAGCTGTCCATTCATAGAGCTAAATTATTTTTCATCACCAGGTATAAGTGGACGCTTACAGAGCCTTACAGAGTAGAACATTTTCTATCTAGCCGGGACTCGAACAATGTTTACACAAGCCTAGTGTGCTACTGCACTTGGCCACGATGACTACTCTAGAATGGAAAAAATTGATAAACCTAACTTGAGTAGAGTATTTTTTTTTTAAGATGAGTGTTTCACATCCCTTTTTATTTCGTAGCCATGAAAAAGAAGCTACTATAGACACTGGTGGTCTGTGTTGTAGCTTGCCCATCCTGTAGTGTGCCTCCCCTCTGATGGGCGAGAGGTGAAACAATACTTCCTATGTAGGTGCTGGGTCAACACGAGCACACCGGAAGGTATCCATTACAAACAACTGTAACCAAATTTAGAAGACAAATTTTCTGTCGGCTCGGGGGATCGAACCCGGAACCGTCCGCATGACAAGCGAGTGCTTAACCACTGAACTAATCGCGCGCTTCAAACATGGTTTTTTTTTTTTTTTTTTTTTTTGCTACATAAAATTCATTGGATTATAAGTAAAATATCTCGTCCATAGATAGGGACATTGTACCCTGAGCCCACCAGAACTTTAGTTATTGAGAAAGATTTATTTTTGGCTCAGAATTACCCTAATTACGACGTAAAATAAAAAAAAAAATACTTTCTATAATTTTCGGGTATTAGAAAGTAAAAAATAGAGAAATAATTTTCAAAATCTATTTTTTTTTAGTATTCTATTTATGGCTCCATTCAGGTACTTAATAAATCATTTTATTTATACAAAATCAGATTTCACTAAAATTACACGACTTTGATATTTTTCACCCGCAGACAGAAAGCTCCCAGGAGCAAGAGGAGGGCGCTTCTCCCGGAGACCACAGAGGAAGATCTGGACAAGATCAACGCCATAGATTGGATCACCTTCTATCCTGAGCAAAGAGCGGATGCTGTGTGGAAAACCAACGAATTTGTGCGCTATTTTGTACTTCAAGATAAAATAGAGGCTGCCAAGATGGCTTTAGGTAATCTATTTGATTGGGTACCCACAAGGCTGACTTCGAGAAACTTAGGCTCAAAGTCAGGGAAGTGGTAACTTTCCTTATCCTATCTATAATAAGGAATGTATTATATTCGTCGAAAATTTGACCTACGCAGTTTTTCACATTTCTGGACGAATCACAACCCCAGGATACCTACCAAAAATCTTGTTTTCAGCCATTAGTCCGTGCGTCCGTATGTGTGTGTCTGTCTGTGTGTGAACACGATATCTCGAGAACGGTAAAATCTAGAGACTTGAAATTTGGTGTGGAAGTTGATTTTATGGACAAACTTTTTTTATTATTCACCGTAGATGGGGGTTGTGACATATCAAATCCAATGATTTTGAGGTGCTGATTACGAATTTGACATCGATTTTTAGCTAATTGTTACCGTTCAGTCACCAGTTGTGGAGTTTGACTTCTTTTCAAGTGATAAGGAAAGTGGTGTGGTGGCACACCAGATTTTTATATTTTTCTACAGACAATCTTGCTATCTAACTCTTCATAAACTTGGAAAACAAAATTGTGAGATTGTTCAGGAGCTTGGCATTGTCCGTTCACTTGTTTCTTGTGCCATCAAACGGTACATGGAACTTGGTAATGAAGCTGACCGTCGCGAAAGGGGGAGAAAACGCACGGAAAACACTCTTAGAAATCGAAAACTCTTTTTAAAGCATGTCAAGTGTAATCCGCGGGTTTCCATCAGAAAAATTGTCCATAATAAGACAAAAAAAACATTAATATTAATAATTATGTATATGTATAAAAAAAAAAAAAAAAAAAAAAAAAAACTAGGGGATCTCCCCAATATAAGGAACTGATAACATATTTTTTAACAAAACAAACATATAACACAGAAAGTAGAAACACTGTATGAAAACATATAGGTATAATACCAAATACCAATACCCCCCTCATAGGGGGAGACCCATGCTCCATAGGGGTGACAGAGGGCTATATTATATTATTATTATATATGTTACCGACCTCAGTAGCTTGATCGATAAGGCGGAGGACTTGTAACCTGGAGCTCGGTGGTTCAAGTCCCGGTTTCAGCGTAGATTTAGTAAAGCGAGTTTGAGTAGTTGTGATTTCACGACAGTGATGAACACAAATATGATAACTTTTTTTAACTTTTAATTATGTATGTGTTGGTTTCCCGCAGGAAAAATTTCCGACGACACAATCAACCTTCTGTGTGACGGAGGCGAGCTTACCTCCCACCCGAGTAGCTCCCGCAACGCCTCCGCCATCCGAGAGTTCCTCTGCCACAAGACCTACCTGGCGGCTGAGGAGGCCTTCAATGATTGGTTCCACTACTACAACTCCACCAAGCCCCGACCTCTGCCGGAGCTGAACGAAGATGTTCCCTACTCGGAGAGAGTTTTGCATGAGTCGAGGAAGGCGCAGTACGAAGAGGAAATTGCAGAGTGGACAGGCAAGCTGAACGTGTATTCAAAGGTACAGTCGGGCAATTATAATACTGTCGTTAAGAAAATCCTATTGTTGTTTTTGTCGTACCCAGCTTGGCTACGACAGCTGTAGTAGCCAGCTGGAGGGGGAAATGATGGTCTCCAGCCATCTTGATTTCAAAGTTGGCTCGTCCTGAACCACATGTTTTAATGTGCGATCAACCATCGTGAGGACTTGGACTTTTTATTTATAAGCTATTAAATCCTTAGGAAACTGCCAGCTGGTGTGGCGTGTAGGGGTTGGATAGTCAGTTTTCTGTTTAAAGTTGTCTAGCGAGACACAGATTTTCTCCCTGTTGAACGTCCCCAAACCAGACAAAAAAAAACCTATTAGATACATCTACATATTATATACTCATTTCAGGGATAGAACTTTATTAAAGAAAAAGTGGTTTTATTCTTACAGTTAATTCCTTTTATTTTGTACAATGTCAAGACTTGTGCAGTTGTGCACACAGCACAATTAAAGAAAATCTTTGCATTTCGCATTTCCAGGACTTTGAACTTCTACATCAAACTTTGAATTATCAGTTTATCATACTTATTTTAACACTTTACAGACTACTAAGTCAAAGCTCTATAACGTACTCCTGTTCCCTGATGGAGGCTGGATGGTGGATCAGTTTGAAGCAGACGACAGTGATCGACAGAAGCAGTTGACATCCCTGCGCAAGTCTGTCATTCCCAAGGTTGGTTTTGAGTATCATTTGTCATTCTAGCGTTGCAAACCTTCTACAATAATGGTCCATCAGATATTTCTCTAGCTTAGCTGATTAAAAAAGTGCAAAAATAAGGCCTAAGACTTGCCGATACAGATTTTTTTGTAGAATCTAGGATGTGGGAAAGCGGTATTCTACCACTCAAAACAAATTTGATGAAAATCGGTGAAGCGTTTTTGGAGATAAAAGTGATTTAGTATAAAATCTCGAAATTGCCATGTCTATACAATATGAACCAATCACAAGGAAGTATTGTGTCCATAATTGGCTTTATATAAATTTTTTTTTCTTGAAAAAATAATTATATTTAAAGCTTTGATGCTTTAAAAACATCAATTGATCTTCATTTAAATGTTTTAATAAAATTGAATTAATCTTTAGGGTCATTTTCATTTATCTTGGGCAATTCGATTTTTTCAAGTCATGAACGTTACCTTTTTCCTAAACAATTTTTAACAATTTTTTAGGCTCAGAAGACTAAGACCAATACCTTTGAGCAAAAGCTTTCATTTAGAATATTTCTAGCAGCTACCTCTTCACACAAAATTACAAAAACTTAACGTACTAGGTAATGTTCATGACCACGGGTAACGTTCATGACGGTAACGTTCATGAGTAACACGCCACTAAAACAATCTTTTCTCAATAAAAGAATATTCACTTTACAAAAAAAAAAATATTTGATTGGAAAGAGGACATGCAGAAGAATTAAAGAAATACATTATACATATATAAGAATCATTACAATTTATTTTAAAAACCGCGTAACGTTCTTGTCAAAAAAAATTGGACCCACCATTGTCCCTCACTGTACTGCATCCAACATCCAACTGACAGGAAATTTCAAAATAAAAACAATGTCATCTGTAAGAAGCAAAATGGCGGCAGCTGCTAGCTTCTCATTCAAAGGGTTTTTCAAAATGGTTTACATTTTTTTGGGGGTAACATTCATGACGGAGATTTTTTTTCTTCGTAGGGACACAACTTTACACGTCTGTAGAATGAGGTGAACATTATTATTTTTATGAAAACTAATGGTCACATCCTAAATAAACTGTATTTTTCTCATTAATATTGGATTTTGGTGAAAATAATGGGGAGAAATGCATTTTTTTTCTATCAGACACAGTAAAATCTTAGACTAAGGGACACCTAAAATATCATGAACGTTACTTACATAACTGGCAATTTTGAGTCTCCACATTAGTTTAAAAGACAATTTATTATTGTAATTTATAAAAAAAAATTGTTTCCTATGTGGTCAAATAGATTTTAGTCATATATTCCTATTATTTTCACATTTATTAAAGGAGAAAGGTTGCGGACTTGATATGCCCAAGATAAATGAAAATGACCCTTTAGCTTTGACCGTGTTATGGAACTTTAAGAAGGATAAACTTACATACGAAGATATGAGGGTGTAAAAAACCGGGTGAATCGGTTTGTGTAAAGATACACATACTGCCGTGTTTGCTGGAACAGAATTGATAATAAAAAAAAGTGATGTGTGCTTTGCTTATGTCCTATAAACTTTTTCTATAATAATACAATAGTACTTGTCAAAATCATTTTCATTTTACTCTCTCACAGGTTGTATCACTATTGTATTCGTTGCTGTCTACTATGGAGCAATACACGGAAATCCTCAACCTCACTGATATTGTGGTGTCAGAACAAAACCAACTTTACAAGGTTTGTAAAAAAAATATTTGATTAATGATATTATTGTTTTTATTTAATGTATCAAATTTTCAGTAGGTGTTATGACATGCCAAGAAATTAATTGGTATTTTTACTTGTACTGATGTCAATCATCACAACCCTTTAAAAACAGTGTTTCACTGCATTTCTAATTTCGTACCCACTTGTGGTCTAAGTTGTAGCTTGTATGCCTCAATTCTGATGGCGAGAAGTTCCCATTTTGGTGCTGAGACTGCTGAGTCAACACGAGTGCACCGGAGGGTATTCTTTACAAACAACTGTAACTGTAACCAAACTTTGAATTCACTTTTTTGTCGGCTCGGGGGGTTCGAACCCGGGAACTTTCGCATGGCAAGCGAGTATGTGGGAATATACTCGCTTGCCATGCGAAAGTTCCCGGGTACGAACCCCCCGAGCTATTCGTTCGCTCTTTTAATGCTCTTATAATCCTACATGATGCCGAGTGAACTTTAAATACAAATGTGAAAAAGTAAAAATCTTCAACGCCTGAAATAAGTTGAAATTACAATCTTCGACCTGTTGATGATACCAGAGCATGAATATATGAGAAATAATTTGTAGATAAAACCTTCAATTTATCTCTTGTTCCTTGTACAAATTTGTTACAAGAACTTGCTAGATACTTCCAAGAAATGTGACCTGGAGTATGAAACCTTGTCTTTTTCTATGTTGCAGATCTACTCTCAACCAGAACTGGAGGATTTGCTCAACAAGTTTGCAGATGCTTCCACAGAACTGTTGAAGCAGGGATATGATCCTTGGGGCTTCTCCACGCGACTTTGAAATTAATTCAGGCGCTGCGCTGGCGCTGATCTTTCCTCATGATGATTCATTGTTAGAGCCCGGATGGTTTGCAAAAGATTATTGGCATAATCTTTAGCATTTTTTGACTATTTTTGGGGTTTAGCATTTTTTACACTTAATCAGATTATTTGGATTATTTCGAGCATTTTTTGAGGAAATATTTAATGTTGAAAATAATACATTTCGTCAAATACCATTATTCCCTTGACCTAGGTAGATGTGGAACGGACATTTCCATGGTACAAAAAATGATCCTGAGTGACCGACGCCACGCTTTCACCGTGGATAACATGGAAAAGTTTATGCATGGTTGTTTAGCTCTACAAAAATATTTGGTCTTTGGTGTAAAGTCTGTAATTATGAACCTACTGTTGAAGTTGTGTTAATTTTTGTAATAAAAAAATGCCTTCTTTAAGGATACATCACCAGAACATTGGATTATTTTGCTTATTTCGCAATTTTTTGGATTATTTTAGCATATTTTGGCACTTTTCTAGCATAATCTTAACCATATTTGGAGGATTTTGGACAGATTATAATTCGGACTCTAGTTGATAATGACTAGAGGGAAATATTTACACTCAGTGGACATGGAACACAAGGCTAACGTTTGAAATTATATGACTCTTTTATTAAAAAATTAAAAATAAAATTTGACGAGAAATATTCAGACAGAACATATGAAGTAATAGGATTATGGTTTGGATCGCGAGGAACATTAGTCAGTTCTCGATTAATTTTTTCAAGAAATTCAACCTGCACGTGAAAGAAGTGCAAACAATTGCTGAAACAATTTTTAAAGATTCAATGTATATTTTGAAACAACACAAGTCGTAGACCTCATTTTTGCAGTTTTTTGTCCAAAATTTTAGATTTTCTATAATATCGGAGCTAAATCATAATAATTAATTAAAAGATGATTATTAATGGTCTATGTGAAACGCTAATACGCATATACGTACAAAATTCAATGAAAATCGGGTTTACCGTTCACGAAATAAAATGGTATAAGTAAAAAGTTAGTGGTCAGGCGCATGGTTTCTTTCACCCAGAACCGCTAGTGCGCAGTTGATGAATTTAAAATGGGACCATTTACAGAACGTCTCCTATATGTACAAAATTTAATCGAAATCCGTTCTTTAGTTTCCGAGATTTGCGAGTTACAAGGAATATTTTTAACAGACCGACAGACAGACACAAAACTAAAGTTGCTCAGGAGGTTATGAAACGTCCAGAAAAAAATTGAAATCGGAGCAAAAAAATATTTTTTTTTACAAAAACGAACACAATACTTCCGATTTCTAATATTAGAAATTTCTCGGAAGTAATAAGTTGTAGGCTATACCCTTCTTATTTTTGTACTAGATTGATGTTGCTAAATATCAGTGATATGAGCAGTTGAGCACTTGTACGTTGTGGATTTGTATAAAGAACATACATTTACAGGGTGTCCCACCAAACTTGGACACCTCAAATTACTCGGCCCCTGAAAGAGTTTTTGAAAAATAAAAAATCTTAGGGTACATGGTCTAATTATGCGGTTTCAGTCATGAATTTTTTTTTATACAGGGTGGTTCAAAAGTCAGAAATTGAGGTGTCAACTTTCGATTTTTAAATAGATCGACCTGAATTTTATTTGATAATTTTACTTTTAAATGGTTCCTGAGTATTTTTTTAAACAAAAATTTGACATACAGGGTGGTTTTTTTTCGACCAATTTTTTTTCTAAATCTCGAATAACTCAAGTTTGTTTAATTTTTTCGATAACAAGAATAGAGAGTGTTTGTGTAATGAAAACACGCACTTTCAATTGGCATCAAATTTTTTTATACAGGGTGGTTCACAAGTGAAATAATGACTTGATTTTTTTTGAAACTGAGTTTTTTTAATTTTTTATTTGGGATTAATAATTCTAACCTAATTTTACACATTTTTTGTTAGTCATATTGAAAAACAAAACTAAAGTGTTGTACAGGGTGAGACATAATTTTTTTGTGACACCCTGTATATGGGCAGTCAAAGAGACGTAAATTCAAATATAAAAACTAAATATGCAAGAAAAACTTTGATTTTTAATGATATCAAAAAGTTATGGTGTTTTAACTAATATTGTCGCATGGACCACCCTGTAGATATTCTCTTAAACTATCATGTGGGTACTCGAGGTTGTATAAAATTCAACGAAGACTTCGAATCATGGGGAAAAACAAGTAAAAAAACACGAATTTTGAAGCCATTTTCAATTTGGTGTACACACTGAATGATTTTAAAACTAGAAATAAAAAGTAGGTAGGTGTAGACACAAAATTGAAAATGGATTTTTGACTTCATTTTTTTCTTTCAGATTTGGACTCCTCGTTGAATTTTATACAACCTCGAGTACCCACATGATAGTTTAAGAGAATATCTACAGGGTGGTCCATGCGACAATATTAGTTAAAACACCGTAACTTTTTGATATCATTAAAAATCAAAGTTTTTCTTGGATATTTAGTATTTATATTTAATTTTACGTCTCTTTGACTGCCCATATACAGGGTGTCACAAAAAAATTATATCTCACCCTGTACAACACTTTAGTTTTGTTTTTCGATATGACTAACAAAAAATGTGTAAAATTAGGTTAGAATTATTAGTACCTAATAAAAAATTAGAAAAACTCAGTTTTAAAAAAAATCAAGTTATTATTTCACTTGTGAACCACCCTGTATAATTTTTTTTGATGCCAATGAAAAGTGCGTGTTTTCATCACACAAACACTTTCTATTCTTGTTATCGAAAAAATTAAACAAACTTGAGTTATTCGAGATTTAGAAAAAAAAATTGGTCGAAAAAAAACCACCCTGTATGTCAAATTTTTGTTTAAAAAAGTACTCAGGAATCATTTAAAAGTAAAATTATCAAATAAAATTCAGGTCGATCCATTTAAAAATCGAAAGTTGACACCTCAATTTCTGACTTTTGAACCACACTGTATAAAAAAAATTCATGACTGAAACCGCATAATTAGACCATGTACCTTAGGATTTTTTATTTTTCAAAAACTCTTTCAGGGGCCGAGTATTTTGAGGTGTCCAAGTTTGGTGGGACACCCTGTATAGCCACAGTCAGACACACGAAAAATGATGGATTAATAGAAAGTCGTACGAGTGATACTCCGTAATAATATGTACCGGTACATCTGTACAGCTGGCAACACTGTAAAAGTTTATTGTAAACAAAAACTTTCGGCAAGTCTCGAGAGAGGAAGTACAAAATGTAGAGGAGGACAATGCACTTCCTTGGGGTCAAACCATGAGAAAGAATAACAACAATAATTATGGCCTAGGTATTATATTTCTACACTACTCTAGAATACTGTTTCATATTAAGCTGGAAGCTGTATATTAAAAATAATAAGTAGATATCCAGTGTCGGAGCTCTGATAAAATTTAGATTTTATTATAAAGCTCAACTAGCAGTGAGCCCATACTTCGCAGTGGGACTTGACTGAACTAACACACTGTCACGTTCACGTACCTGAAGAGGTGGTTACAGAAATTAACTGAGACTGAAGTAATAAATGTGGCGACAGAGAGTTCGA
The DNA here is from genome assembly GCA_024516035.1 of Bactericera cockerelli. Taxonomy (NCBI): domain Eukaryota; kingdom Metazoa; phylum Arthropoda; class Insecta; order Hemiptera; family Triozidae; genus Bactericera; species Bactericera cockerelli. Next base: position 26,463,329 of record CM044957.1, on the reverse strand, counting down.
AAGTATATTCATCATAGGAAAGGCTAATGCATGGCCGCTCTGGTGGATGGCCATGTCCTTTTTTACTTTTATATTTCTTATCAAACAAAGAGACGTTGATTTTACGGGGGGGGGGGGGTCAAGTCTCATGAAAATTTCGATATCTGTTACCGACTATGTTATTGTAGATTCAATTATAAACAACCCTAATAGTCAGATGGCCCAGATTTGAATTTTGGTTTTGAATGCAGTGAGGAGAATTCTCGGATCAATTGGCAGATAGTACAGGCAAAATGACACTTTAGATAATCGGCAAATGATGTGCCTTAATACCTTAACGAGAGCTTCGTCTGAGCCAGGGGTAGCCAACTCGCAGAGATTATAATATGGGAGCTCCACATTGAAAAGTCTAAGTTTTCTTTGATTGAAAGGTCTTTCGATAATATTTTGGCTCTTTTCTATAGAAATATTAAGTTTCTTTTGGCGTATTCTAAGGGCCTTTCGATTCCCCGTTGGATAGTGATTTGATATACCGCACTCATTGTCTAAGATGAAAAATATCTCACACTTTCTAAAAGTCGTGAAACTGGGTGTGACAAAAATTACAAATAAATCCCCAAAAAGAAGTCGAATTCCGCCACTGGTGACTCAATGGTAACAGATAGCTGAAAATCATTGCCAAATTCGTAATCAGCACCTCAAAATCATTGGATTTGATAAGTCATAATAAAGGATTAATAATAAAAAAAGTTAGTCACAGCGGGTCCCCCACAAAATACGTCGGTAAATTGGGGCTGAAGTCCAAAAAGATTTCAAAAAAATATAATGATCATAATAGTCCCCTATTTTTTTTAATCTAAGAAAATGTTGTTCTCTAACTTTTTTGTTGTTTTATTTTTAACCAATTTAAAGAAGAGGCGCTTGCGGCCAATATTTGCGGACACACGGACCAATGGTCGAAAACAACTTTTTTGATATCCCGAGGCTATGATTCGTCCAGAAATGTGAAGAACTGGGTAGGTCAAATTTTCGAGGAATATTCGTAGGTAGGTATATAGGAATTATTCGACGATATGAAAAGTAACGAGAAAACAAATTGAAATTAAAGGGTAATGGCTTTTCATAACGACTGACACTCAATAAACATGTACCTAATCGTTTAAATGAACGGCGGCTAATGATGGAAAATCATATCCCCGACCAAACTTTTGACTGCGTAAAAATAGCTCCCCCCATAGGGGAAATGAAGCTAAATTCTCGAAGAAAATAACTGTTTATTTTGTGATCTGGCAACAGTGTTTCCATCTCCAGTGTCCTTGGCTTGCGTGATGGATTGATGGGTGTTAGATGTAAATTATTTTACTCGTCTACTTGTGATTATTTTAGTTTTCGGTTTTAAAATGTTTAATTGATTTTTAATAAAGTTTTAAATGATAAATTAAGTTAATTTGTGTTATGTATTTACACGTTCCCTGGTGTTTTTGTTCATAGTTGAAAAATGTTTCGTTGCATTCCAATCTTCAAAGGATGCAATCGTCAAGTGGAATATGTGGACAAACGTCACTGCTCTCTTCCAAATGTACCCGAAGATATTTTGCGCTACTCTAGAAGTTTAGAGGAACTTTTGCTCGATGCTAATCACATTCGAGATCTACCAAAGGTAAACATAAGATACTTACAGCCACAGAAACCTAGGAAATTCTGTGAGAAGTCACCAACTTGTTAACTCCCTCAACAAGTGCATCCTTAACCTACATTACTTTTGAGGAGCTTAAAAGGTTAAACCTACTCTTAAAAAGCTTTTTAAAACACTCTTTATATTGAAATCATAAAATCTAATTATAACTTCCAAATGCTTACACAGAATCAAAACATCAGAGCCAAGACTGATCATACACACCTGCACCCATTTTACAACTAGGTACATACAAACCCAACATCCCATGGAATTCAGGACCTACTTTAAATCAAATTTAAACACACAAAAAATACGAGCCAGAGCAAAACTGATTGTTTTTTTTTTGAGTTGTAATGCCCATGATAGAGCACAACGGCACAAATTAATGAATGCTGCTCAAATAATAAGTAAGCCATGAATGTAGTAGATATTTTTTGTAGACAAAACTGGGAAAATTCTCACTTTAAATAACTTCAAAAATAACTTTGGCTTGGTTCAGTATAGCTGGCAAACAACACTAGTGTTAATTGATCATTTGGAAAGTCTGCCTTGCAACAATTACTTTTCAGCCAGCACCCACTAATATACTCTGGCTAAAAACTTACTGGCTCATTCATATTTATTGTTGTTAATCCTCCAAACTTCTTATAAAAGCCTCTAACATTTATAAGGGCTGGAGTACACACTGTGTGTGAAGGTTTGTGTCCTGAAGTACACTCAAGAATTCTTTTCCGAGATGTTATATTGATATTTGTAACAATATGAAATTGGCAACAAAAAGCTCAAGTTAATTTCACTCTCTTCTATTCTTTTTTTTTTATTTTTTATTCGTGGATGTCACATCCACTTAAACAAAATCATGAGTACATTGAACTATACAGGGTGTAACAGACTTGATGTAAAATCTCTTGTGGGGTGGTTGTACAGATCATTTCCAACCATTAATGTTCTATAACACTTTTGATTGAACTTAATGGTTCTTGAGATTTTATTTTTTTGAATTGTTTTTATAAGTCCCCTGCTGCTCGACAAAGAATTGCATCTAACTTCATACATACAGTAGATGAGGCAATAGATTTAACTTTTTCCACAAGATAACAACATTTCACTATTATTTAGACTAGATTTATTCTTAAAAAGTGCACACAAACTGATAAAAATCAGCAGTAGTGGATAATTTATTGCAAACATGAAATCCAACTGAAACTTCAGTTGCTATTTTCTCAAAATACTGCCCCCATAAAGTATTAGTTTCATTTGTGTAAAAACCTGCTTGAAGTCTTAACTTTCAGAAAATATGACACACTTAATATAAAATTTTCATTTTTTTATTGAAACCAAGAGAAATTAAAAAGTCAGTCAGTCAGTTCTACTAACTGTACATAGTAGGCTACCATCCTACTTTTACCTAGGGAACTAATTTTTTTCTTCAATTTGTTATTAAACATATTGGATCAAGTTTTATTTACATAGAAAATGAGATTAAATAAAACAAAACTTGATCAAGGGCGGTGCCAATGCTGACGGCATTCTCTTTCTCTCTTTAATAAGCAGTATGGCTTCAGAAATGGTTGCTCCACACACGATGCGATTGATCAGGTCGTTCAAGCCGTACAACATGCTGAAACCCACAGTTAACGACACGCCCTGATTTTGTTCCTGTCACTCTGTATGTTAAAAAACACACTCAACAGTGCAAAATTGACAGACATACTAAGATTGTTAGAAACAGAGTTTCAAATACCACAATATCTGCCAAAACTGACTGAGAGAGTTATCTGAAAAACCGTATTCTCTTATGAGACAACCAGTGACAAAAAGACGACTGTGGTGATGGCTGGAGTGGTCTAAGGAAGCGTCATTGACCCTGACCTCTGTAATGCTATGTATGATAGCATCCTGAGACTGCCAATGCTTATGGAATCTGCTCTCTTTGGATACACTGATAATAACGTGATCTTGATAGCAGATAGGAACTTGGAGATTATGCAGATCAAGATGAACAGGATCATGCACCGTGTCAACTTGTGGATGTCCCATCATGGTCTTCAGCTTGCCCTTGGTAAAACCAATGTTGTCATCCTAACTAAAATATGCATAACCAAGGTCTAACCAATCTCTCTAGGAGAAGAGTTAGGCAAGACAAAGTCTAGATATCTCCCTTCAATACTGAAAAATTGCTTGGTTGCTAGAAAGCAGGGGACGTTGGACGACCAGACTCATCCCAAACATCGAAGGCTGAATGACCAGAAAAAGCTGTGAAGTGAACTTCTACATCACACAATTCCTAAGCCGCCATGGCTATTTCCAGAGCTACCTTCAAGGGATGGTCACAGATACTAGCTGCATCTACTGTACTGGAGAAGTGGATGATGCCGAGCACACCTTCCTCAGGTGTGACTGGTGGCTAGCTGACAGTGACGTGCTGGAGGGAGAACTTGGGGTCACCCTGACACCTGAAAACATTGTGGAACACATACTGAGGCATCAAGACAACTGGCAGCGCATTGCACTGTGGATCCAGACCATTATTCGGCAGAAGAAGATTGATCTCAAATGTCTTATTACCTAATCTAGGTTGTTCACTTTTTATTAGATGTACTTTTAGTAGTTATTACCTTGTAATATCTTAGGGTGAATTACTGTGATGCATAAAAGTTATCTATTTTTTCAAGATGATTACCTTAATTGCATTATGCCTGTCCCAAAGTAATGTGTTAAGCACTTCCGGGACAGAACTCTAAGGGTGTTGAAAAAAAACCTCACTCGGGCAGAGTGACCATGACTAATTTTTACTTTCCTTATCCTATAATAAGGAAAGTATTGTATTCGTCGAAAATTTGACCTACCCAGCTTTTTACATTTCTGGACGAATCATAGCCTCAAGATACCAAAAAAGTGGTTTTCAGCCATTGGTCCGTGCGTCTGTCTGTGTGTCTGTGTGTCTGTGTGTGTGTGTGTGAACAGGATATCTCAAGAACGGTAAGAGCTAGAGACTTGAAATTTGGTATGCAAATCAATTTTATACACTAAACGAACCACGAAACTTTTGGTTGAAATCGGCCGCAAGATGCGGCCGCAGGGCCGCAAATATTGGCCGCAACCGCCGCTTCTTTGAATTGGTTAAAGATACAAAAAAAGTTAGAGAACAACATTTTCTCGGATTAAAAAAATAATAGGGGTTTACTCTGATCATTTTTTTGATATCTTGAACTTTTTGGAACCCGGCCCCAATTTACCGGTATTTTGGGGGGACCCGCTTGGACTAACTTTTTTATTATTCACCCTAGATGGGCGTTGCGACATATCAAATCCAATGATTTTGAGGTGCTGATTTTTAACTATCTGTTACCGTTGAGTCACCAGTGGCGGATTTCGACTTCTTTTTGGGGGATAAGGAAAGTCGTGTGATGTTTACACCAGATTTTTAATACATACTTTACTAAATGTTATCCAGAATCTTGAAAGATTAGGTCTCAATCTTGCAATGAATCTCACAAGATAATTTTTTTTTGTGGATTGCCATTTGCATATTACAGAATGGGCAAGCTACAAGACATACCACAGGCATCTACAGTAGCTGCTGTTTCATCAAAATATAAAAAGGCTGTGTAACTCTCATCTCCATAAAAAAAAACAGGTCAAGTGTGTAGCACACTTTTTACTCAGCTTTTGGTTCAATATATTTTTTATTTTATTTTTTGAAATTAAGTAACTTTTCCATTTTTTTTACTTTATTATTTTTTGTATTATCACTCTTGTTTTTTGTTCTTATATGATTCCAGAATTTCTTTAGACTCAACAGGTTGAGAAAACTAGGCCTGAGTGACAATGAAATTCATAGATTACCACCTGAAATTCAAAACTTTGAAAATCTAGTAGAGCTTGATGTGTCCAGAAATGGTAAGTTGTTAATTTAGACTTACTAGTGAGATACATCAAGTCCGAATTATGAAACGAGATGTATTGATCTAATCCTGTTCTGCCCTTAACATTGCCTCTAGTGGGAATTTCAACCAGCGCATTCATATCAGTTGTTGGTTGGATTAACAAATCCTAGATATTTAATCCTGTTTCATAACTTGGCCCTTGAGACCACATCATCCTAGTGTTAAAATCTATTATTATTAACCTAATGTGTTCTGATTTGCCAACGTTTTTCATACGAGGTATGTCCAGAATGTAAGAAAACTGGGGCTGCCGTAGCGAAAGGGAATATGTTTTTGGTATGTTAGAAATATTTCCCATAGCCCAATTTCTGTTATTTCTAACGACCAATTTGAAGTCAGTACGTTAAAAACGCTTTACGTAAGAGCAGTTATTGCAAATAATTATGTTGATCCAATCTCCCGTCAAGAGTGAAATCACTGCTGTTTGTCGCTTCTTTGTTGTGGAGGGAAAACTCCTGTTGAGTTTTTAAATGAGGTGAAATCTCTTTGTGTTGATTGAGTTATTATGAATCGTACTAATGTGTACACGTGGTGTTGTGAGTTTAAAAATGACTAAGAAATTATAGAAAAAAATTAAAACCACAATTTCAGTCAAAAAAATCACGACATGTGTGTTTTGGACTATAAAGGAATAATTTTTATTGAGTTTCATTCTGAGAAGGAGATCATCATCACAGAAAGATATTGGGAGACACTTAAAAACATTGAAAAAAGGGCATGCTGACACAGGAAGTCTGCTGTGCCTGCACGATAATGCCAGACCGCGCACTGCGATCGGTACAAAGCAACTCCGCGACTCGTTTCGATGGGATGTGTTGAGCCACCCAGAGCATTCCCCTGACCTGGCACCTTCATATGACCACATGGTAACTCCCTCGAACATGGGAGAAGAAAAGGTTTTCAACCGACAAGGAGATGAAGCAGTAGGTGTGGAGAAGTGGGCTGGTGGGAGGTTTTTTGTGGTAGGCATATAAAAGTTGATCCCCCGCGGCCCCCGCCTCACCACCTGTATCGAGAGGGATGACGACTTCGTCGAAAAAGAACTTGCACGTATTGTACCCATGGAACCAGGTTATTTTCTTTTTTTAAGCATTTTTTTTTTTTTTAACGTCTACACAAATCAAGTACTCTTTATGGACGTGCCTTTTACTACGAAACTGGGTAAGTCAAATTTTCGACGAATACTATAATTTCCTTTTTTAAGATAAGGAAAGTAAAGACGCTGTGAAACGCTCATAAAAAAAATGCCTATGGGGTATAGATTGCGCCGCTATCTTGATTACTGAATCTGTTCCATGACCACGCAGGCTAGGTGCTGCACTAGTTACACAATAAATATCTTCGCAATGCGGAATAGTAGACTCGTGCCAATTGATCACAGGACAGGAAAACGAATCTCATATTGTGATCTGACCTATCTCTATGTACAGCGTATAAACGTAATGATATACATATTATGATAGCCATTAATTTGAACTGAAATGAACGTGGCATAGTCGAGAGTGTAGAGACCGCTGTTCTAGTTAGCCAAGGGCGCGGTAGTCTGAATATCAAGGTCTTAGGTTCTATTCCCACTCGGGGCAATTTATTTTGGTAAAATAATTTTCCCAAAGCTTCTTCTATCCCATCTTTATCTGCTTTCTGTTTCCGGATAAATTGGCATTTGAGTCCATGTGGACAAAATTGAAAATCGAAGTTTTATACGTAACTAGCCATAGGACATTCTTGTTTTGTTAAATCCATACGAACGGCGTCGCGGTGGGGGCTTTACGGATCTACATGGTTATGCAGTCTACATGAGAGTATCAAGAAAAACGCTAGTTTTGCAACGCCAAGAAAAACAAAACGAGCATGCTATACTTACACTAAAACTAGTTCGTATATATTTTACTTCCGATAAACTTCTAATATTAGAAATTAGAAGTATTTTGTTAGTTTTTGAATATATACAGGGTGTCCCACCAAAGTTGGACGGACACCTCAATTTACTCAGCCCCTGAAAGAGTTTGAAAAATAAAAAATCCAAGGGTACGTGTCCTAATTATGAGTTTCAGGCATGAATTTTTTTTGATACAGGGTGGTTCAAAAGTCAGAAATTGAGGTGTCAACTTTCGATTTTTAAATGGATCGACCTGCATTTAATTTGATAATTTTACTTCTTAATGGTTCCTGAGTACTTTTTTAAACTGAAATATTACATACAGGGTGTTTTTTTAACCAATTTTTTCAATAACAAGAATAGATAGAGTTTTAAAGGATCTTTTGAGTTCGGGTACGAATAACCTCTGAAATGCGTTCATTTCCGTGCGCGTGATTCATTACCGTACGTACAAACTTCAGGCACGGACACTTGTCATGACTCACACGCAAAGAAATGAACGCATTTCAGAGGTTATTCGTCTGCCATTTTAAGGGAAAAAATAACAGAAATTATTTTCTTCTTTTATGTAAGAGAAAAAAAATAGGGGGTTGAATGGAAATTTCTGGAGTTTTGGTCTTTTGAACCTGAAAAAGTTCATGACCAGTTAAAAGACCTATGACTTCCTTAAAGAATAAGAATAGGTACATTAAGTTAACAAAGAGAACTTTACCTATTTTTTGAAATATTTATTTTTTATACAACGTTTACCGGGTGCCCGTAATGACTCCTGCAACCTAAGTCTATTTTCTTCTAAAAACTGTATTTTTTCGGGACTCGAACGAAGGAATATTTCTTTTTCTTTTTACTAGTGTTGCTTTGCATGTTTTGAATGTAAAATAAAAAAATATTCATTTCAAATTCGGGAGAAACGGACATGTGCTACCCTCAAAACGCCCTTAGGGGCAGTGGACGGAGGGTCAAAATATTTTCCCATAAAACTTCAGACTTCAAATTGGGGACCAATTTTTTGTTTCAAGATCCTAACTCAAACCGTTCTCGAGAAAAAGAGTGGCTGGCTGGTTTCGATAACCCTGTATAAACTTGAGTAAAATGTTTCGAGTAGAATTGAATATTGCAAATGAAGTTCATATCTTTCTTTTGCAATGTGGAAATGTGTTGTTTTTCCATTAAACAATATTTCATAAGAGGGAGAGAGAGAGAGTGAGTTAAAATAACAGGTTACCCATATTTTCAAAGGGAAACACATAAAGTTGTAATATTCCAACGCAAAGGCTGTGAGGCTTCCTTTTGTTGTATTACTTTCTGTTTTCAATTTCAATCAATATTGAATTTCCACTTGATCGTTCATGTGTTGTCAAGCATGCCTCCAGCACTATTGGATTGTTTTGTATGACTTCGACCTTTTAAGGGTGCAAAATATTTATTCGACTTGTGCTTTCCGTTGACATTTGCACAGTGTATACATATACATACATAATTATGTATTCAACTATACTTAAAAGCTCAGCCGAAAGTAAGGTGTTCTGCGCCAAGCGACTATTTCGCTTGCTATTCTGCACCAAGTGAAATGTTTGCTTGAAGAAAAGCGCTCCTCAAGATCCGGTCGCTACTCAATGTTGAGCCATGTCGTGCATGGGTGAGGGTAGCGAAATGTCTGTGGTAAACCTGGCAATTCACACAAGGGTGGTTTCATCCTTCTTCGTGTAGTAATATTTCAACCACATCGGGGTTGGGTGGGATTAAAATGAGGCGGGGGTAGGTGTTGGAGAATACGATCCTCGTGGCTATAATGTACAATTTTACATACGCACATATACATATATATTTGTAGGTACCTAGGGTGGGTTTACCCCCTCCCTCTTGACCTTAAGGAGCTTCTTATGGAACGGAACTACATATACGAGGGGGGACCCAAAAGTAACGGGAATTAGGTGGTGGGGGGAACACGGAGGGGGGGATCTGGTTCTCCAGTGATTCTATTCCAAGCGGCCACTCTCCCAAGTATGTGTGCAAAGTTCATTTGCTGTGAGTGCATTCGTTCGTCCGTGAAATTTTTTCTAGTGAAACGACTTTTTTTGTTGCGGCGAAAACGTGTAATGGCTTCAAGAACGGACGAAAACATTGAACAAATCAACATTCTTGTCCGTGAAGACCTGGCCGAACCATCGATCAACTTTGTGAGATGTCTGGATTGTCATGGAGTTCAATTCAGGGGATTTTAACTGAAGATTTGATCATGAAGAGGATTGCAGCCAAATTTGTTCCTCGCCTTCTCTCCGACGATCAAAATAAGGAGCGTCGACTTCAGGCCTGTCTGGAGCTGCAAAATCAGTTGGATGAAGACCCAGATTTTTTTCTCAAGGTTATAACTGGCGATGAATCATGGTGCTACGGCTATGACCCCGAAATTTTTACAGCCACTCATTGCTCTCCGCACTCAGCCGTTTCACGTTGCCATTTCACGTTTTCGCCGAAACGAAAAAAGTCGTTTCTCTAGAAATTTTTTCACGGACGAACGAATGCACTCACATCAAATGAACTTTGCACACTTACTTGGGAGAGTAGCCGCTTGGAAAAGAATCACTGGAGAACCCGATCCCCCCTCCGTGTTCCCCCCACCACCCAATTCCCGTTACTTTTGGGTCCCCCCTCGTACATATAAAGAAGGCTAGTAAACTTCATACGGCCTTGGTCATTCATTTGAATCGTATTCAAGCCTAAACATTTTCCAAAACCAAAAGCTAGCGATTTCATGGAAAAGGGAAAAGAGTGTTTGTTTCTCATTTATCATAATAGGATATTTATTCAACACTATCCGGCAGTTTATTGAAAATGGGACGCATTGTATTTCAACACCAGGCTGTCGTTGCATTCCTCAGATTAGAACCTAGAAAGCAATCAATTAAAGTGTTGAGAAAAAAAAATTGAAGTTGAAAAAGAAAAAACTATGTACATAATTCGAATATTTGTTAACAATAAAAAAATGTTTACGAGGTTTTGGTGATTTTTATCAGTTTCATTTCTTTCTTATTTACCTACAACTTGTTTTATTAGCCTCGGGCAATAATTTATTTTATGAATATTGTTTTTCTGTTTCAGACATTCCTGACATTCCAGACAATATCAAGAGTCTCAAGTCATTGCAGATAGCAGACTTCAGTAGCAATCCAATCCATAAGTAAGTTTGTCTAAGGAAAAATCTAGCTGTCGACAAAACTTTCACCATCTCCTTGACGTTTTGAAGCATTTTTATCTCATAGCCATAAAAGGATACTACTTTAGACAGTTGTGGTGGTCTTCTGATGGTCGAAGTAGTCAAGACAATAGTTTGATAATACAGGTAGCGTGGAATCCATTGGTTAGGATGATAGAAACCATCTCGTTGTATGCTTTGTTCCTCATATCTTTTAGAATTTGACCACATCATAATGACATCAAAACAACTGCTTTAAAAAGAGACTCTTCACTACAGTTTAACTCGGGCATTATAATTATTACTTTCTATTACCTATATTCTATATCTATACGGTATAGAAAATATTGTTTTCGGTTGTTATGTCACAACCCCCATCTAGGATGAATAATAAAAACGTTAGTCAAAGCGTGTCCTGCCCAAAATACCGGTAAATTGGGACCGAGGTACAAAAAGTTCAAGATATCAACAAAAAAATGATTTAAAAAAAAGTTATTCTTAAAAAAATTTCGTATCTCTTATCGTTTAGCCAGAACCGCCATTGGTGGCACCGTGGTGGCACACAACACGGACCAATGTCTGAAACTTTGGATATAGGCTCTGGGGACCTTAAAACGTGTTTTGGCACTGAAAACTGACTATCGAAAATTTTGGGTGATTCAATTACTTTGTTTCTATAAGGTAAGGATAGTAAAAAAAAACAAAACAAAGAAGAGATGACGTTGATGGTACATTGAATACACCAGATCTCGTTCTGTCCAGCGAGACTAGGACTTGGGTAGATGACCATTCAAATTCAAACCCTCGTGATGTTGGCTATTACCGGGCCCACTCAGGCTGTGTGGGTAAATTTGAGTAGCTGATTTGTGAATTTTCAGTAAAAAGAGGGTACTAGCACCGTCGCGTCGTGATATGACAATACAGTTGAAAGGGATGTTACACCAAAAAAAGAATTAAAACTTTGATGGAGCCTGCCTCTATATTTAATTAAATTACCCTTCAAAAGTTTACAAAATAAACAAAGCTAATGATAAAGATGTATATTATTTTTCACATTAAAGGGTCGGTGCATAAGATTGGTGCATTAAAGGGTCGGTTTTGGGTGATTTCATTACTGTCCTTTCTATATAAAAAGGAAAGTAAAAAAGTAATTTTTAAAAAATGGTCCGTTCGCGTGTGTGTGTTTGGTTGTTCGTTCGTTTTCGTTTTAAATGGTAATTTTACACAAAATTTCAATACTTTTAATATAAATTTTCGACATTTTTGAAAAATTAACTTTAGAATGTGGTAATTTCTGATAAAATTTCTTCTATAATGTAATAGAAAGTCGTGTAATGTTCACACCAGTTTATTTTTTCTTGTGTCTTTGACTTTAAAGCTGGCCTATCACATATAGTAGGCTTGAACACAAACATTTTGGTTACATTAAAAATTTGTAACCAAAATTTTAATGTATTTTTAGTTGGCCCCCCTGGGTTTGTTTTATAAGTCAAACAATAAACCATTGAGTTATCTGTAAATGTAAATATCTCGTTTTTTGTTCTCTATCGTTTCAGATTACCAGGAGGCTTCATGCACCTGAAGAACCTAACTGTACTAGGGTTGAATGATATGTCATTGAGCAGTCTTCCTGCAGATTTTGGTCTGTAAGTAAACGCCTTGTATAGGTACTATTACATAGTCTGATTGTCACCAAACTTACATAGAAACTATAATGGATATAGTTAGTTCTGGATTATGTAACTCAGCTCATGCTAATAAGAGATAAAGATTCTCTTGTTTTCTGAGCTGGAATTGTTTTCTTCTTATCGTAATGAGTGGATGACTTATTCAATTTTATGTAGAGTATATTCGAAAAGAATATGAGAGTGTTGACGCAACTATAAAATATTCAAGATGATAAATAAATAAAAATGTGTCCAATTAGGGACATGTTTTTTCTCGAGAACTACAGACGATAGGAAAAATCTGTTCAAGATCATTTTCATATCTCTAATCGGGACATTTAATGGTGACCTCTAGAAGTTTCTCGGAAGGACCCTTAAAGATAATTTCAAGTTCAATTTTAGAATTTTAAATGGCACCCCCTATTTTTTATGACATTTTTCAAATATATACAAAATTTTATGTTCAAAAAAATTCTTACTTGTCATTTTTGTCAAACTGGGTGGAACGAAAATTATAAGTAAGATTTTTTTTAACTTAAAATTTCATGTAGATTTTTTTTAAAAATCCATAAACAAATAGGGGGTGACATTTAAAATTCCAAAGGTGACCTTGAAATAACCTTGAAACTTTTAGAGGTCACCATTAAATGTGTCCCCTTTGGAGCTATGAAAATGATCTTGAATAGATTTTTTCTATCGTTTTATGCCATCAAGTGGTTGTCATTCATCGAGTTACAATATAGATAGTTTACTAACTGGGGATGGATTTGTTCTGTAGACTCACCAGTTTAGAGTCCCTGGAGCTACGGGAGAACCTCATCAAGAGCTTGCCCGAGTCCCTATCTCAGCTGGTGAACCTGGAGCGACTGGACCTTGGGGACAATGAAATTGACGAGCTGGTGAGTAGCTAGTATAACATTAAACAGGGAGGACTATAAACAGAGAACTGACTAACCAACCCTTACAAGCCAGGCTAGCTTGCAGTCTCCTAAGGGTTTAATGGCTTATAAAGAAAAGTCCAAGTCCTCATGATTGTTGATCGCACATAGAAATATGTGGTTCAGGACGAGCCAACTTTGAAATGAAGTTGGCTGGAGACCATCACTCACCCCTCCAGCTGTAGTTAAGCTGGCTACAACAGCAACTTCTCTAAAGTAAAGTGCCCGATTACAATAGAAAGTTTAAACAGTAAAAATTAGCGTTACGTTAGTTGAACTCTTTGACGTTAATCAACTACTCGTTTCTACAAAAGCACCCAAATTTCCGAGTCTTACGTTTTACGTTAATAAGAAAATAGGTTTGTGTGATGTATGGGTGGTGTGTGTTTGTGTGATAATTGTGGGTGTCATGTATGTGGTGTGTGAGGTATGTGGTATGGTGATAAATGGGTGTGGTTTGTGTGTGTGTGATGTATGGGTGGTGTGTGTGTGTGAGTGAGTGTATGTGAGTGAGTGAGTGACTGAGTGAGTGACTGAGTGAGTGACTGAGTGAGTGAGTGAGAGAGAGAGAGAGAGAGAGAGAGAGAGAGAGAGAGTGAAACAAGTGTATTACACTTTCAATTTGTAAAAGTAACCACAAAGAGTTTTATAACTACAAAAATGAATCATGTCCGCAGCCACCCTACGTCGGGAAACTGCCAGCCCTACAAGAACTGTGGATCGATCACAATCAACTTCAACATTTGCCGTCCGAAATCGGACAACTCAAAGCTCTCACTTGCCTGGATGTTTCGGAAAACAAACTGGAAGATTTGCCCGAGAAAATTGGTGGCCTGGAAAACCTGACGGATCTGCACTTGAGTCAGAACCACATTGAAATTCTTCCGGATGGCGTTGGTCATCTGAGCAAACTCACCATCCTTAAGGTTGATCAGAACAGACTGACTGTCCTCAACGAGAATATAGGAATGTAAGTGTAACACTTTTTTTTCTCATGAGAATAGAAAGTCCTGGTTTCTACTGCCCTGTGAATCACCAGCCAGGTGTCCCATACACGTGTCAGTCTTACAACAACAACAACAACAACAACAACAAATAATGTTGCTTTTAGCAGTATTGGTAGTTTAGTGGTTAAGGCGCAAGACTGGTAATCCAGGTAGCGTAGGAATCCGTTGGTTCCAAGCCCGCTCAGTGGATGATTTTTTCCTCGTTTATTTGAGTATAATGAGCACGTAATAATAGCACTCGTTATGTTTTAGGTTGTATAAAATGCTTTAAGCCTTAACCTCATCAAGGTGTTACCTTCCACTAAAGGGTCTATTATTATCATCATCATGATCGAATCATTTATTTTGTCTAATAACTAAATGGTAATGTATCCTTATGAAATGTATGATTCATAAGCATAAGTAATAGAACAAAGAAGAAGGGGGTGGGTGATGTGTGGCTTCTAGTTTCAACTTTTGATTCCAGGTGTGACAACTTGCAAGAATTGATCCTGACAGAGAACTTCCTCGTAGAACTACCGGAGTCCATGGGAAACCTCACTAAGCTAACTAATTTGAACGTGGACCGAAACAGTTTGCACAGCGTTCCTACTGAAATAGGTAAATACATGTCCAGCAAAATCCTGAGACGTTCACTCCTTGGTTTCAATATCTCTGCCAAAATGAATTTACGAAAATCCTATATATATTGCGTTATATTTTTTATTTTGTAATGCATTTGAACTGGATGCATTTATAGACGGTTTGGAATTAAAATATATCTTAAAACAGCATACTAAGAAGCTATATTACACATTTGTATTTATAAATGAGTAGTAAAGGCTGCACTCTGTGAATCCAAAGATTCTAGAGTTCGTGGGTTCGAAACCCAGCCGGGACATTATAATATGTCTTGGGCATACTGTTGGAATAATGGGACTTTAATACTCCTAATCGAGCAGTATAAATATGGCGATATTATTATTATATTCACTTATTTGAATCTAAATTAATGAAAATCTGGTGTGCGAAGTTATTTTGTACAATTACTTGCTAGTTAGGTTGTATTTACATCAACACTAAAACTAAAATGTTACATCTAAATTCTAATATGGTATATGTTGCACACTTTCAGGTAATCTAGCACGATTAGGAGTATTATCATTGAGGAGCAACAAGCTTCACAGCCTTCCTAACGAAGTAGGAAACTGCCTAGATCTACATGTGCTGGATGTTGCGGGCAACAGGTATGTTAAGAGATGCAGCTGTAGTTGTTTGGATACATTCAGAGTCTAAACTAAGGAACACACGAGTAGTGGATTATGGACAGTACTGACTTCAATAAAAATCACAATGGCAACGAGTCTAATATTATTATACAGGGTCTGTCAAAAAAAAAAAAAAAAAAAACTGGCTACCCACATTGACTTCACCCAGCTTGGGTGACTTCGCTGGACTTTCGTTAACTTCGGTTTCAAATATTTAATTAAAATGAATTAAATACTTAACGATAAATCACCATCAAATATTTTATACGTGTCGCGCGTCTTCCACTCACGTTGTCATCCTGGCAAGTTGGGTTAAGTTGCTGGATTATTGTGTATGCGCCCTGAGTTCAAACCTCACCGTGAGCAAAATTTTTCCATGGTTTTTTTTTTTTTTGTCAAATCGAGCTGAAATTTTCAGGATATATTCCTCATATGTTTGACTATAAAGGTACATTTTTTAGTGACACCATGTTAAGCAACGTCGAGCTAGGTTTTTGATGAAAATTTCTTTTTTCCAAGTGTATACAATGTGAACCTATCACGAGGAAGTATTGTGTCCATAATTGGCAGTGTATTTTTTTTATCAGTGACTCACTGACTGACAGATTATAAAAATTATGAGGCATTTTCGACAACCTAGAAAGCTGAAATTTTGCATGGTGGTAGCCGTGGTAGGGTTTAATGTAAAACTACCAACTAACCTCTAACTTCCAACAATCTTGTTAACTTAGCTAGGATGTTTCGGTGCTATTTGCTAAAATACAGTGCAAGATATCTCCCTTCGACTTTATTTTGTTTAAAAAAATCAAACTTGTCCAAAAATACTTTTAATGTCAACTACTTTCCAGAAATGTCTCACGAACAGGGTGGTTCCATTGAAGATTCCATATTTGACTTCCCAGGCTGCCCCTGATAATGATTTAAAAAAAAAAAAAAAAAAAAAAAAAACCCCAGTAAAAAATGTTTCCCCTAGAGATAATGGTACACATGTTTCAGCATTTTTCAAATTTTAAATAAGTTCTCTAGATATTTCGAGTGACTCCTTTTTTTTTGCGGACCCTGTATGTACTGAAAAGTCGTCTTTGATAATTTGCTTTATGTGATCTTCATTAATGTTGGAACCTTTGTGCCTTTTGTACCCTCTAGATTGCAGCACTTACCTATGTCGTTAGCCAATTTGAATTTGAAGGCTGTTTGGCTCTCTGAGAATCAAGCACAACCCATGCTCAAGTTTCAAACCGACACAGACGAACAAACAGGAGAACAAGTTCTGACTTGTTTCCTCCTGCCTCAGCTGGAATATAGAAGAGACAATCCAGGTAAATCTCCACAGCATATTTCTCACATATGGATTTTATACAAATCATGAAATATGCAGGCACGAGCTTATAACAAAGTCAACTGAAAAAATTATCAGACAAGAGAAAATTGTAAAGAAGAATAATGCAACATTTGTGAAAAAAGAGTTGCTGTTAACAAATCCACCTCATAATTATGTTTCCAGATCCCAATGACATTCTTCTTAACAAATGCACCTCATAATTATGTTTCAAGACCTTAATGACATTCCTCTTAACAAATGCACCTCATAATTATGTTTCCAGACCCAATGACATTTCTCTTAACAAATGCACCTCATACTTTTGTTTCCAGACCCCAATGACATTTCTCTTAACAAATACACCTCATAATTATGTTTCCAGACCCCAATGACATTTCTCTTAACAAATGCACCTCATAATTATGTTTCCAGACCCCAATGACATTTCTCTTAACAAATGCACCTCATAATTATGTTTCCAGACCCCAATGACATTTCTCTTAACAAATGCACCTCATAATTATGTTTCCAGACCCCAATGACTTTCCTCTTAACAAATGCACCTCATAATTTTGTTTCTAGACCCCAATGACATTCCTAGTGACGAAGACTACAACTGGGAGGAGAGAGAGGCATCTCGCGCCCACTCTGTCAAGTTCACAGATGACGTCATGAAGACTGACACGGAGAAATCTGATGGGGTAAGAAAAGCTGGAACCATGCGTTCAGAATAATAGCCCAAAATCTGAAATTAATTAATTATTTGTTCTCATTAATTGACCCTTCAAGTCTAATTCTTCCATGAATGGAAAAGTTTTACATCCAACTGCATTGTTGCTAATGGAAAAATCTACTCATTAACTATTCCACTCAATTGACCAGTAGTCATTTTTTGTACATAAGTTCTTGAATAAATTCATCCATATGTCAATGGGCGTTATTATCAGGTATTGACATCAGTAGTATTGTCAATATTAATAAAATTCTGAGTTTACATTTTAGTTCTTAGATAAACTTAGGTTACATTGGTTACTAATAGCCGGGCTAAGATTTCTCAAGGTCTTTACATACTTTGAGCAAGAGTGTCTCGACCAAGTCATGAGACTTGAGTGACCAATTTCCTGGACTGGTTTTCATTTCATTACTAAAATTACTTTTTCCTTACAGCAGCAAACCTCCTTTGTCCGACAAAACACTCCACATCCTAAAGAGTTGAAAGAGAAAGCCAAGAAGTTATTCAACAAGAGCAAAAGTCCGAATTCTAGTCTTACAACCGAAGAAATAGTCCTGGTAAGTTCCACCCTTTGAGCTTTTTTTCACACCCCAGAAATTTGATCGAACTCTTTTTAAACTTACACTTTTGCTACTTTGTTACAAATCTTTCTAGGGATCCAACAGTTTTAGTTTTACATTATTGAACTTTGATCTAATGAGAAACATTATTAATTAATCATAAGAGTCCTCTTACTGTCAGAATAGGAGAATCCCTCTAATCTAATCTAGTAGTTTTTGTGAGTACCTGAGAGTATACTAGAGTACCTGAGACCATACAACTAATACAACCTCAGGTCTAAAGATACGTAAAAGCTAAAGAAGATTCAGGCCGGTTCCCCACTGAGCGCAACGTGTTATCTCGAAGCGTTCAATACTGCCCTCTTCCTTCAGAATCCAATGAAATCAAATCCCACCAATTGAACATTGCTTTGCAGCAGTTCACATTCAAAATTCGAGACAAAATGCCACGGAACATTAGAAAAGAAAATGTTGAGCTCAGTGGGGAACCAGTTTCCATTGCAGTGGTCTCGGCCCGCAAAGTAAAGATAATCTAAAAAAAAAAAAAACATATTTGTGAAGTTATAAATTTTCCAGAATTGAAAATTATTTAAACTTTCAGGATGGAATGAAAAACATGCTCAAGTGTGACACCCCTGTTGCCTCTGACACAGAACACCTGAGTGAGCGGAGTGCTAGCCCTAACAGTGATGTACTTCCACCTCTGAATGATTATGTGAGTACCATTTCTTTCTATCTTCTACACTTTACTCTCGGAAGAAAAATAATAATCGTCAATGTTTAGCTTTTATTTTACTACAATGCTAATTGTTCGAAGAGAACTTTCAGTGGCACTTATCCAGCTTAAATCACTCACGATTCTTTGTCGTAACTAGAACTCGAATCCTAATCTTCTGTTGCGGATTCAACCGCGCTGATCATCATTTCTCCAAGTTGGTTTTTTATGAAAGACCTTGTTTTATTAAGATCAAAGATCAAGAGCATTATTAGGATGTTTTTTTTTTTTTGCTGTTACAATTATTGTAATATTGATTGTTGATTTATGTTGTAATGTTTCAGTCGGGCAGTGCTCAGAACACAGAGAGAGTCACATCTCCAGAAACAGAAGAGGATTATGAGCAAGCAGAAGATACGGTATGTCCTGCACATCTTTTGCGCACCTAATTATATGGAAGTCATATAAATTTAAATCAATCAAATCAATAAATTTATATTAGATAAACAATTGTGCAATGAGTAATTTCTTTTCGTCTACTGCAGCTGAACGGAGCAAACTAATGAGAACTTGAATAAAAAGAATCATTGAAAAATCAAAGACAGAATAGGTGCATAAAAGATTAAAGATGAAAATCAATTAGGTATTAAAGACTTGGCTTAAAAAAAAAAAAAAAATAGCAAAAATATCTTATAAGGCTGAAACTCATTATTAATCACGGTTCCCCGTGTGATATCTGGATAAATAATAATAGACTGTTCACATCATTAAGTACTCGCTTTTCTTGTAGAAGTTTGTGTTGAATGTTTTATTTTAAAATCACGCAATAAATATAATTGAATTGAATTGACTGTTCCCATTGATTTTGCCCCTGTTCTATGAAACAATGATTGGGTAGGTACGATACTTTAAAAACCATCGCTAGCTGGCCGATTTATCCTCACCTCAGAATGTGTTTTTCCTCATTAAATAGGACGTGTGAGGTTCTGTTTATGTAGGAAAGAAAGTATAATACAGAACTTATTACTCACTAACCCGGTTAGAGACAGTGAAAAACATTCCCGTATAGATGCAACAACTCGTATAGCGACTTTCCCCAGTTTCTCTTTTAACCTGCCTCCCTTTCTCTCCCCTACCCTTGCTCTCACAGGAAAAGCACGTGGGCTTTAACGAGGGTATAGTAGAGCCGCCCAGTAGCGAAGGGCTCCGCCTACACCGCCGGGACACGCCCCACCATCTGAAGAACAAGAGAATCAATGTGGGCGTGGCGCCCAGCCAAGTAGCCGAGATATTGGCAAACGTTAGTAGTCATAACATTTAGCTACAACAATGCTCGCCCACTTGGTGCCAACTGGAAACCTTATATCATAGGAAGCTTTCCACGCCTGCACTTTTAATCACTTCTCGAATTTTGAATAGATTTCGTAAAATAAGATAAACCTATTGTATGTTTTGCAGTGTGCTTGCATGTCTTACGTGTCTATGGTTTACTATCTGAATTTATTTATTATCTTACTTCCGATAAATTTCTAATATTAGATATCAGAAGTATTGTGTTCGTTTTTGAAAAAAAAAAAAAAAAAAAACTACTGAACGGGAACTACTATAGGTTTCCATTTCGATAAAATTCTGTACACATATGGGAGACGTTCCCATTTTAAATTCATCAACTTCGCACTAGCGGTTCTGGGTGAAAGAGACCTTGTGCCTAACTTTTTACTTAAACGGTTTTATCTCCTGAACGGTACACCCGATTTTGATGAAATTTTGTATGTATTGTATATGCATATCTATCGTTTAGTTTTTAATGGATTATGATTTAGCTCTGATATTTAAGAAAATCCAAAAAAAAAAATTGACAGAAAAGTGAAAAAAAAGGGGTGTTCAATTTACCGATATAGAATTTTTTGTACAATGATAAAAAAAAAATAGTATTTTACAATTTAAAACAAATTTGAAAAAAAATCTGTCAAGCTGTTTTGGAGATACAATTGATTTAGTATAAAATCTCAAAACTGCCACGTGTATACAATATGAAACTATCACAAGGAAGTATTGTGTCCACAATAAAATTGGCAGTGT
The DNA here is from genome assembly GCA_024516035.1 of Bactericera cockerelli. Classification (NCBI taxonomy): domain Eukaryota; kingdom Metazoa; phylum Arthropoda; class Insecta; order Hemiptera; family Triozidae; genus Bactericera; species Bactericera cockerelli. Next base: position 26,442,377 of record CM044957.1, on the reverse strand, counting down.
TTTTTTGTATTATTTCCCGATTTTTGTAAATTGTTTTTTAGTTTTGCATGTTTGCTTTAAATGTCTTGTTGTTCTTTTTTAAATTTCTATCCATAGCAATGTTTTCTTTTTCTCTCAGATCACAATCCCAAGAAGATGGCTGCAGAAATTTAGATAGCCTTCTCCATTTATTTCCATATCGAGCTAGTTTAGTTTAGAAATATTTCTTCTCTGCTATTCCCCGTCATATTTTACATCACTTGTAATTCTTGGAATTCACTCGTCTTGAACTGCACCATACCAGATATCCGAATGGGAGACTATTTTACACCTTGAAGAATTTATTGCAGGTGTTATCATGCTACTTTGGCGATACATTGTCCCGTAATTTCCCACTATGCCGCAGTCTATGCCGGTGTGTTGGGTGGCTGACTTCTCGTATCCCCAGTACGAAAAGGTGCTTTGACCATTACAACCTTTATTTAACAGAAAATATACGCTCAAAATTAAAAGCCACGTATATGACCTTATCTCATATATCCGCCGTTCTAAGAGTTATTTTGTTTTTTTTTTTTTTTCCTCTCTTATTCTAATGTGTGATTTTGTAGCATTATAACACAACTTAAATTATCCATATTGTGTAGAGAAACTACTCAAGATAAATCGCATGTGTGTGTATTCAATTATTCAAGTATCTTATTCAACGTTTTTTTCCGTCAAGGGCCAGCGCTAACATTAATTTACTATCAGTTTTATTTACTGTAGTGTATGTACTCTTCACTACGTGATAGGCCCTTCTCCCCTACTCTTCCTCAGTCCGATGATGTACCACTAATCTCTCAAGTTTCCATAGTGCTTTCTTAACATTTACAAAGCAATATGAAATAATTTATCCAATTCTATACCTCCCGCAGGCTATGCAATAACATTTACAAAGCAATATGAAATAATATATCCAATTCCATGCCTCCCGCAGGCTATGAAGCCCAAGCCCGTGGAGCAGGACTCCAGGCCGGGGGGAGAGTCACCGGCAGCAGTGGCGGAGCTCAACAATGTAGGCCTGCCCCTCAACTACCCTACGCCACCGGAGAGTCTCAGAGAAGGAGATCTGACAGCCTCGCAGAACGGTTCGTATAGATCGCATATTAATTAATTATTTTTTTTTTTAATTAAAAGCTCAGTGGTAAAGGCGGCATTCTGTGAATCCACAGGTTCCAGAAGTCGCGGGTTCGAAACCCAGCCGGGATATGACAAGTTATCCTCCCATTTGGGATTTTTACCACATAATAATATGTCTTGGGCCTACTGCTGGAATAATGGTACTTTAATAGTCCTTATCGGACAGTATAAATAAGGCGATATTATTATTATTACTATCTATATTTGTATTAATCACTTCCGTTATTTCACAACTACTCAAACTCGCTTTACTAAATCTACGCTGAAACCAGGACTTGAACCACCGACCTCCAGGTTACAAGTCCGCTACCTTGTCGATCGAGCTACTGAGGTCGGTTCGCGCATGTTAATTAGGACAAACTGCGACCTTCACCTAACCACAAGATTATCTGTCACGTGATGTTTATTTTTTGTTTTCCAAATTATATTACGACATTGCGCTACATCTAACTGTGGTAGAGTCTTATCTTCTTATCAACAATACCTTATTGTTCAGGTTTTAGCTATTTTTACTGTTAGTCATATTGTATTCATGTGTTGTGATGTCTTCATGTAAGAATTTTATTTTTTCGACAGTTTTTTTTATTTATTATTTTAAAACTATGCCTTTTATTAATTCAGCCGTTCGCTTGATTCTCGACTGCAAATATAAATTAAACTTAATTTTCGTCTATCCTTAGTGCATTGCTAAATGATTCTTCCAATTGCAGTAAACCTTTCGTGAGTTTTTGTACCCCATAAAGGCTTTTAGCCAAAAGGTGTGGGTTGAAAACATTAAACAGATTTACGGGCTTGTCTTGAAGTTAGTACGTTTCTTCGACCGAGGAACTGATGTCTGTGTTATCTATGCACTATTATTGTAAACTGTTTTTTCCTTGCAGACACCGACGGGCTCAGTGGAATCGAGTACCGAGAAATCCACATCGAACGAACACAGGCGGGCCTAGGAATCTCCATTGCAGGGGGTGTTGGTTCCACTCCCTTCCGAGGAGATGATGACGGCATCTTCATATCCCGCGTGACAGAGGGGGGACCCGCCGATTTAGCTGACTTGAGAGTAAGTAGACCTGGGTCCTAATATTAAAGCAATAGTATTTATTCTAGCCGAGTGGATAGCACACCAGAATTCCTGCGGTCTCAGCTCTGTAAAATGTTACGGGGTCGAATCATACCTCCTGAGTAAAAATGAGTCCCTGCTTTCATGTAAGCATTACCTGTGGCGGTATCATGGGAAAATAAAATATATAATGTAATGTTTTTTTGGTAATGTCGTGTCGTGGTAGCACAAACCCACTAAATTTGAAATACAAAAAATAAATAAATTTCTTATCAACCTTAAGCTCTAACTAGACAAAGAATGCTGCAACAACAACAGCAACAATCAGTTGCTTTTTAAAATACAAATCGTTTAACTCGTAGATAAACACCTCCCGCATATCCGCTGTCCTCTTCATTGTTCCCAACACACTCGCCGCATTTCCAACCTGAACAGCCAAACTTATTCTTTGCATTAGGTATGATTTTGCTCTCTTCTCTCCTGTCACACATGCTATCCGCTCTCCCAACTCTTTTAAAAACTTCTTTCCATCTTTGCAAATTGGCCCCATGGTTTTCAATAGCAACTGGTACAAAGCAAAAATCAGTGGCTCCACTAATCCATATTTTCCCTCGCAGGTGGGAGACAAGGTGCTCGCGGTGAACGGCAGATCCCTGCTGGGCGCTGACCACTACACCGCGGTGGAGTTCCTGAGAGCCGCCGGTGCCGTCCTCATCCTGAACGTGTGCCGGGAGGTGCCCAGACCCCCGCACGGCACCAGGGTGAGTCTCTGCTTATTAGAATAATCTTATTAAAAAAATACAAGAAACTTATGATCACTCACGAAACAAAGGAATTAATGTTTATGTAAAAATTTAATTTTACATAATATACATTAAACTCACAATATTTAATGTATATTATGTAAAATTAAAAAAAAATAAAGAGTATTTTGTTAAAAAAAAAAAGTTCACATCAAATGTTAATTTTAGTGTGAGTCATAAAACCTTTACTATAACCTGGTCATTGTCACATGTTTTTATTTCTATAGGTTTCCATTATGTTTTCCTTTTTTAAATTCAACCTGTAAAAATATATTCTTCGTCTATGTTCTTATCATCCAAACAAAGTTATCTCTTTACGATTACAAATTACAATGAGTGGTTCTGACCTCAGTCGCTCTATCCTTAGTGTGGCGTACTCGTCAAATGTTGGTTGGTTGTTCGATTCCCAAGCACGGAAATTTTAGAGGTGCGAGTTATTATTGAGACATTGACATGACTTGTGACTCACACGTATAGGATCATCACCTTTTGTACTTCCTAGTGCCTGTATGAGATTCTATAGCTTTTTTTTGTACACGCTTTCCTCTTCCCTTTCAACTCGCAATAACGCATACCTCTCAAAGATTTGTTATTGCAACTCAAAAGAGGCATTCTTATTATTAGTATTATATAAATTTTTATTAGAAGGACCAAGTAATGTACAATATTTACAGTATAAATTTAAGAAGAAGAAAAAAAATATCTTAACACATAGACGACCGGCATGTTTTTAGTAAGTTCTCCCGTGGGACCGGCGATGTTTAGGCTATTCACAGGCGTAGTACAAGCGTGTACCACCGGTGGTACACCCGGTCCATTCCGTACAGACACGCGTGTACCACCGGTGGTACACCCGGTCGTCCAAGTGTTAATAGTTGTGCGTCCCACCCCCAGAGCGAGCTCACGTCCAGCGAGTCCACGCCCACATTCCGCAGCGTGACCACCTCCTCCTCCCTGAGCAACAGCCGCGCCCCCTCCGCCGCCTCCCACCACTCGGACCTGCCCCCGCCCTCCTCCGACCACCGCCGGCGGCGGCCAAGGTCAAGGAAGGTGCCGGAGCCACTCACCGGCGTACTGCCCGAGTCCCCCAGCCGCACCTTCCGGATCTACACACGCTCATCCGGGACCAGAATGGTCTGGGCTTCAGCATAGCCGGGGGCAAGGGCTGCAAGTCCGGGACCAACACCGACGTAAGTATGACATACGGAGGAACAATAATAATATAATTATATCGCCTTATTTATACTGCCCGATTAGGACTATTATGTTCCATTATTCCAGCAGTAAGCCCAAGACGTATTATTAGGTGGTAAAAAGTCCCATTGAGAGGATAACTTGTCATGTCCCGGCTGGGTTTCGAACCCACGACCTCTGGAATCTCTGGATTCACAGAGTGCCGCCTTTACCACTGAACTACCGGGACAGAGCTACCGCGACATACGGAGGAACAAAGGTAATTAGTTAATCTTTACTGCCCTTAGAAGTCCCATTCATCTAGCAGCTATTATGCATGCATTTGGTGATATTTCAACTCATGAATCACACACAAGCTGGATGAAAGTGTCACGCTCTAACTTCACCTCAAGTGGATGATGGAAATCCTTCAGTTAATGCCGAGAAGTGCAACATCTGAGGTTACCCATAGCTTTGAAATTCCTGCTTGTTGAAAGCTTTACAATTTTTTTTACATTTAGCCTAATTTTCATCACTATAATTTTTATATCTGCGATATTCAACGCTTGAGGACACTTGATGTAGAATATCGCACGTACAGGGTGTCTTATTTTAAAAGAACCAGCGTGATTACTCCAAAACTGATTACTCCATTCTACAAAAAAAGTATTCCGACCAAATTTTCAAATAAAATCGGGGGACACTGAAAGTTTTATAGGTTAGATTGAGGTCTACAATCAGAACTTTCAATAGAACCCTGTATTTTTGAGAACTGTAATGAACTAACCATTAAAAAATGGTAACTTTTACTAAGATCATTTTTTTCCTGTCTGTCAACAGTTCAATCCTGTTGTCAATGAGTGTTTCCCTTAATATTAAGGAAGATTTGGTCAGAATATTTTTTCTGTAGATCAATAGTTCTGATCAATAGTTAAAAATCGCGCTGGTTCGTTTAAAGTGAAACATCCTCTCTATCTATTATGTATTACCTCAAAAATTCTAATTGAATTGTTTTAATTAAAATATTTTTTATTGCATTGATTTTACTAGAAACTAAAGTACATGAATTCTTCTCATAAGCAACCACTCACTCATATTTTTCACAGACTATTTTCATATCAAGAATTACGGAAGGAGGAGCGGCAGAGAGAGATGGAAAACTTCAAGTCGGAGATCGTATTGTTTCGGTAAGAATGATTGTCTTTTTAGACCCATGACGTGACTGCACCTTAGTGATATTCACGTATTACACAGTGAAGCACTCATTCTAACTTGTATCTGAGTAATGGCGAATTGGAAATACGTAGGAAGCTGAAATTTTCCTTATTGATATAGTCCGTTCAAGTCAATGTAATAGTGAAATTAGAAATTCAACCTTTAGACATTAGAGCTACCTATACTCAAAAACAGAAAAAGTTTTACAAAAATTATCCTCTTCAACAACTGTTCCGGGATTCCCACAATTTCCGACAGTCTAATATTGGTTCTCGCACTTTAGGTGGTTCATTTTGATACGACGCGACGTTAGTATCACATTGACTTGAACCGACGATGGTCTAGATGCGTAAAATGAAAATATTTTTTCCTGTTCAAGTAAGTAGAAGCCTAAATTGAAAAAAATGACAACTTTGGCTTAAATTAGATAGGCAAGCCTGCTTGTATAATATTATATTCATTTTTTTTTTTTTTTTTTTTTTTTTTTCAACCTCTGTAGCTAGATCATTATGTCAAAATGTATGGGTGGGAGTAGTAACAGAACACAATTTCTCCCCAGATAATAGTAACTGAACACAATTTCTCCCCAGATAATAGTAAGTGAACACAATTTCTCCCCAGATAATAGTAACTGAACACAATTTCTCCCCAGATAATAGTAACAGAACACAATTTCTCCCCAGATAATAGTAACAGAACACAATTTCTCCCCAGATAATAGTAACTGAACACAATTTCTCCCCAGAAAATAGTAACTGAGCACAATTTCTCCCCAGATAATAGTAACTGAGCACAATTTCTCCCCAGATAATAGTAACTGAACACAATTTCTCCCCAGATAATAGTAACTGAACACAATTTCTCCCCAGAAAATAGTAACTGAGCACAATTTCTCCCCAGATAATAGTAACTGAGCACAATTTCTCCCCAGATAATAGTAACTGAGCACAATTTCTCCCCAGATAATAGTAACTGAACACAATTTCTCCCCAGAAAATAGTAACTGAGCACAATTTCTCCCCAGATAATAGTAACTGAGCACAATTTCTCCCCAGATAATAGTAACTGAGCACAATTTCTCCCCAGATAATAGTAACTGAGCACAATTTCTCCCCAGATAATAGTAACTGAACACAATTTCTCCCCAGATCAATGGCGTGGACGTGGAGGGCGCGCGCCACGACCAGGCCGTGTCCATGCTGACTGGTCTGGAGCGCTTCGTGCGCATCGTGGCCGAGCGGCCCGTGGCCCTGGCCAGTCCCGGGTTCGAGCCCCGGCCCGGCCTCGCCTTCTCCAAGGCCCCCTCCCCCTACTCCCCCAACAGCTACATGGCCAACCGGCCCAACTTCCGCTCCTCCTCGCCCCTGACCTCCACCAACTTCTCCCCGCCTCATCTGAACGCCAGCACGCCCAATGCGAATCCTGGCGCCCCGCCGGCTGCAAAGCCTGTGGTGAATGTGGCCACCAAGCCTCGCCCCGCCCCCCGCAAGCTCACCAGCTCCTCCTCCGTCACCTCCGAGGCGGATGTGTCCCCCCATGCCCCCCCGCCTCCACAGGTAAATGAATAGCATCCGTACCTCGTGCTCCATGCCAGAAGTCAGGGCTAAGCGAACCTTTCTTACAAAGTATGTAGGATATGTAGAAATCTTCTGCTTTTTAATTGGCACCCGCTCAGCTTTCCAGCAGTCAAAATATAGAAATAAAATCTTGTGTACATTGTACATAAGCGCATCTGATTTCAAAATTGCTCGCAAGCCTGAGCTGTAGGCCCTAGAGGGTCTTTTTTACTTTTCTCTCATTGTGAATAAGTTATTTATTATTATATGTTGAGGTGGTTAAGGTAAAAGAAAGTCCTGTCATATTTTCCCAGTTTCTATTCGTTCTTTTACTTGTAATTGCATGTTCCAGGTTTTAAACCACAATCTAACTAACTTGCAAGTACTTGGTTTTTTATTTAAGTTTGGTACCGAGGGGAGTGGTGAGGTTTGCGCTGTATTTGTTGTGAAAAGTAACTACTTTAGGTAGGGCTAGTCTTAAGGTCTGATTTTGTCAGTTTTTTTTTTAATTTGTACTATCCCATATCCTCAACTTCGCCTGTAGCTTTCGACTGGTCAGATATAAATAACTAGCGGGTTTCACCCTGCGCTTCGCCAGCCCTGCACATACACACACACTCACCACACAGACACACACCACACACACACAAAATGGCATTTTTGTCGAAAAACGTGAATATTTTTTGTGTCACCCATTCATTTTTGTCCGTACTCGGTGTAGCTCAAGAACGGCTCATCAGAATTTCGCCATCGATATATCAAATGAAATCTTTCTCGCTTTGAGTTGATAGGTGGTCACTTCAAATTTCAAGAAGAATCATTTAGCTCAAAAAATGTGAATATTTTTGTGTCACCCATCCAATTTTTGTCCTTACTCAGTGTAGCTTAACCCTAGGACGATATAACCTAGCCTGGAAGAATTCCCTGAGCTAAACCGACCTATGTGCGAAATTTCTAGGTCAAACGGTGTGGATTTGTATTTAGAACATATACAGACAACTTCTTTTTATAGATACTGTAATATGTATAGTAGGGTTTGATGATTTGAAAGATGAGAGAGCGGCCAGTGTAGTTTGTGGAAATAAAAGATCAGTTTAGTTTTGACCACCGTACTGGTATGTTGTTCCTGTCTTAGAGACATTTCATTGGCGACGAGTAAAGTTTGATAATGTCAAGTGTCATTTGTAACATAAAACCTTTTGTGTGTGGTGGCGATGAGAGCTCAATTGCTCAAAGATGGACCAGATGGATTAGATCCATCGAATTGTTTTTCACTGCGGAAAATATCAAAGATTCGAAGAGAAAACAAGCGCAATTATTGCACTTGGGTGGTGAAGATTTACAAAACATTTGGTTTGCACTGAATGTCAATGAAGAAGAAGAAAAGAAAGATCCTTACAAGTATTGTTCCGAGAAGCTGAATGAAATATTCAATGAAAAGAAAAGTTACACGTACGAGAGAAATGTTTTCAGAAAGATGAATCAAAACGATGGAGAGTCAACTTCACAGTTCGTCATGAGACTTAAGACTCAAGTGAAGAATTGTGATCCAGAACACTATGGTCAGAATGAAATGATAATCGATCATGTGATTGAGAAGTCTACATCGTCTGAGTTGCGGCGGTTGCTGTTGAAGGAAGGTGACAAGCTGACAATTGAGAAACTGCTAGAGGTAGCTAGGACACTTGAACAATCAGAGAATCACGCGCGTGCAATAGAAGGCAAACTGAACCCTAATTATATGATTTCTAAAGTAAAAGAAATGCATAGCAAGATATCGAATGATAGAGGCCAATACTGCTCAAAATGTGGGTTATCTACTCATTGGAAGCCAGACAAATCCTGTCCTGCTCAAGAAGCAAGATGTTTAAAATGTGGTATTATAGGACACTATTCAAGATGTTGTAAAAATGAAACCAATCCAAAATGGCACGGATACCAAAAGCAAGTTAGACAAGTAGAACTTGAATCAGATAGCTCTCAAGATGAAAATACTTTTTCTGTATTCACTGTGATATCAAAATCTGATATGATGAACATAACTTTGAAAGGTCAAGTAAATATAAAATTTCTAGTTGACAGTGGGGCTTCTGTCAATATTTTGGATTTTAATTCGTGGCGTTACCTTAAACGCAAGAATCCTTCTCTGTTTTATGAAGAGACAGGAAAGAAGCTATTTGCTTATGGCAGTGATACACCTTTACCCATCATAGGTAAACTAAAGTGTGACGTTTCCATTTCAAATGGGACAAAGCTTAAAAATGTGAAATTCTTCATCTGTCAAGGCAATGGTGTGCCCTTGTTGAGTGGTGAGACGGCGAAAAAACTTGGCATTTTGAAAATGGACATACCTATTAATTCAGTTGAAGGAAAGTCACAACCCTCACCTTTATCATTGGAATTTGTAACACCTAACAGTAAGCCATTTGATTCAAGTGACCACTATGTGAGATGTGTATCCTTGAGTCTAGAAGAAATTCGAGAACATTCACAGCGAGACCCGAGGATGTCTTCTCTGAAACAAGCCATAAAAAGTGACAGATGGCCTGTAGAGTTCAGGAAATTTGAATTAATCAAGACAGAGCTGTGTATAATGGATGACATGATATTAAGAGGTACTAGGATTTTCATCCCTCCATCACTCAGGAAGCACACGCTATCCCTAGCTCACGAAGGACATCCTGGAATTGTGAAGATGAAGCAAAAGTTGAGAACCAAAGTGTGGTGGCATAATATGGAAAAAGACTGCGAGAGTTATTGTAAGTCTTGTCATGAATGTCAGGTGGTAGGAAACCCTAGCTCTCCTGAGCCATGAAAATTGTTCGTATGCCTGAATCACCATGGAGTACTATTGCTGTTGATTTTCTCGGTCCACTCCCTAATGGTACTTATGTTCTCGTGGTTATAGATCATTACAGCAAATATTATTTATGCGAATTTCTCACTTCTATTACAGCAAAGAAAACCATTAATACACTGTGGAAGATTTTCTCCTTATTTGGTCTACCAAAAGTTTTAATATCTGATAATGGTCCACAGTTCATCAGTAGAGAACTCAGAGATTTCTGCATTGGGAACAACATTGTACAGCATCTGAACACTCCAGAATGGCCTCAAGCTAATGGAGAAGTTGAGCGTCAAAACAGGACTATCTTGAAAAGATTGAAGACAGCCCAGCTGAATAACGAAGATCTGGACAATGCTTTGAGAACATTTATCTTCAATTATAATTCTACACCTCACTCTGTTACAGGAAAGACCCCAGCTTTTCTCATGTTTGCGAGAGAATTCCGAGACAAACTCCCATCAGTTGAGTCAGCATACAATGTGGACCCTGTGGCTCTCGACAGAGATTTTCAACACAAAATGAAAAACAAGCAGTACTATGAAAAACATCATCACGCGAAAGAAAATAACATCAAAGTGGGAGATACAGTATTGCTGCAGCAAAACAAAACCAACAAACTCTGCAGCAGATATGATCCGTCCACCCCCAATGATATTTTCTGTGAAGAGAATGAAGATAATAATATTATTAATGATGCTGATGTAAGAGTACCACCAGGAGGTGATGCTGATGAAAGAGTATCAGAAGATGATGCTGGTGAAGGAGCACCTGAAGATGATGCAAGCAATCTAAACAACAATAATGAAGATATTAATGAGGCTGTACAAAAAGAAGAAAATTGTGAAGAACTTAGTGATTGGCAAAGCGCCGAATCATCAGAGAGTTATGAAGATCCGAAAGATGAAGATTGGTTACCTGTTCAAAGGCAAAGAAAAAGAAAAAAGAAAAGGAAGGAATAATGTAATATGTATAGTAGGGTTTGATGATTTGAAAGATGAGAGAGCGGCCAGTGTAGTTTGTGGAAATAAAAGATCAGTTTAGTTTTGACCACCGTACTGGTATGTTGTTCCTGTCTTAGAGACATTTCAGATACATTATCTCTAATTTCTCACACCATTTCCCGATTAGACGGTTTTCGATAGAGCCCTCCACTTGTTCCGATCGTGCCACTCGTCACCTGTCATTCCCTTCTCTCTGATATCACTACTCACACAACCCTCCCATCTCTTCCTTGGTCTACCTTTTTTTCTTCTTCCTCTCACCTGTATTCTCCGAACCTTATCCTCTTTCCACATAATTCTTGTCTCCTCTTTCCACATGTCCATACCATTGTAATCTTCTCTCCTGTATCTTTTTTTTGACACTTCTGTTACCTTGATTCTATTTCTAATATCTTCGTTCCTTATTGTGTCCTATCTAGTTACTCCACAACTAATGAATATTCTCATTTCAGCCACTATACAGGTTGTCTCATTTTGAGTGAACCAACACGATTACTCGTACCCTGTTGGAAATAGAAAAAGTCTATTCTGCAATTATTTTCATAGCCCAAAGGGGGACATGTTATAGTGACCTTTGCAGATGTGTCAAGGTTATTTCAAGGTCAACTTTAATATATTAAATGGATCGACCTGAATTTTATTGCATAGTCAGATTTCCATGGAAAATTTGACTTCATTATATTTTTTACATTAATTTTTCCTCAATATTTTTTTCAACTTGAAGTGCTCGAACTTACACATGTGGCGTATCAAATTAAAGTTCTTGTCATTCTGAATGAAAAAACATCAAAATAATACTAACAAATATTTCAAAGCGTGTGTTGAAATTGATTTCTAAAATAATGGTGCAATCAATTTAAAAAAAAAATGGAAAAAAAAGTTAAATGAAAATTTGTTGTAAAAAGTTGAATGAAGTCAAATTTTCATGACAAATCTGAGTATGCAATAAAATTCAGGTCAAGTAATCGCGCTGGTTCACTTAATGTGAGACACCCTGTATTACCCCTTAACAATAATATTAAAAACTTAACTTAAATCAAATCTTCATTCAAACAAAATATGTATGTCTTCTGGCAATTTCTAACCAATTTCCATTAGAGAGCAATCAAAAAAATATATTTTTGAAAATGGGCAAAGGGTTATGAGGTTATAACAGTTTTTGAATATGGGAAGGGTACTATACTTTGAATGGTTAAATTTCAAGGATTGAAGGGTTTTTTCATGTATCGATTTATGTATATAAGTTTTAAGTTCTTTCCCCCAAGTTATCATATTTTTGTCAATCAGGATGTGATATCACAATTATTACTCAAACTCGCTTTACTAAATCTTTCCTGAACTTGGGAGTCGAACCACCGACCTCTGCACTGGCTACGAGTCCGCCGCCTTATCAATCAAGCTACTGAGGTCGAGTGTATAGATTTATTCATGTTTATGTTTACAAAATGTTGTGGTGTTCATTTGTCTTGTGAAATGGTAATTCCAAGCAAGTTTTATTCAAATGCAGTTATTTAACGACATCTTTAAAGAAGGTGAATTAGGAACAGCAGAAGAAAGCAAAAAAAGAGAAACACTTATAATAGTTCTGTGACGTGAGGCATAGATACATATATCACGGTGGTGAGAGGATTATATGGACGCCCAGATCCAATATCTAAGCTCCTTTCATGTCCATTGATTCTATCTGGTTTTAACGTCCTGATTTGAGATCGTCAAGACGGGGGTTTTACCTTCCATTCGCTGAGAATCGTACCAGCTACCAACATTAACCTCACCCAGCGTGGATAGGGCCGGAAATGCCAGCCTCACGTGTTCGGAGGGAACAGAATTTTCTGTGTGAATAGTCTACTCCAACTGGTAATCGAACTCAGGATCTCTGGACCACGGGCAGTAGTCACAACCATTACGCCACGGAACCTGGCTGAGTGTAATACTAATTTACTCTTCCTATAGCTTACTGAAAATAAATCACTACTTTCTGTAGTTCTTTGTGTTCTAAGTGAGGTTGACATTGACTGGTTTCATCTTCACTCAAACATATTTCCTCTCATAATAATTTTATTTCATTATGTTCATATGTGACGAAACCGCTGTAGTCTTCCTGTATGTCTAACTCTCATTGTTCCTAATCCCACCCATAGTACTAACAACAGTACCTCATGTCTGCTACATGATTTAGGAAGGTTTTTGTTACAAGTATAGTTACGAGTATAATCAGCTATCTAAAATTGACAAATTATACGTTTGTGTAAAATGTTTGTTAGCTCGTTCTACAAATTGATGTTTTCTTAAAAGCAAAAAAAGAAATACCGTCCTATTCCCTCTTTATCACAAGAAACCCTTATAACATTTTTCATCTTTTGAACTTAATAATTTTTAAATTAGTGATATGAACTTATATTCAGTGTGAGATCATGCTCTTCCAATAGGTTTAAAATATATATTTGTTATTTTCCATGTAATTTGTATTCCATGTAATATTTCGCTTAACACACACTTTAATTTCTTCTGCACCTTACCATTAAATATTGTTTTTCTTGATCATCTATACTCCGCTTATGTTATTATTTTATATCAAGGCAGGGATCTTATGTTCTGTACTCCGGCTTCCATCTCCTATGCATGATTTACATAATGACTTCACTCATGAAAAGGGGTTTGAAGTATAATTTGTCGAGGAAATATAACTATCATTTCTTGATTGGCTTGTACGCTGAAGTGTCTCCTGCTCACGGCTATCTCATGTGATCCACACACAACAACATAGGATCCCTGCCGCGCTGATCCGTGTTTCTCGTGTCTAACTCCGTATCTATTGAACTAGGCGTCTGGTCCCCCACCCAAACCCATCACCAATGAGGATTTCCAAGCCATGATCCCTCCCCACTTCCTGGGCAAGCCCTCCGAGACCACAGTGTCCAGGGTGACTCACCAGGAACCCACCCAGGTGGTGACGCTCACCATTCAGACGCCCGCTGAGAATGGCATGATGAACGGGATCGTGTTTCCTGATAGTCCGAAGACGATCGGTCTGGTGACGGAAACTATTACCAAGAGTACGTTCACAGAGACTGTGGTTACGAGAATTACAGACAACAAGTTTATTCTACCTGTGATCATAGAGGTAAGTGATGTCACCGCTGCACACCACCATAGACGTATAGAGTAAACCCCATGCCATTGCTTATTGCTGTTGACATGTACACTTGGTGTCGGATTAGTTTTAAATAGCTGACAGAAAATTACTATGTATATCAAAACATCCGTAGTTCAACTTGGAATATCTGATTGTACCTTGTGCATGTGTGGATTTGCATTAAATAAATATTGCTATTTTACTTCTTGAATTTTTTTTTCAGAGTTAAAATACTGATGCAGGTATCTACCAGTTTGTTAATCAACTGATTGAAGGGAACTATTGCTCCTGATCGTTTTCCGTTTCAGAAAATGTCTTTCTAACCATGTATAAAATCCTTTCTTTAAGTATTTTATTGATATGCACAAACATTAAATACTAACAAATTAATAATATTTTTAAAACATTTAAGAAAAAATGACGGAATCTGTGTATCACTATAACGATTACCATCAAACAGAAATATGTAACTCTAGATAGTTTAACAAAAGGGTGAAACTTGCATGTGCATGGTGGTAGTCTTATCTATGTACAATTGTACAATAATATTATGTATCTCGTACTCTTTCTTTATTATTCGAGCATGGGAAACATCTACTTTCTATAGTAATCTTGATTTATCAATAAAAATAAACTGGTGTGAATATCACACGACTTTCTTTACCGGTCCATCAGAGAACAGTCAAAAATTTCGCCATCAACTTCAAAACTTTGTTTCGTGTACAAAATTGATCCGATAAAAAAACTGAATTGTTAAACCTCTAGTTTATAAGGGTCAATGCTATTTCAATATCTTTTACCTTATAGCTAGAACTACCTGAAATTGCCAAAAACTTTTTTTTGTTGTACTTTTGTACCAATGGCTCCATTGTCAAATTTCTTGTTGCATTCTGTATACACACGGGGTCTACTAAACAAATATCAAGACAGCAAGTCTCGCTCTTCCTGAAAACGTGTATCGGTATTGAAAACTGCACGTTCGAACAGTTCGCTTTCCTCGGTTAAAAATAAAGAAAAATAACTTTAGAACATCCTGTATTAGCTACGATGTAAGAAGAATAGTCGTTTATACACTTTTACATACTGTATTAAACTTTATTAAACTAGATATACGTCAATATGTTTCAACCTCCACCAAAGCCATCTCCAGGACAACTCAGTCGTCGTCCATTTGTAATATAGAATTCAGATTTATTCATGCGACCTTACAATTTGCTTGTTGTGTGTGGATTCACGATGGTTTTAGCTTTACTGCATTTGTTGAGTAGGCTACTATGAATAGTCCATGTTTTTTTAATAGCAAGAAGCAAATAGGTTTTGGTTGCAAGCCTTGTCATTACAAAAAGTTAGAAGAGTGTCATCTTCTCCCTTTATTTCCTGTCTCTTCTTCTCCAGTGTCCTCTATTAATCATTTACAACCCCATACCTTTGTGCTGTATTTAGCAAGGGCATTAGAAATCAGAATTGAAAAGATTCGAAGCAGATGGGTGGAAAAATGAATCTAAGAAAAAGTTCTTTTAATTTGTTCATTAAATATGATTAACAATGTGTTTCTCCTTTCAAATTGTAGATTTTTGGTGGAAATCGTATTTTTTTGCAGCTACAACCACTACTAAGAAAGTGGCTAATCATTAACACATAATTTAGTTAATGTTTTTTTGCTTTTCAATGTATCCAAGTTACTGCTATAACAGTCCTTGAATTTATTTCCAGTAACCTTATTTACAACATTTTACTGAAAACCATTAAATATCTTGCTGTAGACCTAATTTCTTAGCAATAAACAAGATCACTTGTTTATATCCTCTACAATTATGTTTCGGCTTTTTCCTGAAAAAGTGCACCTTTCTACAAGTTAGTATTATAGTTATAAAAACCTTGTCATCTATCAGATATGACCATTTTTCTTTCCAAGAATAAGTGTCCTATTTATATGACGTTACCATGTTTGATTACAGGGTTTTTAATTATAAGCATTTATTCCTATATCATCTGAATTCGCAAATTAAACAGAAAAACTATTGAAGCACCTAAAATTAGGCTTATAGGGAAAACACTCAGTGCTATCCCATCAAATGTCGGTTCCTCTTTAGTCCTATACTTAAGACATATTTAGTTTAGCGGCAATTTTTGATACCTTAAAACGAATTCAACTCATGGACTGACCCCCATGGAATAACTCTCGCCATGAATGGACGCATTCATAGAATGTGAAAACTTACCTCTTATGGTCGATGTTGACATTACAGCGAATCATGTTGAAAAAGTATCCAGAACTCTTCGCGGGGGAGCCGGTCCTAGTGGAACTGATGCCGAACAGTGGAAGAACATGTTATTGCGATATGGTCAACACAGTAGCCACCTACGTGAAGCTGTTGCATCTTTAGCGCGGTTCCTATCCAATTACGTTCAAGAATGGGACCGTGTCCGTGTTTTAAATGCTCGACGGGGTGTGGCTCTGGACAAATGTCCAGGTGTAAGGCCAATTGGAGTAGGAGAAGTGTTGCAGAGAATGCTAGCTAAAGTAATGGCACTTGTGACTGGTGAGGACGTTCAAGTAGTATGCGGCTCTGATCAATTATGCGCTGGTATCCAGTCGGGTATTGAAGGGGCGATCCACGCTGTTAAAAAGTTGTTTGATGATGAAGATGATCATGTACTCCTTCTCATGGATGCTTCCAATGCGTTTAACCAAATAAGCCGTCCTGTTGCTTTGTGGAACGCGAGAATACTATGGCCTCGCTGTGCTCGCTTCTTGTTTAATAGCTACCAAGGTTACTCAGTTATCATGTTTCGACATAGTGATGAGAAGATTTTAAGTCAAGAAGGAACCAATCAAGGAGATCCCCTAGCCATGCTGATGTATGCTATTGGTGTTCTTCAACTCATCCGGAAGCTGAAATCTCCAGATTGGATCCAAACTTGGTATGCTGACGATTCCAGTTGTGTTGGAGAAATAAAACAAGTAGAAAAGTGGCTTGATTTACTGATGAACGAAGGTCCTCGATTGGGATATTATCCAGAACCAAATAAGAGTGTCCTGATAGTCAAAGATGAGTTTGTTGGAGACGTCACAAAATTTCGTGCACTGGGAATCAAAATTGAAAATTCCCATAAATTCTTGGGAGGCTTTGTAGGTCCAATGGAGGATAAAGAAAAATTTGTTGAAGATAAAATTCAATTCTGGATTGATGCTGTTCGAAACTTTGGACTAGCAGCAAAAAAATCTCCTCAAGCTGCTTTCTCAGCTTTTACAAAATCACTTCAGTTTGAATGGAACTTTGTTCAAAGAGTTGTAGATTGCTCTTCAGAAAAATATTTTTCACTCAAAGAAGCGATTCAAATTCATCTTACTCCGGCAATCCTAGGAAGAGAAATTACTTCTATTGAGCAAAAATTGTTCGAACTTCCAACAAAATATGGTGGTTTAGCCATAAAAGATCCAGTATCTTCTGCTGAGCAATCATACAACATCTCAAAAAGAGCTGTTGAAAAACTAGTGCAATGCATTGAAACAAGAGATGATTTGAACATTGAAGATCATAAAAACCACCTGCAAACAGTTCTCAAAGAAAATTTTGTGAAAAAGGAAGAAGAGAATAAAATTAAGCTGGGACAGATCATGTCCGAACTGTCTGAGAAAAAGAAGAAAACTCTCACTAGGGTAGTTGAAGGCAACTGTAGTCACTGGTTGAATGTGATACCCACAAAAGCTGACAATTTCGATTTATCACCAACTCAGTTTCGTGATGCCCTATCTCTTCGTTACTCTCATGAAATGTCCCTCCCTGAGAGATGTGATGGGTGCAATGAAAGAATGACTGTTTGCCATGCGTTAAATTGTAAGAAAGGGGGGTTAGTAAAACATGGACATGACAACCTCAGAGATGATGGTGCTGAACTTGCCAAATTAGCCTTTCCTTGTGTTAGCATTGAACCTGTTATACAAGAATCCTCGGGCCTCCATACTCCTGCCCTGATTGCTGACGTCAAAATAGTTGGACTCTGGGAGTCAGGAAGAACTGCGTTTTTAGACTACAGGATTGTGAATCCCGACGCTTCTTCCTACACTTCCAGAGACTGGACAAGTGTATCTCACCAACACGCCCATGAGAAACATTCAAAGTATGATCAGGCATCTGAAGATGTAAGAAGTACTTTTACTCCCATGGTTTGTTCCACTGAAGGTGTACTCCACAAAGAATTTGAGAAGGTCCTTACAAGAATTTCGGCAGTGTTGAGTTCCAAATGGAATAAGTCCTTCAGTGTGGTGAAAAATTTCGTATGGGTGAACAATCAATTCTCAATCATAAGATCAATAGATTTGAGAATTAGAGGGTCAAGAAAAAAAATCAGACATTATTCTGAATATGTTTAATATATTATGTAAAAAAAAAGAGGAAAGAATTTCAAAGATATTCAATAAAATTCAGCCAAGAATAGTACAGAGACAGACTATAGTAAGTTGTCAAGAATGTTGAGCTTGCAAACTCAAAAAAAAAAAAAATAAAAAAAAAAATAACTCTCGCCTCCATGAAGTATTAATGAAGTTTTCACTTAATCTTATCATTTTTGATGTTATTCATTTTTACTTTTCTTTTACTTAAGAAAGGAAATACTTAATTATCTAATCAGTTCTCTATGGGAGGGATAAGATCTTCTTGAAGAAAGTACCCTTGACTTGAACAATATTATTTTGAGGCAACCACGGAAACCCAACTCAACCACCAGTACTAAAGACATTCAACAGGAAAATAAAATAATTAACATTACTGTGAAAGATAAAACTCCATATGATTTTTTCTCATTGTAGGACGTAGTACTCCCGAAGTCTGGACCTCTGGGTTTCAGTATCATTGGAGGTACGGATCATTCCTGCATTCCATTCGGTCAACACAAACCTGGCATTTTCATCTCCCATGTAAGTACTCATTCTCTCTTACGAGAAATGAATGAATCCCGTACACTCAAAATATAGGGTGGAAATTTTCTACTCAGATGGAGTACAAACCAGGGCCTGCCTCCTGCGTTCTAGCCTAGTATCAGAATAAAGGGGTTCTTTATTTTCATTATTGTAGGATAAACAGAGCATCGTATTGTAGTCAAAGCCATCGTGGTACCAGTGAGACAGGGATTTTGTATGAAATCGTGTTCTCATTTTGTTTCGTCAGTTATTTCTTCCATCATATTATTCAGGTCCTGGGTAGTATGGGATTATGCCTACTGTTCGTTGTCCAAAGATCCTGAGTTCAATTCACGGTTTGAGCATATCAAGTAAAGTAGGTAGGCTTGACGTGTCATTTTTGGCGTTGCAGGATTCTACTTTATCATTATGAGACAGGTAATATCAGTGTCCATCTCACAGACAGGAATTGTTATTATTATTCTCATTATTCTATCTTGTATCCTTGGGCCAGATCGACAGGAATTATTATTATTATTCTCATTATTCTATCTTGTATCTATCTCATTATTCTATCTTGTGTCCTATCTTATTATTATTATTCTCATTATTCTATCTTGTATCCTATCTTATTCTTATTATTCTCATTATTCTATCTTGTATCCTATCTTATTCTTATTATTCTCATTATTCTATCTTGTATCCTATCTTATTATTATTATTCTCATTACTCTATCTTGTATCCTATCTTATTATTATTATTCTCATTACTCTATCTTGCATCCTTGGACCAGATCGTGCCGGGGGGCGTGGCCGCGCTGTCGAGTAAGCTGCGCATGGGCGACAGGATCCTGGCTGTGAACGGCAGGGACGTGACGCGCGTGACGCATGACGAGGCTGTGCTGGCGCTGCTGGAGCCCTGCGCGGAGATCCTGCTCAGGATCCAGCACGACCACCATCCGGAGGGCTTCCAGGTGAGTGTCCTCTAGCTCAGCGGTGCTCAACCTAGGCGTCGCGACCCCCAGGGGGGTCGCGAAGCTAAATCAGGGGGTCGCGAGAAAGCTTCAACCACTAAACAACTGGGGTCGCGGAAAAAACCGCTGAAAAAAATTACTTAAAGGAAAAAAAAATATTTTCCATATCATCTTTGAAAACAATCAAGTCCAAATGCAGATCTCGTTTAATTAATATTGAACCTCATTTAAGACTTGCAGTCAGTACCATTGTACCAAAATTTAGTTCTTTGGTAAATGACATGCAAGCTCAGGGTTCACATTGAATTGCACTTATCGTTTGCACTTTATTATTGGTAAGTAACGAAACATTTAAACTTCCAATAAAAAAAACTTACCTCCCTTAAATTGTACTACCTTTTTTTGTTAGGAAAGGGGGGGGGGGGGGGTCGCGATTTTTTTTTCCCCCTGTGAAGGGGGTCGCGGCTCAAAAAGGTTGGGTACCGCTGCTCTAGCTTACCTGACGAGTCCGACTTCAAAGGAAATGCCGCGCCGATCCTAATGAAAAATGGAAGAAATATGAATCAAATAATTCTACATACTCGCATTAGGGCCGACTTATAAAACAGGATTAGTTATCATATTTATGTTAATCACTTTCGTGATATCACAACTACTCAAACTCGCTTTATTAAATCTACGCTGAAATCGGAACTTGAACCACCGACCTCCAGGTTATAAGTCCGCCGCCGCCTTATATGTATATTAGGTCGGGATATAGTAAGCTGTGTTAGGATGAAACTCCGACTTGAGGAAGTATCTGGATTATAGTAAATTTAGTCATTTTTTTTATAATCCGGCCCTAGTCAAAAGACTTTTGTTGTTATTTTACATATTCGTTTTTCGTTGACCATTTCTCTCTCAGAATTGTATAACTTACTTCAATAATGTATTTTCACAGGAAATCACTCTGCTGCGTCAAGAAGGAGAGAAGCTGGGCATGCATATCAAGGGCGGTCTGAGGGGGCAGAGGGGCAACCCTCAGGATAAGAGTGACGAGGGCGTGTTCATCACTAAGATCAACTCGGGGGGCGCGGCCAAGCGAGATGGAAGACTCAAAGTAGGTTTTTCAAACAAAGATTCCATTTATTTGGTGTTTTGGTGGTATTCAAAGATAATAAGTGTGAACACTTACCTTACTCAGCCTGGAAGTAACTTCTACACTCGAGAATCTCTGCTCTTTTTCCAATTGTTACATTTTTAATGTGAACGCCTTGATATATTCAGGATAGCTGTTTTATACTCCAATCGCTGAGAATCGTACCTTACTAGCTACCCACACTTACCTTACTGAGTCTGGGTTTGCAACAAAATTTTACCCAAACTGGGGAACTCGAACTTCAGATCCTCTGGGCCACCAGCAGTAGTCACAACTTTTCACCACGGAAAAGTTGATTATATAATGGCCGGGTTGAGATGTGGCTGTCAGGTTCCGGCTCATGTAGATTTTTATCAATCTTTAGCTCTGTGAATGGTGGCTATTGAATGCGAGACATTAAATCTACATGAGCTGGGACCTGGCAATAGATCTAATGAGGTTACAGTGTTAATTTGCAAGGGTTTCACTGAAAACCCTGCAACCAGGTCAGATAATAATAATAATGGTGGATATTGATTACGAGACATTAAATCTACATGAGCTGGGACCCGGCAGAGAGTGTTTTAACATAAATCTGTTTCTACGACTTCAGGTGTTTTGTACATAAATCTGTTTCTACACCTTCAGGTGTTTACACATAAATCTGTTTCCACACCTCCAGGTGGGCATGCGCCTGCTGGAAGTGAATGGCGTGTCGCTGCTGGGCGCCTCGCACCAGGAGGCAGTGAACACCCTGCGCTACTCCGGCCACCGCATCCAGCTGACCGTGTGCAAGGGCTACGAGAGGGAGAGGGGGAGGGCGAGAGGAGGGCGAGCACGAGTGAGGGCAGCCGCTCCGTGTCCCAGAGCATGTCCAGTCTGGACCGGGAGGACCTGGACACCAATGTCTTCAAAGAGGTGAGTCAAACTCCTTACTGAAATCCCCTTTCTCAACACAGTTTTTTTTTAACTTTGAGAAAGGGTACCATTAAAATCTGTATCATATTATAATTGTAATAAATAAATGGAAAATTTAAAAATAATAATAATGTTGTTGTACTAGTAGCAGTACCGAGGACCTGGACACCAATGTCTTCAAAGAGGTGGGTGAACTCCTTACTCAACTCCCCTTTCTCAACACAGTTTTTTTTTTTAACTTTGAGAAAGGGTAGCATTAAATCATTTTAAAATCTGTATCATTTATTATAATTGTAATAAATAAATGGATTTTTTTTTTTTTTTTTTTTGAGAGTATAATTTACAATCTACAATTTAAAATTAACATAAAATAAATTGTAATAAGTAAATGGGCTGGTTTGTTTTAGTGACGTGATAGAGAAGGTACCCAGTGGTATCACTCTATTTTTTTTTTTCATTAAATAAATGGAAAATTAAAAAATAATAATAATAGTAATAATAATGTTGTAGTAGTAGCAGTACCGCCCCTGCTTAAGCTACTATGTCTACTGTTGTGTCCGTCTCCACCACGGGAAGGGACTGATCCGCGACCTTTCTTCGTTACAGAATATCCATGTTAATCATCAAACATGTTTTTCGTTCATTTGTTATTTCTCATTAATTTATATTTAGAGATAGATTATGAAACAATCACAAAAAAGACGAGAAATTAATGAAAAAATGTTTATGGTAAGAAATGGTATTGGGTAAAAAGGAAAAGCCGTAATTAGTCCCTACTGAAAACAGTACCGCGAAACTTTCCCAGAAAATTTGTAACTTTTGAAACTTGAACGAGCAAAAAAATGGTTAAATCAAAAAATGATCTTAGTGAAAGATACTCATTTTTTAATGGTTAGGCGATTACCGTTCTCAAAAATATATAGTTCCATCTTAATTTCCGAAGTTGACCTTGAGAAAAAATTTCGAGGTCACCATCAATTTTCCCCCATTTTTTAGGAAGACTTGGTCAGAATATTTTTTCTGTAGAATCAATAGTTTCCGAGTAATTGCACTGGTTCGTTTAAAAATGTGCAGGATCACATTTTGATGAGCCAATTCGTTCCGGAAACACGGTGTATTGTGGAGAAAAAAGCATTACTATGAAACAGATAAATAAGAAGAGTTTTTTCTTTGTTTGTTTTACTTTCAGGAGGAAGAGATGAAGAAGGAGATGGTGCAGTGGGAGAAGGAAGAGGAGGAAGAAAGAAAACAAAATCAGCTGGAGTTGGAGGAAGTGAAGGAGAAATCAACTCCTGAGATGGTAAGATTCATGTATTCCAAATTTGAACCTATTCAAAGTTCTATGTAGAATCTTGCTATTCTCGGTAAACATTGCATTTGTTATCAAGTTTTTCCTATTTACCATAATAGAATGATGGTAGAAGCATAGCGTGTAGAATAAAAAGTGTTGAAACCACCCCCCGCCGACCTACATCGTGGCGTCCTCAGCGCTAGTATCGCAAAGGAGTCGCCTCTCCTCGTCCCTCACCCGTATCAATTGTAAACATAAACATAAAATATATCAAATGTAAACATAAATATAAATAGACCGCGAGAAATATTCTACTTCTTTGCCATGGTGTCGCGCTATGTGGCGTTTCCATGCAACTGGGATTCGTTTTCACACTTCATCTACACGCTATGGTAGAAGCATAGCGTGTAGAATTAAGGTAGAAGCATAGCGTGTAGATTGCTTTGGGGAATAGGGCCCAGGAGAGTTAAGTGATTTTTCTTACAAAATATGGTTCGCAGGGGAAATGCTTTGTTTACAAAATATGTCCCGAAGGGAAAATGATTTTTTTTTTTTTTTCATACAAAATATGTTGCGGTGGGAAAGTGGTTTCTTTACAAAGAATGGACAGGAGGGGAAGAGACTTGTTTACATTATACTACCGTGTCCTCCAGGTCCTGGATGTGGTGAAGGCCGCGGAGCAGCTGGCTCAGGTGGGCAAGGACCCCGCCCCCCTCCCGCCCAAGTCCCCCGGGGGCAAGCCCGCCGGGGAGAGCATCAAGACCACCACCGTGGTGATGAGCAAGCACACGCTGGCCCCCCAGTCCTCGGCCCCGCCCCCTGAGCCCAGTCCGGTGAGTCAAGGCTCCCCATGAGCCGTGCATGCTGCATGGGGCCCCCCTAATAGGCCAATTGATACCCCCAACCTCAAGTTTTATTATGGTGATAACTGAAGCGATTTCGCATTAGTATTTGAAATCTGAACGTCAATGTAAATATGTAATACTAAAAATTACTCTTTTTTAAAAATAAAATGTGGTGGAAATCAATTGGACTATCAGTAGTAGGGCGGTAAGGCTATTCGGAGATCTGTGAAATTACTATGGGAAATGAAAGCATGAGCTTGTTCTGACCTAAACTATTTGAATGCCGTCCTGAATAGTATGCACGAAATGTAGATATTGATAGTAGGTTATATTAACATTTTTTAAATGAGGAAAAAGAGAAACAGGCTGTGTTTCATTGCGTAAGTCTGTATAATACACGATGCCTGTGAGAGAATACAACTATAGAGTACATTAAATTAATATATACAGTATCACAAAATTAGTCTGAATTTTCAACTTGGGTGAAGTTACTCAATCGATTCAAACATAAAATTAAGAAAATACAGCATACACGTGCTTTTTTTGTATCATAAAAATAACTAAAAATATTAGGTCAGTCTGCCCCAATTATATGTGTGTCAAATAATAATAAAGCCTTTTAATAGAAATATGTAATTGAAATTTTAGATAAAATAAGTAGAAATAATACTACAGAGCATGACACAGATTGAATATATCATTGACTTAAAATCTTAAATAGAGAAAAAAAATCAATAGTATAATTAATTTAATCTGATATTAGAAGAAAACACACTGCCACTTATGGACACATTATCTACTTCCTCGTGGTTGAACCACAGACTAAAGAGTATTTTACACTTGGCAATAAAAAATTATCAACTTTTCTTAAATATTAGAGCTCATCCATAATTTATTAATTAAAAACAAATGCACTTTGTAAAACGTTAATCAGAATCGTCTGTACGGTTCACGATATACAAGCGTTTATGTAAAAAGATAGAACTGAGGCCCAACGTCTTTATCTGTAAGATCCGCTGGTTCGAAGATGATGAATTTAAAATAGGACCATCTACAATCCGTCTTCTATAACTGTACAAAATTTCGTTGAAGTAAGTGTATAAAATGTGAGTAAAAAACAGACACGATACTTTTGATATCTAATATTTGATATCTTCGGAAATAAAATAGTAGATATTTAACTTTTCATAAATTCTTTTTATGTACATATCTTGATTAATCTTAATAATTCGAGAGTATGCCGACGACGCGAAGTTTGAGAGAGAATCCATATTTCAGATTTATGGATCTTTTCTTCTTTTCTCTTGATAGTTTTATAACAAGATTGTGTCGAGAAGAGTGCTAAGAAATCAAATTCTCATATCTACGAACAGGTTTTGAGTTTAATCCAATCAACCCCAGTAGATTTAGTCCTCCATTATCTTCACTTGACTAAATGTACATTATCAATTTTTTATTGACTGCTGCATGTTTCTCAAAATCAAT
The DNA here is from genome assembly GCA_024516035.1 of Bactericera cockerelli. Taxonomy (NCBI): domain Eukaryota; kingdom Metazoa; phylum Arthropoda; class Insecta; order Hemiptera; family Triozidae; genus Bactericera; species Bactericera cockerelli. Next base: position 26,416,897 of record CM044957.1, on the reverse strand, counting down.
TTTTTATCTCGTTTTCAGCATACCTACCTTTCATTAATTTCAATCATACATGACTTAATAAACTACTTCACTTACCTATAAACAGTCAATTATTTTCGTGTGTGTTTTATGATTATTTATAATACCAGAATTTTTTACCATCAAGCTGGACTTTGATAGACATGCTTCTATACCATTATACTCACGCTGTGCAGAGATTTTACTCAATATTTCAAGAAATATTATTTTCTAATATATTTTATATTAATAAAAAATACTGACTGTAGAATTTTTCTGTAGAACAGAGTTGTTCACATTTTCACGATTATAAATTTTAATTAGATCTTTGAACCATAAAGAGCACACACACTACTTACCATAATTTATGACGCGAATTCACGCGATCGGGACGCTCGCCGCATTATTTCAAACTTTGTGAATGATGATAAAATAGTTGACTACATGAGCTATCATGTAGTCTTGTGTCTAACTTTTACTCGTCTACAAAATAGATCAAACTCGCTGAAAAAAGTGTATTCATTCACTCATCCGCAGAATTTCCATTTGTCATGTATTTCCTTACTATATTTGACTTAACTTTTTTGTAAATAACATTTTCAAGGTATTTTATCATTTGATAGAGAACCAACAATACGGAGGTTAGTACTGACCAGAGAAGGCATGTTTAACCTATTCAGTCACTTTCATTCTGATAGAAAACACACGGAGTGGAAATTTATTCCTCATAGAAAGAACATTTTTTAAATTTATTAAAAAACTTTGATGACTGGAAAAGTTAAACATGTTTCTTCCGTTAAGAATAAATGTCCATACTGTTGGTTTTATATTAAAACAATTAATACCTTGAAAAATGTAATTAAAAAAAAAAAGTTAAGTCAAATTTAGTCCGTAAGGAAATACATGGAGTCAAATTGAAAAAACAGCAAGTGTCTGGTTAATTATGCGGCGAGTTTAAATAGATAACATAAGAAAGCATTTCTTTTGTGTACAAATACTAATTTTTTAACGAGCCCGATTACTTTATTACAATATTAGTTTTACTATAAATGGCTAGGTCCTTAAAAATTGGTACTGATTGATTTCTGTCATATTTTTTCATAATATATACTTATACATATATGTAATTTACATAATTATAGATATTTTTAGATTTTTAAAATATGGAGTGGAGTGTGAAAAAATTGCCATGACATCATTTTTTATTGTAAAATATTCTGTGCTTCTCTCTGTTTCTACAGCAATGCAACATTCTTATAAATTAAATGAACCATAGTAAAACTACTGATAATTTTTTTTTATGTGATGTTTTATGAAAATTTGTTCATCTGCTTTTTGTGATATTTTATTTTGCTGGATCCCTTATCCGTGCGAAACCCCACCCCTGCATGTTTTTACTAAAATCAGTATTTTCTTAGTTACTTGTACCAAAATGGATATAAATTATTTACGAATCAGAATTGTTTAAAATATAGAATGACCTTGTCGCCAACCTTATAATTTCTGATGGGTTCTATCATATTTATCCTTACAGAAGTGGTAGCATCAAAGTCCTAGCAAGTAATTTTTCTCAATATTTGTATCATTTAAATTCTTATTTATAATTATTTTTAATCCAATTTTATTTTAAGTTTTCTTTCTCTTATATGTATAGTTAAGTTTTGCTTCCTTTTTTGATTTTATATTTACAAACTAGAAGTTTAATTGTGATTGTTTTGTACAATATAATTTTTTGGTTTAATTTTACTTTTTATTTAATTTGTATCCATACCATAATGATTTTCTTACATACATTTTTTTACATATCTCATGGTAAAAAAGCGTTATTATAAACATAAATTTTATAATGGTAATCAAGTTGATAACACCAGTTCTCATCTGATCAGTGAATTTAAGTCGTCTACTTAGAACATGAATCGGTGACTTTTCCAGTTTTAAATCCATCCATGATCTTGTTCATGATGACAATCTACGTTCTGCTGACTATTTCTGACCCCACTCAGGCTGAGTGGTTTATTTGAGTAGCTGGGTTTTTTGAGTAGCTGAGTCTTGTTATAACTTGACATGTAGTTGAAAGAGACGTTTACCCCAAATATTTTTTTACACTAACCTACCCTTGCAATTTAATTCATTCAGCACATTGGGTCCCAAGGCATTTTTTTTTATTTATAGTATTTACCGAGGGGCCAAAAACGTTTAGAAACGTTCACTTTTGCATTGAAAAAAAAAACTGGTTTGTTTTCACTTCTATCATCATGGCTCCTTCATAGTGTCTCATTTTAAAGGAACCAGCCTGCTATCCATAACGTTTAAGGGCCCTAAATTCATTTTTAAGTGTTATTTTCTTATGACACATATTAAAGGTGGACACACTACTGTATATGCGAGAAGCAAAGTGTTAAATTTTACCAGTGAATTTTTATTTAGTTGACCTACATCACTTTCAGCTTTCAGAAGAAACAATGTAAATGTGGGGGAGGCTTAGAAAAGGAGGTTTTCTTGTCTAAGATATCATGGAGATTATTCCACACTAGAAAAAAAATAAAATGAAGAAAATTATGTACAAGTTTAGGTTTTCAAATAATTACAGTCCACACCTCAGTGTGGACACATGTTCTTGCAATTCCTGCTTTTGTTTCATTTCCAGAGCCTAACAAGTGAGAACTGTGAAGATACGTAACCCCAACTGCCATTAGAACAGAAATTATAAGCAAAATATTCAAGGTGCTAGACTGTGTCGTGCAGTACTCATCAGTATTACAATACATATAACTTATTGGTCTAAACATCACCTGTACGCCTCATAGACTGACGGTTCTTCTATGTGGAAGATATACAAGGACGCAATGTTGACATACTGTGATATGAAACTTACCGACAGCTGTAAAAAATAAACTAAAATTGAATGGTGATAATGAGCAAGACTCGTTAAGAAGAGACAACTTATCTACTGTACGAACTAATGAGAATACCCGGAGCCATGGCAGAGCGGTTTACTGTGCTCTACATTGTTGTATACTTCCTTATGTGTCTAAAATGGAAGGTTGTGCAAAACTCATCACACATTAATTTTTAAATCAAAAATTACAAATTACAATGACAGAGTATTTTTTTATTTAATTCCATGATTTTATTCATACTGTCATTTTACTGTAAAGCCTAAATTAACCCAATTTAGGTTTTGTTGAAAATATAATTGTGGCTTCCGTCCTAATGGTCTTATCAGTCCTCTACTAGGCAAGAAAAGTGATGGCCGGTTGTTTTCGACTTAAAACTCAGACTTACTGAGTGGTTACTTTGTTAAGACTTACTGAGTGCTTATTTTGTTAAGACTCACTGAGTGCTTATTTTGTTAAGACTTACTGAGTGGTTATTTTGTTTCCGTGTGGATTACATTTAAACAATAAGTTTTGAATCGTACCTACTCTTCATATAAAATTTCCTCCCAATAGAATTAAAAAAAATCATTTTTATGGGGGACGATTGGCACTGACGCTTTGGTATTTATAATTCTATGAATTTTTTCCGGTTTGCGAATTTCTTTTTTATCTAAAATTATTAGAACTAGGACAACAACAATAATTATATAATAATTAATATGTGGTAAATAGAGTCGGGCTGCGTGTTGAGTCCTTTCTCTGTACTTAACTAGTCACCCACTCAGGTATTACTACTACTACTATCAACTTAGTATATTTATCATTAACTTAAGTTACCTTTTTTTCATCCAGAGTATTTTTTTTGCAGAGGGGCCATTTTATTTCTCTTTAATTTAAATTGTATTTTCCCTGAACATTTTTTTGGTGTATTTTCTATTATTAAAGAGACTTAAATGCAATTTATTCTCATTTGTTATAATTATATCTTGTTCATATTCATACAAATATAGGCACAATACAGTGTGTCTCATTTTAAAAGAACCAGCGCGATTACTCGGAAACTATTGATTCTACAGAAAAAATATTCTGACCAAATCTTTCTTAAAATAGGGGGAAAACTGATGGTGACTTTTAGGTTAGATTGAGGTAAACTTCAGAAATTTAAATGAAATCATATATTTTTGAGAACTAGTGAACTGATCATTAAAAAAATGAGTATCTTTTACTGAGATTATTTTTTGATTTAACCTCTCTTACAAGTTACGAGTTTTCTGAGAAAGTTTTGCGGTACTGCTTTTAGTGACCGATCGTGACCTTTCCTTGTTACAAAGTATCATTTTTAATCATGAAACATGTTTTTCGTTGTTTTGTTACATATTATTTTCCTTGATTGGTTTATAAATCATAGAATGTGAAACAATCACTGGAAAAAATAACAAATCAATGAAAAACATGTTAGATGGTAAAAAAATAATGTTCGGTATTGTGAAAACCCGAAATCAGTCTTACAGTGAAACCTTCTCAGAGAACTCGAAACTTGGGAAGCTTGTAAGAGCGGAAGAAGGACGTAAAATCAAATATTATTTTAGTAAAAGATACTCATTTTTTAGTGGTCAGTTCATTACCCTTCTCAAAAATATATGGTTCCTTTCAATTTCTTTGACTTTGAGAAAATGTTCGGGGTCACAGTCAGTTTTTCCCCTAGATTTAGGAAGATTTGGTTTGAATATTTTTTCTGTAGAATCAATGGTTTCTGGGTAATTGCGCTGGTTCGTTTAAAATGAGACACCCTGTATTTATGGATTTTCTTTTACTACTAGTACACACACACACACACACACACACACACACACACACACACACACACACACACACACACAGACACACACACACACACAGAGAAAAATTCACTTTTACAATTATTCTCAACTTATTGTTATACGTATAATTACAATTGCAATTAATAGCACTTGTTGAATTTTGGAGTTTATTAATTTATTATTGTATATTTCGAATAATATATTGTATTTTATGTAATGTATGTAATTTTCGGCCCAGTTGACCATAATTATTATAATAATCTGCTCTACATTTCCTCGACATTTTTCTCTTTCTGGGCAGCTTCTCATTCCTCAGGATTGATAATGTATACCTGTTAATGTTTATCACTCGATTTTTTCCATGAAAACAATAAAATCAAACAAAAAAATCATAACATTGTTTTTCCATTCATGACATCTTTTTCTTTAATGCTATACTTATATTTTATATTATTATTTCTATACAATAGGAAACAAAATGAACATAATTTTGTAGTAACTTAAAAGAAATATTGGTTGTGAAGTAGTCTTGAACACTACCTGGCAAATCGATTATTACGTAGGTTTGTGAGTTGGACACACCTCTGCGGTCTGTGTCTTTTCACTTTCACCAGTGGTTTTGAGTTCAATATAACCTTAATTTGATGAAGTTTTTTATGTCTTTATTATCTTTGTATTTACACATACGTGTATAAAATATATATGTAGTACCATTATTAAAATCTATTTTCTTCGTAACATAGCCAAATAGCCAAAAAAAAGAGTCATTTTGAGCCTTTTTGTAGGCACCTGCAAATCACATAGTTAGAACTGAGATTCACAAGTCTTGAAAGTGTTTTTTGTAAATGAGATAAATTATGACTCCTGTCAAATTTGACTTTCTGAGTTAATCATTAATTCCACGTCAAAAAAAATACATCATTAAAGTTTTTAACTGTTTCGATAGGACGGGGTGGAAGCAACAGTTTAATTTGATCTGATGATGTGATTGATGACTTCTAGCAGCAAAATATTCACTGCTTGTCTCGTCACTCACACTGTCAAGGCGCATTAAGTAATTTACCCAAGTTGAAAACGCGCATTTTTAAGAGTACTGACCTACCTACTTCATTTTAATTTATCAACTGAAAAAGGGGTTGTTTTTGTGCCTAAAAACAAGTTTTATTATTGATAATTTATTAGTACATATTTGTATTTGTCAGCTCTGAATTTCGGAACGGGTCTGTTCAAATTCTAATGTACCACAAGAATAATAATAATAACACTCTTTAGTCGAATGTAACCTCCAGGCGTGGTGGTTAATGCTCAAAGCATTTTCTACCACCTAACCCTCAGATTCGTATATCGTGGTAAATCAATCTTAAGAACCAAGTCTCATGTTTTCATTCAAAATTAAATTAGAATTTATGGTAATTTAACATATTGTAATTGGTATTGGAACAGTTATTTTCTTATTCACTATCATGTCAGTAGAAAGCCTTTGCTAGCGATGTATTTAATTGTAATGTATGCTGCTGAAGCTACGTAAGTAGAATTGTTCTAACTAGAAACTTAACACTCTGGCACTATAAGTGACCTCACTGAAGTAGAATATTGCTGCCTTGGACCATATTATTCTCTACTAACTGTACTTCTTTTTACTGTTTTGCATGAATACTCAGGCCTTCTCTTCGTTGGGAACAAACCTCATTTCCTCATCTAAATTTTCCTCTGCTTCTAACATTTTCCCTTCGTTCTCTGCTCGAACCACTGAAATAAATTCTTGTAATATACATGATTGCGAAGTTGAGATGCAAGATAAGCAAGCAATACCCGATGAAAGTCCAAAGCTAAAAGATGAGGAGCGTACATTTAGGAAATCAACCTCTTGTTTGAAAAATCCTATAAAAAAGAAGGTACATTTTGATTCGCCTCTCAGCAAAAGCACCCCCCTCCTGTCCATGAAATCTCCTCCCACTAAATTCGTCTCTGATGGCTTTACTAAATATCATTCGGCTGAGTTTCCTGTTTCTAATATCCTCAGCAGCAAATCTGACTTGAACCTCACATCAAGTCTTGGCAATAAACCATTGAGTGTGAAAACGAAGGCTCTACCCGGCCCACAATTTCAGATCCCACAGAAACTCCTCCACTCAGTCACGGTAAAAATGAAAGACTTGGATAACAAATCTTCAGCTGAAGTAGACATAGTGACTCGTTCTCGAACACCTCCCACATCTATTACACAAACAGACAAGTCACCACCAATTCTGGAATCTAATCAGATATCGCTGTCCTGTGAAGATTTGAAGAAATTAGTGTTCGACTCTGATGACTTTTTGGACTGTAACAAATCGAAACACCCACAGAAGGGTAGAACAACCACTTCTCATGCCCCTGTGACATTCGACATGCAGCATCCTCCCTACAGTGTTCTGTCTCCTTGCTTTGATCCTGTTTTTCATCGCAAAAATAGAACTAATAATGAAAATAAGATAATAACCTAGTGATACAAACTTCACTGCATTCCCACGACAAACATAATGTTACTACTGAAGATAATACCAACCAATCGTCTCGTACCAGTTGTAGAAAATCCAAAAATACTTCTGAATCTGTTGCTACTCTTAGCAGAAGCCAAATTCCAGTATGTGAAAGTCAATTTTCCATTTCGAATGCACCTGACAAAATTCAAAGTTCAAAGAACTACTTATCTCACGATAATTTCACTCCTAGATCAAATGCTAGTGGAGTAAATACCTATCGAGAAAATCTACAACTCTTCGGTTATAAACCAGTTTCTGGAGACGGTTCAAGAGCTGTGCCTGTTCGAAAGGAGGCGCCTGTAGAATTTGGCGTGAGCCTTGCGAATCGAACTAGCTCATCTGACTATCATTGCCGTGCCGCGAGATGTGTCCTCATCTCTGACGATGGAGCATACTGAGTCTGGTGAATCACTTCCTCCCCCTGTCAACTATGCCACCCTCCCTAGCTCCCTCCCCTCTGTTTCCTGGCAGGAAATTTTCCACAGCACGCCTCCCCTCCCAATCCCTGAGCCTCCCTCTACTAAGGAGTCGGCTTTCTCAATAGATACCGTAGTGGGCAGTAGAACGCACAGCACCCTCCCGACCCAGGTGGGTATTGCTTCTTGGTGTTTACTTACTGGGAGGGTTTAGTGTAGTCACATTCTACTACAGGTATACAGGGTGTCCCACGAGTTGCGAACACTTTTGATCACGAGTCTCTGTGAGATTTTTTGAAAAAACTAAAATGTCCTGATCATAATAATATGGTTACCTTGTATATTTGAAAATGGACTTTTTTAATACAGGTTGTAACAAATAAACAAGGTAAATAAAAAAGGTGTCAACTTTTGATTACACAATGGAACACCCCATTTTTTATTGCATATGAGCAGTCTGCGAAAAAATCAGCGTAATTTAAAAATACCCCTACAGGGTTTACCAAAATATTTTGGGCTAAATTTTCTCCCTTTTCGATCCAAATACTGAAGAACTGTAAATGTTGCATGAGATGTATTCGACCTTTTTTAAAGGAGTCAAATTTTATACAAGGTGTCCCTCGGCTCTTGGACTTTGATTTTGGGGAGGTCACCAGGATTTTGGGGAGGTCACGTTGGACTAGCATTTTTATAGTACATCCTAGATGAGGGTTGTGACATACCAAATCCAATGACTTTTAGGTGCCGATTCCGAATTTGATATTTGTATTGCGTTAGGTATCTGTTACCGTTATCTAGAGCTGTAGAACAAATGAGAGAAACAAATTTAAAAATGAAAAATACATTGTAACAATCCTTAGTTTGATTAACTGGACAACCTAGATTGTATACTTACAACTGTGCAATCTAGATATCTGAATAATTGATTGAAGTAATGTAATGTTCTCTCACCGGTATATTCTGAATAAAGTTTTTGCTCATTTTCAAATTTCCTTCATACACTTTTGATTTTTTTATCATAATTTTTCAATACCAGAAATGGAATTGTACCTACATCCTGCAATATTTTCTTAACAAGGTATGACTTCTATTTACTAGTAATATAATAACCCCTTTCAGCTAAATACTTAGTAGCATGTTCTTCTTGATACTATCTTTCTACTCTTTTAAAAGAACTCAAATGATATGGTTTGGGTTATACAGGGAGCCACTCAAAATATCTAGAGAACGGATTTAAATTTTGAAAAATGCTGACACATTTCATTATATCAAGGGGGAAATAATAAAAATAAATCATTTGGTAACGGATAAAAAACAAAACCTAGTTAAAAAGTTTTCCCCTTTGATATAATGGTACATGTGTCTTAGCATTTTTCAAAATTTAAATCCGTTCTCTAGATATTTCGAGTGGCTCCTTTTTTTTGGCAGACCCTGTATAAATTTGAAAACTTCTTTTTCTATTGGGTTTCTCTTGTTTCTTTTCCCATGTGATATTATGAATTAAGGTATTCTATGGTTAAGATGCATTGGTGCTCTAGTGGTTGGAGCACTATCCAGCATTCAGGCCGTTTAGCACTATCCAGCATTTAGCGAAGATGCCTGAGTTTAGATAAGAGTACATTTATAGGAAAGCAATGGGTCCTGTTTGTTCTAAAATGCATTCCTTTTCTAAAGTTAAGGAAAGTAATGGCAACCAGACTCATTCAGTTATTTTAAAAATAAACTGAAATATCCTTAATTCTTTATGATGCCTTAATTCGTTTTTTTTCCCCCTGTTGCAATTTTAATTTTGAACCCTCCAAAACCTAAACTGAATCTTAACCAATCATGAAAATTATTTCCCTCAACTCTAGAACTGAACAACCCCGACAGTCCTCAGACTGTTGGTTCTTCTCCGGATACTACTGAAGAAAGCAGCCCTGTCCCCGTCAACAGTGCAGGTCCTCCTGCCAAGAAAGCCTCCGTGAGTGACAGGATGAAGTTCTTCGAGAAGGCCATGGAGGAGAGCACACATCCGTCCCCCAAACCAGGTGAGAAGGAAACCAATATTCCTTGTGGCTCTGAAATAACAATTTCTGTAATATGTAACGAATTGGAACAGATCCACCGAGGAACATTGTTAATTAGAGCAATTTGTAAAAAGAAAAAAAAAGAAAAAGACAAAAAGTCGGGAAATCAAGAGATTAGAACTTATCTCGATGAGACAGCTGGAAGTGTGGGCAGGGAGGATCAAGATCAAGCGGGCCCAAATATGATTTTAGAATTTCAATTTGATAAATGTTTAAATGTCGCTTTTTCCCAATGTCGATCAACTCTTGTACCTGAATAATGTATTTAGTTTAGTTTATTAGTTGTTTTGTGTTTATCACAAAAGTGTTGTTAAAATTACTCATAGTCTACCCGAATTTTCTATATTCCGTATGTTTGGGGCTGACCCTACCTCCAAGTTGTATCAACAAATGTTCCTAAAGCTTTCTAACATTCTGTTTCCAGAACGTGTTTTCAGTTTCCTGAGTCAGGATGAAATTGAAAAACTCAAGTTAGAAGAAGGTAAGTGATGCCGCCATTCGAAGATTGGTCGAATAAAAAATTCTGATAACTTCTAGAAAAATTGCCCTCAATAAAAATTACAAGCATTTTAGTCTAGACTCTAGAATCTCTAGATCTAGAATATTGAGAAATGATTCTTCTATTGCTCAATAAGTATGAATCTTCAACAACAGCAAAAATATCTTGTGTAAACATCACACGACATTAATTATCCCCAAAAAGAAGTCGAATTCCGCACTCAACGGTAGCAATAGCTAAAAATCAATGCCAAATTCGTAATCAGCGCTTCAAAATCATTGAAAATGATATGTCACAACCCCCTTCTAGGATGAATAATAGAAAAGTTCAAAGATGTACGTATATTATTATATGTTGTATTATAATTATATTCTTCTTATTGTTTCTTTACATGCAGTCCACTTTGGAAATATCAATGATATTTTTCGTAAGTTGCTAAATATTACCATTACTGTAAACGTAAAGAGTATAAAGGAATACCAAATTACTCAAAGTAAAATTTGGGTCTTGTTAGTTTTTGTCACTTTATAATTTTTATTTAAATGCATTGTTACAATGTTAATAAAATTATACTGAGTAGGTCTGGAATAATTGAAATGTCAGCAGAACATAAAAGAAATAAAAGAGTGTAAAATACGATTCTCAATAGAAGTCCCAACAACAGTATACTTCTGATTAGGTTTGGAAGGGCTCCCTGTCTCAAGTCTATATAAGCACTACTACATTCTGTACTATACTATCTTCATGATGCATTATTTCACTGATTTACCCTTTGGAACTAATACTACGTGATGTTGCAGAACGAAAATCGCCTCCCTCTCCAAGGATGAGCTAAAGAACTTATCCCGAACTGTAGAGGAGGAGGAAGAGGAGGAGGATCACGAATGCAGGAAACTGGATGCGACTGACGACGAGACAGACACCTTGAGTTCTCACAACAAGTAAGTAGAAACTAACACCCATACTAGTATTCTCACCAAAAGTAGTGATTTTACAACATCATGTCTAATGATTTGGTATGTAGTATTTTTATTTTAGTAAGCACAATGCCTCTTCATCAATTTTTGTGGGTTCGCAGCATTTCAAAGAGCATCTGTAAGTTGAAACTTCACTAATTTTTTTTGACTTGGATAATGCACCAAATGGTCGGTTTCAGAATAATTTGTTCTCACGAGAATGGTGGACCCCGAAACCCATAGTACAGGAGCTCAGAAACTTCCCTGTTGGATCGACCCGGTCACCATGGTGTATGAGGAATCCTCGCCAGGTGACTACCTCAAATGTCTAGTTTAGTATTTTGGATTTGTTAATTTACCTAACATTGCAGTGTTAGAGATTATTTTTAGATAAATAATATCGTTATTATCTTGTTTATTCCATTAACCGTAAGTTCCTCTGATTTCTCCTTGAAAATTTACACGAAACACATTAATTTCATTACCTGCTTGAGGATATGCCCGGCCATGTATCAAAAATCTCATGTAACAACTAGAAAGTAAAAACTATGTACATATAATAGTCAAATCGACCCTCCCTCTTTTGTATGTATGGAACAAAAAAATATTTTTTTAACAAGTGATTTTTTTATTATTAATTGTTCCAGTACGTTACCCAAGGTAACCGAGCACCAGGTTGTGGACAATGCAAGTTTCTCCGCAGTACGCACCGCCAAGGCTGAGAAGAGAATGAAGGAGCGAATGCTACAGGAAGTAAGAGAAGTCGGAGAAATCCTAGCCAAACACTTGTGTGCAACGACAACAATAATAGACCATGTTAACACAAATAGGACTTACTAGTTTCTTTAATTTTTTTACTTCCGAGAAATTTCTAATATTAGGAATTATCGTGTTGTTTTTTTTTTTTTTTTTTTTTTTGTAAAAAAAATAATATTTATCTCCGATTTCAAATTTTTTTTTTTTTTTTTTCATATTTCTGGACGTTACATAACCTCCTGAGCATCTTTGGTTTTGTGTCTGTCGTATCGTCTGGTTAAAAGATATTCTTGTAACGCGCAAATTCGGAAACTACAAAAAGGATTTCGATGAAATTTTGTGTATACGAATACGAGTAGGTTTAGGTTATATACATAAAAGACCAGCTTTGGGTCAATGGTAAGGTTTAGAAAATTACACGGGGTTCTAGTTTGCTTATTTTTTACTTGCATTACAGGGTCTAATCTCTATTGTTACTATGCATTACAGGGTCTAATCTCTATTGTTACTATGCATTACAGGGTCTAATCTCTATTTGTTACTATGCATTACAGGGTCTAATCTCTATTTGTACTATGCATTACAGGGTCTAATCTCTATTGTTACTATGCATTACAGGGTCTAATCTCTATTTGTACTATGCATTACAGGGTCTAATCTCTATTTCTACTAGGGATTACAGGGTCTGTTGAGTGACGACGAGGACAAGGACCTCTCCCCCTCCGAGCAGAGAGCTCTGCGAGCAGAGAAGCGAGCGGCCTGGAGACAGGCGAGGCTCAAATCTCTCGAGCAGGTAATGTCACGGATATAGACAGGGTAGCATGAAAATGCCCTGAATTCGAATCCCAGCGGGGTGAAAAAAAAATTGACTCTACTTTGGATAGTGCAAATTTCACTTATCTCGTGAATAAAAATGAGTAAATAGTGCTTTGATGTGAGTAGCAACCATTGTCAAAATAGACGTGTAATATGTTGGGAAAAGTCCTGTTATCATATTATGCCAACCCAAAAAATGTTATTTGATAAGACCTTTTATTTACCACAAAGTGTCCTAAGACTACACAACCGACAACTAAGAAGGTCTTGGCTTGCTCATCTTAATCAATTTCATTGAAACTAAATTAAAATCCGGTACAATAAGTGCTATGTTAGTAAACTTGTTCCTCGTCCTCAGGATGCGCTGCAAGCCCAGTTCGTCATCAAGAAGATGACGGAGATCATGGACAACAAGACTGTGCCAGAACCCACCAACAACTTCATCCGCCACGAAGCCCTGACTGAGACCAACGATAACATTAACAACAATGGGAGCTCAGCCACCGGAACATATTTGGATGACGAGGTACGAAATTTAAATTTTCTTCTTTTTTTTTTGCGTTAGAAACTAGCGTTCTGCGTTTTCTTTGCCGTTTGAATGGAAGAGTGGCTTGCACTATAATTGTTATTTCCCTATTGTAAATGTAGCCTGGCGTTGAAAATTACATTTACAAAATATTATAATTATTTAATCACTTGAAAAGTTTAATTTCAGTACATGCAGTCAGTACACTTGTTTTTTTTTTTTTTTTTTTTTTTTTTTTTTTTTTTTTGAATAATATGCAGAAAACTTTTTTCCACCCATGAATCAATTCGCGCCTTTATTAGGGTTGAACCAGATATTCAATACTTTTTTGTTCTAGTTTGATCTCACTCTAGTACCTGCAAGCAATGAAGTATACAGTTTGTTATGGTCCCTTCCATAGTATTCAGTTTCAATCGAGATTTATTTATATTAAACTTTGATAAGTTCTGTGAAGTATTTTTGAACTATGTACATTGAACATTTATCACCCTCTATAAATGGGTGATAAATAATTATTATATGTATGGTGTGTCTGATCCAAATGGTATTAATTTTCCTCAAGACTCTTTGCTTATCTGATTTGTGCTGCACTACCAGTCATAAGATATTTTACTACTGAGACGGTGCTGAAGCCAATCTTCAGACGGACATGTACTGATGAAATCTACTATTATATAAATTAGTGTTTAATATTGGTGTGGGTCCAGCGAATTGTCCATGAAATTGAACTTGTGTCTGCTAATTATGTTAATTTTCTAAAGATCTAGTTGTAGATAGTTTAAATTCTAAACAATCCATTTAACAAGTAAAAAAATATTCATAACAATGGTTGTAGTAAACCCTTGGAAACGGCTCTCCATGACTAACGTTTACTAACACATTGGATAGCTGGTGATGCGCCTAGTGCCTGTACTCTAATGCATATCTTGTACTGGTGATGGTTTATGTCTAGCCTCGACTTAGACCTACTAGCCAAGACTTCCCTCAGCTTCGCCTGGTGGAAGCTCCCGGGGAAACCAAGGTGAGAGAGGTCGAGACAGTGTTGGACGAAACGTGCGTGAGGAAAACGGAAGAGTACACAGATGAGAATGGCCAGCTCAAGGTGCGAACTGTTGAGATCGTTGAGAAACTCATTGAGAAAGAGGTACCCATCCCACCGTATTCCACCGAGGTGAAACACCCGTCACCTGTCACTTATTTCTAGCTAGAGCATATCTACTTCACAAAATCACTTCTCTTCTTACCATCTGATCTTTTCTGTACGCCCTAGTTCAATATTATTTTTTTAGAGTCCCATGTTTGCACCTTTAATGCTGTCATTCTGAAGCTCTTCATCCTACTGTTTCTTTTTCTCATATGATTCAATTTGAAATAGAAAGATAAAATCTTTTTTTAAATGAAGGCAATGTATTTTTTGTCTATCTGTAATCTGTATCATACATGAGTAATTGAGTATGTATTGTAAATTTTCTATTCTAAGTAGTATAATGATTTTTCAGCCAGTAATTTCACTGTCCAGTTTGAGAATTCTCATGAAAATTGAAGAAGAAAAAAATTAATGTGGAGACTATAAAATATATTTTTTTAATTGGATAACTATTGACGAAGTTTTAAGGAAGTAAATTAAGGTAAACATCAAGTCAGAACAAAATCCATTTGTGAGAGATGGGCGAAGCGCGCGCACTCCCTCCCTATCCTCAAAGCATTGTGATACTTAACTGTGACCACTAACTTTTTACTTATACGCTTATATCTCGTGAACGGTACACCCGAATTTGATGAAATTTTGTATGTAGATGCCTAATAAAGTTTTACATAGTAAATTTTGGACAAAAAATTTGCAAAAATAAGGTCTACGACTTGCCGATACAGAATTTTTTGTGGGATCTAGAATGTAGGAAAAAAGGTATATTCTACCATATAAAATAAATTTGAAGAAAATCGGTAAAGTATTTTTGGGGATACAAGTGATTTAGTATAAAATCTCTAAATAGCCAAGTGTACACAATGTGAACTAATCAAGAGGAAGTATTGTGTCCATAATTGGCAGTGTAATTTACATTGTTAATGTATGTATTTCATTTTAACAAAAAAATAAATATGAGAATTGTCAATCGTCTACTTTTTTATTGTATTGTGAATGTTCATTCGTTTTTGCAAGTACCTTTGAAAGTATTTATAGGATGAAATAAGTACATGTATAAGTAGTGCTTTATTTAGAATCTCAACGCAAGACAGCAAGCCAACAGTTTAGCAAATCAGCTCTTTGTTTATTATAGCAATAGTGCATTTAAAATTGTAAGTAAAATACTTATTTAGATTTCAATTGAAATGATATCTTGAGTAAAATTAGTCAATGTTTTGTGCTATTCTTATAGGATCTACAGGGTGGACCAAAAAACATTTTTACCCGTTAATGTTAGATTACTGACGATTATTCCGGCCCGGATCTGCAATCTGTATTTCGACTTCGCCTTCGTAAATAAACGAAATGATTTTTTGCGCCTTACCGAAAAAATCCGACTTTGTCTATTTTTCAGGTCAGTGTTTCGTTCCTATTTAAGCTGAGTCGATTCTGCACAATTCTGCAGATAGCCAACAAGATTTCGATGTGTCTAGATACGCCACCTTGTTTTTTACAGTTTGGTTTGTTGTCTTTTTTTACACTTGAACAGAAGTAAAAAAAAAGATTTTTACACTAGGAACACCCAACATTTATCAAAAGATACTAGCAAGTTTGATAAAAGTTGATGGCCACCCCGAAGATCACGTGATAAAATTATTTTCATCACGTGATCTTTTGGGAAAAATAATTAAGTGCGAAAAATCTCTTGAGAAATCCCAAGAGTTTTTTTCAGTAGACTGTGTAAGGGCGTCTTGTATTGTTTATAAATTTCTTTACATTGCTTTTATTGTTAGAACAATTTTTGAATAAAAACTCACATGCCTTCATCAGCCAGTTTCGGAAAATTCACTCGGGCTGTGTGAGTTTAATTTGAATAGCTGGTTTGTGAGCAAATGGAGGGTAAAACCCCCGTCATGATACAACGTAGCAGTTAAAAGCGACGTTAAACTAATAATAATATACAATACACTGCCAATTATGATCACAATACTTCCTCATGATTGGTTCACATTGTATATAGTTGGTAATTTTGAGATGTTGTACTCAATCACTTGTATCAGTCTACAAAACATCTTAACCGATTCTCTTCAAATTTTTTGTATATGGTAGTATACCCCTTTTCTTACATTCGAGATTCCACCAGAATATTAAATTTGTACCGGCAAGTTGAAGACCTTATTTTTGCACTTTTTTGTCTAAAGATCCAGAGCTCAATCGAATTTTATTTAAAAAATAATTACAAATGCACTATACAACACGCATATACTCGCACATAAAATGTCATCAAAATCGCGTGTGTGGTGTGGTTCACGAGATATAAGCGTAAAAGTGCGATGTTGATGCTACTTCAATTTATGCTGGAGCTTGTTTTGAACCCATATCTCGTGAACTGTAAACCGTAGACGCATTACTAGTACCAATCGATTTTACGGATCAAAATACTCCTGTTTCTTACCTTCTGACGACTTTTGAGGCTCAAAGACTGTTTTTACGTGTATTTTTCCTACGTCGCGAGTTAAAAGTGCGATCATTCTGTATTTGAAGTGATTGTAAAACACCTACTATCCTGGCACATACATACAACCAAGCACTCATGCAATGTTTTTATTATATGTATGCACTTTTTAAAACTTATATCGTGCTTGATATTTCTTGTTATCTTAGAATGTTATAGAATTTGAACAATTTTTACCAATAAAAAGCGACCTCGAGGTTTTTCTTTTAGTTTGAGAAGATTGTTTTAGGATAAGTTTATTAAATAAATTAAACAAATGTAATCTATGTATAGTGCACTTTATTTATGTAATGTAGGTTTTATTTATTTATCTAAACCCCCAGATATTTAAATGACATGTAATTGTTTCGAGTTATCATTATTTGTATCAATTGCAATTGAAGTACACCCAGTCGGATTATTCACAATTTATACAAACTCTAAAAAATCATCTTTGGAAATTGAAAAAGGAAAAGAAAAGAAATTGGTTAAGAGCGCGTTAAAAATGCACCAAGGGTTTTGTTCACTAAAGAATTTAAATACATTATATACGTATATGGTAAGGGACATACCCTGAAAATTTCAGCTTGATTGGACAAAAGTTGCAGTTTTTATGGCGAAAAGAAATTTTGATCCAAACATTAGCCTAGCTCGGTATTGCTTAACATGGTGACATTTAAAAATGTATATTAATAAAGGAACATACCCTGAAAATTTCAACTTAATTGGACAAAAAATGCAGCTTTTTTGCGATTTGAAAATTTGATCCAAAACTTAGCCTAGCTCGACGTTTCTTAACATTACATGGTCAGAAAAATCACATCATTATCTAAGCATGTATGAAACATACCCTGAAAATTTCAGGTTGATTGGACAACAACAAAAAAATTGATCGAAGATCTGAACTAGAGACACAAGGACGACAACTAAGTGCCTTAACCCATTTGGCTAAACTACCCAGGTGCTTCGGCGCGAAAATTTAGGTGATATAGAAAAGCTGTTCTTGACATTGGTAATCCTCAAGGTCCTCAACAGTAAATTGGTCCTCAAGGGTGCCCTTGAGGTCCGATCGAGCTCAAATTATTTTTCACGCCTTCGCTTCGTTTGGATGGTCCGGACAACATATCAAGGTTATGCTTGATACCTTAAAAAGACGGCGTACGCCGGACAGCGTACGGAAAAGGGCTAGGGTTTTTTCTTCATATGAACAAAACCCTAAAAAAATGTATATAATGTTAAATAATGTCAGTACTGTGTCTCACGGCAAACATGATGGTGTTGTCAGTTTGTAGTAAATACATTTACGATTTCCTCTAACATAGTATTTCTCATGTTGGGTCATTCAACTCGCTGATTTTCATATCCTTTAGTCTTATAATATTGTGTTCCTTTACTCAATCTTTTCCCAATTTTATAGGATGTTTTATTCTCATTACCTTCCCCTATCCCTTGTGCTCCTTTCTCTCTCAAAAGTCCTCAACCATATATCCTCCATCACAATTTTGACCTACTTCTCTGTCTCTTCCTCTACTTTTCCTCTTGAAATTTTCGTTTCTTCTCAACATGCTTACATTCATTTACTTCAAATCCTCCTCGGCCCATTGCAGGTGGAGATCACGCGGGAGAAGATCATCTCCCTGCAGCTGTCCCCTCCGAGGCAGGGTGAGGAAGAAGAGGATGAGGGGGAGGAGGAGGAGGCCACCACCCCCACCACCCCGCCCCCCCACGTGAGTGAGGATCCCCTGGCCCAGTCCAACGCTAAGAGGAAGAGGAGCAAGAAGAAGAAGCCCAAGAAGTTGAATCTGGTTTGTGCACATTCGGTTTCCGTACTAGTTTTTTGAGCAATAAAAATCCGTCTTAGCTTATAACACTTCATCAACATAGGGTGGCGTCATCGTGAACGATGGTAGCCAGATAGTGGAGGAATGACTCAGCACTTCTACCACTGTCTTTACAAGGAGGCTAATACTTGACAAGGGCCCCCAGAACCAAACCAATGCTGGTCTACTCCCTGTTTATAGTCCCCCAGCCAGACTTACGGTATATAACAAGGTCGGTATCCCTCAGAAGCTCGATCGATAAATCAGAGGTTGGTGGTTCGAGTCACAAGCATCGGGTGTATTAATGTTGTTGTTGTAATCAGCTTGGCTACAGCCTGGGAGTGTGATGATATTCAGACAGCATAATTTAAAAAAGTTGGCTCGTCCTGAACTATCAGTTTAACACAAAATAATATAACCTTATTTTTTAAACAAAGCGATAATCCTCACATTCGCGCCGGTAATTAACTTTATGGACTGACTACTAAAGTAGAAGTAATACTGTTCTGTACTTCATACATATCAGAAACTTCTACACCCATAAAATAAGCATCGAGGTAAAGATTTCTAGGTAACTTTTTGATT
This sequence comes from Bactericera cockerelli, assembly GCA_024516035.1. NCBI lineage: Eukaryota > Metazoa > Arthropoda > Insecta > Hemiptera > Triozidae > Bactericera > Bactericera cockerelli. The sequence goes on along the minus strand of CM044957.1, from coordinate 26,397,613 downwards.
TTTATTTATTTTGAGTTTCATTTTCTTATTTTTCAGAAGTGATATAAGCCGTCAGAGAGTCCTAACAAAGCATCACCTCTCATACGAAGAAACAAAATATCAATTGACTCCCTCACATTCTACAACTACAGAAATTTAAGTTATTATAGAAAATGTGAGCTATTTGTTTAATTCTAATTGCATTTACATGTATTATTTAGTTTCAACTGAATGAATCTATTTAGTGTATAACACGTTAATCACTTGGTTAAGAGAGAATGAGTCAATCCCTGACTCACAATAATAGTCTTATCGATAAGACCACCATAGTATAGATTTCTATGGATAGAATTTTTTTGGTGCCTTACGTGATTTATTTAGGTCTCTGAACACACACATGACATAAATGTTGCCTGGAAAACTCTTACTCGAATCTTTAAACCTTCATGATAGGCCACGGTTAGGACTTCTTTTCTTTCATTTTTTGTGCAATGTCGTAGGTTTAGTTTTAAGTGATTCAGGTAGATAATAGAAAGTCATGTGATGTTCAAATTCAAACCTATTTGTTTCTTTATAAAAATGTGCAAAATGACCATAGCAATTTCTTCATTGCCATTCACACTTGGTTCATATTTTTTCTGGATAAAACTTTTGTATTTGTTTTAAAGAAATCTCCTGTGGTGCCAATATTCACGTACCATGTATTTGAATAGCTAATCCCCGATTTCTTTTATAAAAGAAAAGTTTTGAAGAGTTCGAGCTCAAATGGCTCTAATATGAAATAATAACCTACATAAATTAACTATGGTAAGATATCGAAGGCACAGCAGTGCGCCATGCCAAGTTACAACAAGCACGGCACGTCAATATAATTCTGAATGGTATCAAGTTTTAGTACTTATGAATGATTCCCCGAAAGCCTATAAAGATCTTAAACTTACATTGTAGTGCATAAGTACATTGTAAATAAATCCTATGTGGTATCAAATCCAAGAATTATTTATTTATTAACTGAAATCTTTTTCTATTATATTCTGTCCCCTGTTGATTGACCATGAGTCTTTACTGTGGGCTTATGGACAAATTATTATTATATTATAATAATATATTTTATTTTATTAATAGTATTGGAAAATAATTTTACTAAATTTATATTTTATGATTTATTAGCTTAGATTAACATTATTTTATTCTGTAAAATATCTGTGATTCGTGTTAGAATAATGTCAATCACAGTGTAATGGTGATTATTATTTATTACGCAAGAGATCTATCTATATCTATGTATATTCAGAAATTATTAGATATGAATATAAATTGTATTTCAGCGGCTTATTGCTAGTTCCGTTTCGACTAAGATTTTCGATTAATTATTATGAATATAAAACTATCAAGTGTGTGTTCATAAAAGAAGTATAAAGCGTAGATGTCATTATTTTGTCCTGTCAAAATCAATTAACCAAAATCAAAAATTCTGCCAGGTTATTTTTCAAGTTAATTAAAAAAACTCTATTATTACGTACGAAGAGGCACATAGTAAAATCTGCGATGAACATTGTATATTTTGACTTGTAAGTGAATCATTTGATTGGTTCTCAGAAATTGACTGTTCTGAACAAAAATAATCTGAAAATGTGGAATCTTTTTTATTGTATCAGTAGATCTGCCATAAGTTTAATATTTAAACAAGAATAGATGTGTTTTAATTACTTGAAAATTATTTGTTGCTGTTTTTCAACTGTCAGTATAATTCTCTCACCATTCACCTCATTCTTACTCTCCCAAATACTCTCCGTGTCATGAACTCTTGTAAATTGGATTTCAGATGCCTTCATTTCTTTGGTAGAGTATCCTTAGGTCCAAATTAAGTCATGCTGCTAAAGTGATGTTCGGTGCTCTAGTAAAGAATTTTCATCTGGCTGTTTACGCAAGATCTGCTCTATAATAATGCCCATCGTTTTAGCAGAGTTTCTTAATTCGGTCCTAGAACTGTAGATTCTATTTTTGTATTACAAAAGCTCTAGGTCCATACTGTGTAACATTAGGAGCTATATCGCAACTTTAGTAGCCATATTAACAATTAAACGGAAAGCAAAAAAAATACAAGTCATGGATCACTTGCACCTATTTTTTTCTATCGAAAGAGTTCATCGTAAGGATTTCCATGGTTTTTTCCGAGCCCAGGAACCTTGTTAAATTTTATTTGAAAATGATCTTTCTTAAGTTCTGAATATACGAAATGATTCCTGACAAAAATTAAAAGGAACTTCATTATGAGCAATAGAAGCGTCCGAAGCCCAGAACAGAACCTTAGATAGAAAAAAAAGCCCTATAAGAGCGTGTAAACTGAAAAATTCAACTAGGTAAATATGACGTCAAAAATATGTAAATGTATAGGCTTTTTCCGACTCGGCAACTTTAAAAGACTTTATCAGGTCTTTTGCGTTCGTTTTTCGTGGTTTTGATGGCGGAAATGGCTTTTTCTGGTATGTTTTCTATTGAATCAGTCATTCTCAACAACAAAAAAACGATACCCACTGGTTCTCTTGAGTTGTTGAAATTTTGGAATGTGAAATGCGGAAATGGCTTTTTCTGGTATATTTAATATTGACAAGTGATTCAAAACAGAAAAAAATAGTGGTTAATTGTGTGTTACTAATAGCATTTTTTTTTTTTTTTTTTTTTTCAAATGGAGGGTAAAACCCCCGTCGTGAATTGATCATACATTTGAAAGCGACGTTAAACCCAAATTAAAACAGCATGTTTTGTACATATCTCGTATTTTATTTAAATATTTAAGTACACACAGCGACTGGAAACAGGAGCTAGAAATTTCCGACATTTGACAACTGAAATTTCCTCATTCTTATCTGACCGAATTTTTACAGTGTTGTTCAAAAATGTGTTTTGTATCATTTTGGTGAAAGATTTAGTTTGTTACAATGTCACAAAATATGGACCTGGCATAAGTCTTATTTTTTATGTAAACCGTCCACTGTAGTTATATTATAATTTATAATCCACCTCTAAATATATTCGAGCACTTCTATAGATAAGTATTAGCTTTGATAATATGAATATGATTCAATATGATTGCTTAAAGAGAACACGGATTTACATGGTTTGTTAAAAAGAACTGTACATTTGGAAATTATTACTCAATAACTCTTTCAACTCGAGTTATTTACAAAGAAATGTTAGCTCTATAAGTTGACTTAAAATTGGATCAGTCCACTCCTTAGTGTGACATGAGAGCTTTAATTTGTTCATAATTATGACTGTTAGAGAGTGACACTGTATTTCTCCTTGCGCTAGCTTTCCATTTGGAATTTTAAAAATAGAAAGAAAACATTCACAGTATCAGAAACGAACTTCTCTACCATTATACTAAAAAGAGCATTTCAAAATATTGAGCTACAAATGAAATCCAGTAAATCCTGTCTCGGTAGGCCAATTGAGTTCGACTTTATGTTGAAACTCTTGTTTCTGGTAGGTACACTCCAGTCCAAAGTTATGAACTCTGCTATAACAATGCTCAAATTTGATGCAGCTGATTTAATTCTGTGTGTCCTCTATCCAAGGATAGGAATTTTCAACCTAGCACTGAGTAGCGCCTGCTGTGTTCATGAGTTTGGACCTTAGTACCACAATGCTACGCGTAAAGGATAAGATTATTTTAATCTTTGAATTTTGCGTACAAATCAACTATACAGGGTGTTTATAAAGCTTTTTGAAAATTTAGGCACACCCGGCCAATAGCCTCGATCGTGATCCACCTCTAAAGTTACTTTGGAAATGTGGAACGAGTTGATTGTATGATGTTGGTAAAAGTATTAATCGATTGCTTTGAGCAACCTCTTTGTCAAATCAGGTCATACAACGGGTAAAATCCACACATAGGATATGAACCGTTTGGCAAACTCCACACAGGGAAACATTTTAATTAGAATTCAACTAAGAAAAAAACCTCTTTATTAAAATTGAACTGATACATCTAGGTGATTTAAATGTACGTACGTTACGACTACTATTTTCAATAGATTTAGTATAGCTATTCTGCCTTCTCTCCCAATTTAGGTACGGTGCCTCCAAGTGGGCTCGACCACTTATTACTTTCTGATGGCCTTAACAGTCTACATAGCTTAAAGCTCATGAACGAGTTAGCCAGAAGATTTAGTAGTGTGGTTTACCTCAAAACTCTGATGCCTTTGAAGTTATAAACACCTTGTATAGACGATGTTATTTTTCTAACGGTAGAAATGTACAAATGATAAATTTGCATATTAATTTTTTTTTTAAATATATATTACAATAAAAATGTTCATATTTTATTTATTTTACAATCCTGGTGTTTGTTTTCTTCATTCAAGTATTTTTTTAACATTGGAAATCATTCGAGACATCGAGACCAGTGCTATTCGCTGAAACCTCACAAAATCTGTGAGTTTCTGGAAATAGCATTCACAATGAACCTTACTGTACTTACCGTGGCCGAGTGAGTTAGGTATTGCACGTATGGTGACCTGAGTTCGATTATCAGCGGGACAGTATTTTATCTTCTCTGTACTTGGGTGTTCGGGGTCCAATCATACCTTGTGAGGAAAAATGAGTAGCTGCTTTGATGTGAGCAGCGACCAGTGACAGAGTTATTAAAAAAACAAGATATTGTAGGTAAAAAGTCAAGAAAGTCAACATGAAATGGTATAAAGTCCTGTGATTCTGCGCTACCCACTAAAATTGTGACATAATAACACAAATGAAAAACATTATTATTCATGATGAACCTAACACGGCTTGAGTTTGGCCGGAAATAGCATTAAGATGATTCAAATTCGAGTGGTCACCCAACAAGTCCTAATCTCGCTGGACGTTGCTTCACGAGTAACTTATTACATTCAGTCCCTTTTTTCAGGAGTAACGAATTGCATGTATGTTGAAACTTGGTCTTGGATTTTGTTTATACTTCTCATTTTCAAAACATATTCACGCAACACGTGAAATCTTCGTGTTTAAATGTTAACGTCACTTTCATACTAGGTAAATCCCAGCACTTGGCGACACATTTTTTTCCGTGATGTCCCTATTGGAACTTAGAAAAGGCCAAAGAACCTTACTTATCACACATGAAGACACCAAGATCTGCAACATATTGGTGATTCGTACAGGTAAATTTTCGTGGTGGTGGTTTTAACCTTAGTTTTCAATAGAGACTACCCAGCTCTCAGCAAGTATGTCCAGAGTACCAGTAGTAGAAACAAACTCCAGACGATAGCGCGCCCTTCATTCAATTTTCAAGTCACGTGTTCGCACCCATTCCTAAAAAATAAATAAATAATAAGGGTTTGATAACGTCTCTTTCAACTGCATGGTCATATCACGACGGGGGTTTTACCCTCCTTTCGCTTGGAAACTTACAAAGCTACCCAAATTAACCTCGCCCAGACTAAGTGGCTCAGGAATAGCCAGCATCACGAGGGTTCAAATTTGAATGGTCATGGTCACCCATCCAAGTCCTAACCTCGCTGGGCGTTGCTTACCTTCAACAATTCAAAAATTGTGACTGCCTAATAAAGCCAATGGTTTATATTTGTAAACCATTCAGACGAGAAAGTATTGCTAGGTTTGCCAAATCTTCTTTAATTTATTTTCAACAGGTTTGCGTTTTTTCATAGGACATTTGTCTATGTAAGCAGAAGCTTCCTAGACATAGCCTACACAGAGAATACAGTGAACATTCATTGAGAGGATTTTTCACCTTTCGAGGTACATGTAGATTTTTTTGTTTAGCTCAATGTCTCTTTAATATTTAGGTCCCTTGAGATGGAGGTTTTAACCTCCATTGACTGGAAACTCACAAACCAGGTACAAATAGTTATCTCACCCAGGCATCACAAGGGTTAGTAGTCACCCACCATTTCTATCTTCTGGTCTAATGGTCATTCGACTCCCCACAATTGTTGAATCCTGGTTCAAAACAAGGAAAAAGCTGATTCTCTTACCACACTAAAATTGTTATTAGGTCGGTGTAATTTTTTAAAACACCATGAACACCCGGTATAATATGGTATATGGTTATAATAACTAAGTAAGATACTCGAGCACACACGCGTCGAGTGTTAGGTATTATGTAGGTAGGTTCTTTAATTGCACTCTACCTATTAGATACCTACAAGTGCAATTAAAGTAATATGATTGACAAATTGTTTGATTATTCAGCTAAATTCACAGTCATATAAGCGGACTTTGTCACACCTGTACGTGTATAGTTCTTTTTCAAGTGGCAAAATCAAAGTGCAAGAATTAAGTCATGTGTCGGTCAGGTGATGCGAATTTAATATCATCCAGTATCCAGTGTGAAGTCACTAAACTGAACGGTTCAGGTTCAACCCGTTCTATTTTTAAGACGCAGAACTTTTTTGGCTATTTTTAATTTTTTTTAACTTACATTTTTACATATTATTTTGCTATTAATTTTTAACTCTTCAGTTTTTTTCCTTTTTGATTGCAATATTTTTTAAAATGTGGTTAGATCAACACTGAATAGATATTTTTCAAGAAATATCTGCCTGCCTCTTGCAGAAATTGGAAATTGAACCTCCCACCTAAACAATTTCGTCTTTGGTTTCGGGGAGTTTGCTCTTAAAAAACAATATTACCAAATTCAAAAAATCTTTTTCAAGTCGTGACGTTCATTTATTAAGAATAATTTATACCTTCCTACCTAATTGAAAAAAATAATAATAGTAACACATTCTCATTATCACACATGCGATTGTGAATCATTACTTGGGATTGTCCATAATGTTCAATGAAAATGTAAGTATTATTATATACCTTAAGCTTTAATTAATAGATTTCTTTAATATCTTGCTACTAACTATGACATGGCCGTAACAAGTTGGTAATCCGGCCATGCCATGCCTTTTGACATTTTCATGTCTTTGCTCTGGCACATAACCAAAATTATGTGACGAAATTATGTAACGAAATATTAAATTATAAAAAGAGAGAAGAGAAAAATTATGTGTCATGCGCACAATACGAAATTTGGTCAGTTAAGTTTTAGACCTTGAATAGTAAAGATGAAAATGTCCCAATGGTTGCAGACTCGTATGCAAGCGTTTTTGCGTAGTAGTCACTGTGGCATAGGGATGGGAATATCGATTCAAAGTATCGATATTGATATTATCGGAAGTAAAGTATCGATATCCGATATTTATCGAAATAAAAGTATCGATATTTCGATATATCGGATGTTTCGATATTTTCTCATATAAGTGATGTAAGACGTTTAAATATTGTTTTTCTTATAGTAACCAAGGATTATTTTTGTTTACTCGGACTTGGTAAAATTGTCATCTAAGACACTCCTACAACAGAATTAGGTACCTACCTAATTGTCCCAATCCTCATGTAGGTATAGTGTATAGTAGAAAAGAGCATACAATATGAGTTTTGAAATAAACATATTAAACATATTTTTTTTATATTTTGAACATTATTATTATAAAAATAGAGATTTTTATATATATATCTATTTAATTTTATAGAAATAATGAAATTGAAATTTGGCGCACTTTCTAAAATTCAAATTCAATGAGACTGACAGTGTTGCCAAATCAGCTCGTGCAAATTTTTTTTCTGTTGTATTTCATCACAGATTTTAAATAATTGTTTTTTGTTGACAAAAATAATAATACCGATATCTCCTTCGATATTGATATTTTTTTCGATATTATCGGTGATTATCAAAAGCAAAGTATCGATATGAAATATCGATAATCTCGAATGAAAATATCGATATTTAAAAATATCGATATATATCGCCCATCCCTACTGTGGCAGAGTGAGTTAGCGCGCTAGGCATTGCACACATGGTGACCTGGGTTCGATTCCCAGCGGGTTTCCAAAAGAGAGTGAATAATATCTGCTCTATTTTGCTTTGATTTGGGGTCGATTCTCATCAAGTTTTGCATCCTGTTGCCGTTTGAGCTGCGTAAATGTAACAGAAATACAGTAATATTAATCGGAATTTGAGATAATGTAAGCACCTACCTAGGTACTTACTAATAGTTACGAACTTACATACTTACCTGTACTGTATATTTTCAACTCGTTCAGATCAATCATGAAATGTTTGGAGACAAGGATCGTCGTTATGCATAAAGGGTGAATCAGAAAAATGTTGACATAATTAAATTAATGATTGTTTTATGGATCGGTATCGGCATTTTCAATATTTTTATGTGGGGCGTTCTTTGCTCTTTGTAAATGGGGGGGGGGGGGTGTCCTCCTGCCTATCTATACCACCGGGAGTAGGTAGGAGGTATCTATGCTTATTTCACGGACTCGGAATTATTATTACTATTAGTTATTTACCATATTCCGCGAGGAACCCCTTCTGTTTATCCATAAAAATTCACAACTTGGACAACTATTTCAATTACGTCACACACTTGAGTGAATGCTGCATCCTACAGTACAATCCGAGCTGTAATTATTAATCAATTAACTTAAAGATAATATCATATCATTATTTTGTCATTAGGCCAAATCAAAGCCCCAGACTACACAAAATGGTGACACTCATCAGCAGACACCTAGCGAGATAGAGGTGACTCTGAATGGCGGTAACTCGGAATACACCATGGAAAACGAGACAGAGACATATTCCAAGGAGGTAATATTATCAACACGAACATTCGTATATAGGAATAAAATAGAATTTCTCAAACACGACTTCTAATAATGTATTGTTTCAGAAATCAGTAGATAAAATCTAAATGATGTAGGTATTCACAGTGATCTTGCAGCTGAATTTATGATCTTACATAATTATTTCTGTATTATGTCTGGACTGTTCAATGTTCATACAGACGCTAGGAAAATCATTTGAGCCCAAAGTCATCGTGACCGAGTGGGTTGCATGTAAACCGGGTACAAGTATGCTGTGCTACCCACACAGAGGCTCTTGCTTTGCCATACTAGAAAATAGAAGTTCGATTCCCTAGTTCAGCAAAGATTTAGTAAAGCCGCTTTCTAGTAGTTGTGATAATATGATAATTAACTTCAACTAAGTACTAGAAAATTTAAGTACCTATCCCATTAAAAATTCACATGCAAATTACCAAATACCAATGTTCTTTTTTTTTTTTTAAGTGGGGTTTAACGTCGCTTTCAACTGCCATGGTCATATCACGACGGGGGTTTTACCCTCCATTCGCAGGAAACTCACAAACCTGCTACTCACATTGACCTCACCCAGCCTGAGTGGGGCCGGGAAAAGCCAGCGTCACGAGAATTAGAATTTGAATGGTCACCCATCCAAGTCTTAACCTCGCTGGATGTCGCTTAACTTCGGTGTTCTGAAGGGAACCGGTGTATTCAACATGCCATCGACGCTGGCTGCCAATGTTCTTTAAATCGTGTCTTCAATGTTCCCTAAATTATGCTCAATTTGGGGTTTTGTATTTCATTTCAGCACGGCGATTTCTTAAGTTTGGCCATTCTACGATTTAAATCCAGACTGTCCAGTCACATGAGGGAGAACAAAAGTCGGATCTCCTTGCTAAAGAAGATACTCATCCATATCTGTCTAGCCGCCTACTTGATATACGCAACCATTTTATGGCGACAGAAAGGTAAGACTCAAAACCTCAAAAGTTGAATCGGATGTCTAACCTTATTACGAGATTATTCAAAGGTTTACCTACTGGTAATATGAAAGGGTAATATACATTGTATCTACCTATGTATAAAATTATTTCACGGTAACTTTTTTTTTTTCATATATTATGTATTTGTACGTACATACCTATAATTTCATACTTATTACACCTATGCATTTTACATGAGTAGAAGGGAAAGTAGAAGAAATTGCAACTAAAGGAAGGAATAAACCTGTTGAGGCTTGAGGTATCCTTGTCAGTCTGCTGTGTGTCACAAGTTTCGAACTAACTTATTTTATCTTATAGTATGTATGTACAATTGTACATATGTAGTAGAAATCTTTCAAACCTTAAACGTAAGCCGCCCAAATTTATTTTATTGATATTTTCTGGGAGCCCCCGCAGGACAATAAAAGAGTGTTAAGGCGAATGGTCCTCACGGGTCCCTGGAGCAAAATAGTGCAAGATACTTAAATCTGACTCGATAACAAAAACTGCCATCTCAAGTTAGTTATCGATATTTCTTGTATTTTATTACATCATTAAACTTAAACCCTACTCATTAGACTCAGTTATGTTCAATATTTACAATGTAGAGCTGTAGATCTGTACCCTGTAGACAATAGAAATATAGGTATTAGGTTGACGCAATAGTGAGTGACGATTTAACTGACAGTGAAGAGATTAGGAAGTCAATAATTGCATGAAATAAATACATGTAGGTATTACATCGAGCAAAGATAAACTAGGTAGTATGTACTACAACTACTACATAAGGTAAAATACGTAGGTACTACTGAAGTGATTAGCTGTACTTACCATACAAACTCAGATTGATTATTTTTGTATGTTTCGGGATTAACTCAATGTGTGTTTAAGATCAGAGGTTATTAACCGAACACAGTCAGGGAGCGAAGCGACCTCACTAAGTGAGGTTCTGTTTTAACTTGGGTACTGGACAATTTGGCTTTCGTTTGTCTGTAAGTGTGTCTGTTTGTCTGTCTGTTCCGCCATAACTCTCGACCAGATTCTTCAAATGAAATTTAGTATATATTATTATGTTCATTGGGGTCCTAAAATTTTACCTAGGTACAGTTTTTGGGCCGAATAAGGCCACTCGGAGCCACATGGGGGCCGTTTTTGTAAAAACTGAAAATGAATACTGTATTTTTATTGAATAAAGCAAGGCTCTTGAAATTTTATAACATTTAGTTTAAATAGTGATTTTTTGTGGTCGTGAAAGCTAAGGGGGCAGCACTGTGGGTAAAATTTCGAAAAACGGCCAAAGAAAGGGCCGGTTTATATTTTTTAATTAAAACCTATCGTGTGGGGTATTGAATGAAAGGTCTCGATGTCCTCATGCTGGATTGAACATTTCTAATGCGATAGTTGAATCTGTGTGAGGTTTACAGTTCAGAGAACTACTAGTATAAAATTGTTTGTTAAGTTCACGACTAATTATCAATAATAATGGTCTGTAATGATTTCTTTTTTTTTCGAATATTTTTTTTGAAAAATCAGCAAAATCTTTGAATTTCGAACCAATACGTCAGTATGACTTATGTTCTCCTGCAGGTAGTGAGGTGATAGACTGGTGCAATGGCATAGGCGTCCTGGCACTCCTAGCTATAGTGGTCTACTGGTTCATCTTCTACTACTCTGTGGTCAAGCCCTTCGTGTTCCCTATGCTGGTCCGCTGCTCCGTAGACACCACCACCGAGTCCTTCAAGTCCTTCATCTTGTAAGTGAATGCACCGGTTTGCTTAACATGGATGATCTTATTATTAAATATCTACTTTATTAACACATTGAGCCCATGAATACCATATATGACCCTCAGCTGACATTTCACAAAGGGCATGAGTACCATATATGACCCTCACCCAAAATTTCACTGCAGACTTGTGTACTCTATGTGGTATTCACGACCTTCCTTTACTTGGAAGACATGAGTACTCCCTATGGTATTCGTTTCTATGTGTATCTCATAGGGAACAGGTTCTAGTGGTCCTTGGGAGCAATGTATGAGTGTTGGGTTCTGAAATTTGTGGTCCCTCGTGCTCACTTGCCGATCCCAGCTCTGGGGCTCAAAGTGTTAATATAGAACATTTACCTAGGTACAAAGAAGTAATGACAAAAAATATGAACAAGAATAAAAGATTAATAACAAAATATATATAAATATGTCCTAACTGAAGGGCGAGGTTATTGCCTATGTCAATCTCTTTCACCCAACTCTTACGAACTACGACAACTTTGTATATTCAACGAGTCATCTATGCTGGCTCTTTAAAAAAAAAAAAAAAAAAAAAAAAAACGTCGCTTTCTACTATATGGTCAATAATCATAACTCAACGAGGGATGTACCCTCCATTCGCTGGAATCTCACAAACCAGGTTCTCACATTGACCTTGACCAGCCTGAGTGGGACCGGGAATAGCCAACATCACGAGGGTTCGAATTTGAATGGTCACCCATCCGAGTACTAGCCTTGCTGGACTTTTCTTAGCTTTCGTGAAGAAAGAGAACTGGTGTATTCAACGTGCCATCTCAGCTGACTACTCGCTCTTTAAATAACCTGAAATAGAGCTGTTCAAGTCAGATCCACCAAACTTTTGCAAGGTGATCCTATGACATGACTCTTAAGATTCACGTAATCATGATCTACACAAATGCATATATTATGTGTATACATATGTAATGAAGTACCCAACATTTACTTGAATAAATTAAATAAATTGTGGAACTTGTGCGACAGTATAAAAAACCAAACTTTACGGCTGAAAATATCTCAGTCAGTCTTCATATAGAGATCAGTTCTTATCATGCTATCTAGATATTCTAGGTCATCCGCCAAAAAACTAGTTTCTTGTTTCTCAATGTAAATATCGATGTTTGTCGAGAAGACTTGAGCAGAGAAGCCAGAGGAACCCGCCCTCGCTTGGCAAAACGGGTTTCTGTGGGGATTTCGGATCGTTTTTGTTTATAATAACTAATAATATTCAACCACATATATTTTTTTTTCAAAATAACTGCAGGAACTTATTAGGAAGTCGTCAACAGTAAAAAAGATATATACGAGTACCTTCATGATTATAACAATAACAAGTATAGGTAGGTATGATATACTTACAAGACCAGAACCGTCTAAAATGGTTACTATTTTATGTCTACAAAAAATAGGTATGTACAATTGTACATATAGCTATACAATGTGAAAAACTGAAAAACAGACATCATTTATTCTATATCGTTGGGATAGCTTTCTTAAATTTAGGTTTAACGTCGCTTTCAACTGCATGGTCGGTCATATCACGACGGGGGTGTTACATTCCATTCGCAGGAAACTCATAAACCTCCTACCCACGTTAATATCACGCAAAATGGGCCGGAATGCCAGCATCACGAAGTTTTCACCTCGCCGGATGTTGTTTAACTTCGGTGACCCTACGAGAACCGGTGCATTGAACGCGTTATAAACGCTGGGTATAGTCTTCATCACACCTACACAGTTTGTTTGCTTTCGTTTTGTGCTGTCTGCAATAGTTGTGAAACGGTGACCAGGCGAACTGTCGGGTCCACATACTCTGTATGGGGCTACGGGCACTGGGTCAAAGCAATCAATGACTTTACATCAATCAAAAGGCTACGGAAAGCAATTAATAATCTAGGGTCTAATTGTATTACAATGAGGATATAAGAGTTATGGTGTTCTGTGATTGGTGGAAGTCCGACTTGAAGGACTTTGTTGGGTGGAAGACTGTTGGGTGGAAGAGATTGCCACAGGTAATAACCCCGCCCTTTAGGTAGGACATTTCTCTCTTTTTTTTCCTTTTTGTATATTTTTTTGTTTAATCTGTTTGTTTTTCTTTATATTTCATTGTGTTCTACTGTATATATTTTTTGTTCTACCTAATAAAGCTTTAAAAAAAAAGGACGGTCTCCCTTATCCTTAAGCTTATACTTTGGCCCTTACCTTAAGTACTTTGGCCCTTACCTTAAGTACTTTGGCCCTTACCTTGCAGGATCACCAGGATCAGCACCCAGGTCATCCTGAGCGCGGCTTTTGTCGTGTACATCATCATAGACACGTGGGACAACAAGCGGCGGCTGATGTCCTTACTCGGGTTTGCAGTGTTCATCTTCGGAGGGTTCCTGTTCTCCAAGCATCCCAATAGGGTATAATCTTTTTACGGTTAAAAACTACAAATAAGTGTATAAAGAGTTAGTTAATTGTGTTATTAGGTTACAATTTTTACTGTGGGTAGCATTGACATTACGAGAACTAATGCTAATGCATCATATCTTCAGCCAACCATCATATTCTAAAAGAAGAAACAAGAACTTTCTCATCATAAATTTAGTCTTCAATGAATGGAGCCATCATATCCTAATTTCAAACTCTCAATGCTGCCACTGGTCATTGCCCACTCTACAACTACCCCATTTGTCCTCACGACACTAGGGTAGGCCCCGTCATCCTAAGTATAGAGCCGAAAAAATTCCGACCCCGCCGGGATTCAAACCTGGGTCAACTGGACTGCAAGCCGAGCGTGCTGCCGCTAGGCCAAGTTGACCACTATAAATGAAAATAAATAGGCAGAGGAGATTACACGTTGAGTACACTAGTACTCTTTCTATCACTGAAGTGAAGCAACGCCCATTGTGGTTAGCACATGGATTGTACAAGGACATCCAAACTACTGAGTAGAAAAATTTCCACCCAGCTCGGATTCGAACCCAGATCACCGTGCGTGCAAGCCTAGCGCGCAAAAACTACTTGGCCACGGGGACTACGTACTACTTCGTTTGAAGTTGTTCAACTCATTATTTGTAATGTGACTGATATTCTACATTATAACCACTCTCGACCACCAATACGAGCAAAATACAATACGCTACATTAACTAGATATTATTTATGTAAAATAGGAAAATAAAATTGTCGAACTCAAGATTGTTTTTTGATCATTAGAACTTATAACCCTACTGACTAGAGGTCGGTTCTGGTCTAATTTAGTGAGGCTGTTGGATTAATAGTATCTTTATGTTTGGCCAGGTACCGTGGAAGATAGTTATCTGGGGCGTCATCATGCAACTGGCCATCGGGCTGCTAACTATTCGCCTGGCCTACGGGAGGTTCATCCTGGAATGTATCGGGCGACATGTAGAGACCTTCCTGGAGTTCTCGTACGAGGGGGCGAGCTTTGTGTATGGGGAGGAAATCGTCAACAAATATCATGTGTTTGCGTTTAAGGTGAGATATTAACAAGGAATCTATCAGTTAGTGGAGTCTTTGTCATGGACAGTTATGGTGTATGGTGTCAGTTTAATAATTCCCAGTAGGTATATCTATATAATTTCTATATCCATAAAGTAAAGCTGTTTGTTTATATGTTCTTTATATAAATCCACACCGTTTGACCGATATACTTGAAATTTTGCAGATATGTAAGTCCGCCTGGAACAGAAAATTCTGCCAGGCTAGGTTATATCTCCCTAGGGTTAAGTTACACTGGTTAAGTTATACCTTACTTTTATTTCTTTTACCTTGATTTTCCCCATCGAAGTATGAGTGGAGCAGGGACATGACTCACACTAAAGTCCCTGTGTCAAAAAGGTATTAAAAACTGAGGAATTTGTATTTTTATGTTTTTTTTCTCTCTGCCTTTAACTTCTTAGAGCATAACTGAGACCATTACTTTTTTTTTTAATGAATATTTATTTAAAGAGAGGTCTGTAACATTCAGAGTCCTTGCCCCTCTACCTTCTAGCTATATCGAAATGGAGAATTTACGTGTGATTCCATTACTTTACTTGCAGGTTCTGTCCGTCATTTTCTTCATGAGCTTCGTGATTCAGATTTGCTTCTACTACGGGTGGCTGCAGTCCATCTTCCTGAAGCTGGGCTGGCTGCTGCAGGTGTGTTTGGGAACCACTGTGGCGGAGTCCGTCAACACGTGCGCTAGTGTGTTCCTGGGCATGGTGAGTCACCCTGTGTCATTATCTCCTTGATTTCTAGCTATCATCTGTTAAGTCATAATAAGAAGAGGATAAATGATGTTGTGTGTTTGGGAACCACTGTGGCGGAGTCCGTCAACACGTGCGCTAGTGTGTTCCTGGGCATGGTGAGTCCCCCTGTGTCATTAAAGAAAAAACAGATAGCTAGAAATCAAGGAGACTTGATTTCTAGTTATCTGTTTTTTTTATTACTTTTTCCGGCTTCAGCGTAGATATATTTCAAAGGTAAAACACTTCTTCGAGCTCACTACCGAGAGGAAGCGTGCCTCTGATGCTCGAGCTATTGCCCCTTTGGATGGCCTGTGATAATGTGCTATCTGTTAAGTCATAATAAGAAGGGTATAAATGATGTTGTCATGATTCAGCCTGAAGTTCTACCTGACCAAACGTATATAACTACTATTGGTACTCTGCCACATGTCAGTGGCATGGATCATAAAAAAAAAATAACTATTATATACCTACGATTGAAAAAATAAATCGACTTCCATCTCTTTAGACTCAAGTAGAATAACTTAGTCTTACATTTATGTCTGTTGAAAACTAAGTTTCTTGTTCTTGTTCCAGACTGAAGCCCCGCTTCTCATTCAGCCCTATCTCCCCGACCTGACCCGATCTGAGCTGACAGCCGTCATGCTGGGAGGCTTCTCCACCGTGGGGGCACTGTGTTCGCCGCCTACACCTCCCTGGGTGTTCTCCCCGCCCACATCATAACAGCCTCTCTCATGACGGCACCTGCCGCGCTGAGCTACTCCAAGATTCTCTACCCCGAAACAGAAATCTCAAAGACAACAATCAGTAATATTAGGAAATGGAAGAGGTAAGCATGGAGACTATAGCATTGAGTCGTTACTAAACAACTAAAGGGTTGGGTGGAAGAGATTGCCACAGGCAATAACCCCGCCCTTTAGGTAGGACATTATTGTTATATTCTTTTTTACTTATTTATTTTGTCATTTGTTTGTTTTTTCTTAATTTTATACTGTTACCATTGTACTCTGTCCTCCTAATAAAGCATACTATAATAATAATAATAATAATAATAATCAATGTTTTACTTCCGAGCCATGTTGGCTATGGCTAAGACGGAGAGGTTGCAATTTTGATCTCGTTTGCTATTTTTGAAAATGAAAAAATACATTGCTAGATAAAATATAAAGACCTTTGTTAACCCAATTGTTTAACATTATTCAACCACGAGGTATTCACAAGTGGGTGCTGTCTAAGTTTCTTATCACAAAAGTAATGTTTCTTATGGTGGCTGTCTAGCTCTAATGGAGGACAGATTTAACAACCATCTCTCAAACCAAACTTAAAACACGTTTAACACAATAACATACCTATTTAAATACTTATTGAGAAACTAATCCTTGTGTCATGACCAGTGATGATCTGAACGTGATAGATTACATACCTATTTAAATACTTATTGAGAAAGTACTACTTGTGTCCTGACCAGTGATGATCTGAACGTGATAGATAACATACCTATTTAAATACTTATTGAGAAACTACTCCTTGTGTCATGACCAGTGATGATCTGAACGTGATAGATAACATACATATTTTAATACTTATTGAGAAACTAATCCTTGTGTCATGACCAGTGATGATCTGAACGTGATAGATAACATACATATTTTAATACTTATTGAGAAACTAATCCTTGTGTAATGACCAGTGATGATCTGAACGTGATAGATAACATACTTATTTAAATACTTATTGAGAAACATATCCTTGTGTCATGACCAGTGATGATCTGAAAGTGATAGATAACATACCTATTTAAATACTTACTGAGAAACTTATCCTTGTGTTATGACCAGTGATGATCTGAACGTGATAGATAACATACCTATTTAAATACTTACTGAGAAACTAATCCTTGTGTCATGACCAGTGATGATCTGAACGTGATAGATAACATACTTATTTAAATACTTATTGAGAAACTACTCCTTGTGTCATGACCAGTGATGATCTGAACGTGATAGATAACATACCTATTTAAATACTTACTGAGAAACTAATCCTTGTGTCATGACCAGTGATGATCTGAACGTGATAGATAACATACCTATTTAAATACTTATTGAGAAACTACTCCTTGTGTCATGACCAGTGATGATCTGAACGTGATAGATAACATACTTATTTAAATACTTATTGAGAAACTACTCCTTGTGTCATGACCAGTGATGATCTGAACGTGATAGATGCCGCTTGCAAGGGCGCTCAGATAGGAACGGAGATGGTGCTGGGTATTATCGCCAACGTGATTGCCTTCGTGTCTTTTGTGGCTTTCTGCAACGCAACAATC
The DNA here is from genome assembly GCA_024516035.1 of Bactericera cockerelli. Classification (NCBI taxonomy): domain Eukaryota; kingdom Metazoa; phylum Arthropoda; class Insecta; order Hemiptera; family Triozidae; genus Bactericera; species Bactericera cockerelli. Next base: position 26,379,623 of record CM044957.1, on the reverse strand, counting down.
AGTTGGTTTGGTGTGCTCGTCGGATTTGAAGGCCTCACGCTTGACGTAAGTTTTTTTTCTTTCATTTCAAACTTGTTCAAAAACTTTGACTATACGAGTTATATGTAATATGTACGAGTTCATACAATGTCTATGAATAAACCCTTAGCAGGGCCAAGTTAATGGTTATCCACATACCTATAACAATGGAAAAAATAAAATTAAAATCAATGTGTACAATGTGTACATATCTGAAAATACATACCGTATTTTCAGTTATCCAAATTGAGATTTTATACTAAATCACCTGACAGTGTATTATTATTTTATTTTTTTCTGAGAAAAAAAAAAACTTTGAGACGAATCGTGCGGTGACTTTTTATACTTAAAATTCAAACCTTTTTTGAGCCGAATTGTGATGTACCCTATAACACTACCCGTGGAAGAATGAATTACATAATTGGAACTTGAATTAAAACATCTAAGAAGCTAGCCCATTTTCACATTTGTTGAAAGAGACTTGTAATTGAGAAAAGATCTATGGTGTTTCGCCTGCACCAAAGCATTCTGAGAAATACCTGTATAGTGATTTGGACATATTTGTGCTGAAAAAGGTGACAAACTGATGAAACTCTTAAATTATTTAGTATCTATCCCAGTTTTAGAGACCATCAAAAAATTGTTATTTTTTAAAAGCTAAATCAAGTTTTAGATGAACTCTAAGGGCAAAATTAATAGACATTTTTGTTATACCTCTGATGTGGACTAAGTCTTGAATCTGCGTATTGTTTTAATGGGGAAAAGTAACTTTGCGCAGCGGCGATATCGTAACCACAATGAGGTTTATTCCAGATAAAAACTGTGATCTATTTTCTGTCTCTTAATTTCGTCCTAAGTGGGTTGGAAAGCAACAATTTCAGTGTGTTATGTTTCCTTTGCATTTTGCGTAGTTATGTTCGAAAAACTATTCCCATCTGGTCGTGGACACAGTATTTTTCTTCTCCCTGTCTCTTGTTCCAGTTCATCTTCGGTAAGCTGTTCATTCCTCTGAGCTACATCATGGGGGTGGAACCCAGTGAGTGTGAGCAGGTGGGGCGCCTCATCGGAATAAAAACCATCATCAACGAGTTCGTGGCCTACAAGGAGCTGGGCAGACTCAAGTCTCTGGGGTTACTGTCGGTGCGTGAGTCACTCACAAATTTATAGTATAGTAGTATTAGTAGTGCTTTATTCGTGGCGTAACGGTTGTGACTACTGCCCGTAGTCCAGAGATCCTGAGTTCGATCCCCGGTCGGAGCAGATTTTTCACAGAAAATGTTGTTCCCTCCTTACATGTGAGGCTGGCATTTCCGGCCCTACCCAGGCTGGGTGAGGTTAATGTGGGTAGCTGATACTATTCCCAGCGAATGGAGGGTAAAACCCCCGTCCTAATCCAGGACGTTAAATCGGATAGAATCGTTGGCGTTAGGAAGGGCATCCAGCCGTAAAAAAAAAGATAAACAAACTGATAAGAGAATTTCACGAAATCTACACATTATTGTAACAGTGTTGCCAGCTGGGGAATTCCTCTACAGAAATCTGTGATTGGTAGAAGTAGAGAAGAATGGAAAAAACGCTTGCATACGAGTCTGCAACCATTGGGACATTTTCATCTTTACTATTCAAGGTCCAAAACCCAACTGACCAAATTTCGTATTGTGCGCATGACACATACCTTCTCTCTTCTCTCCCTCTACAATTCAATACTTCGCCATTGTGCGCATGACACACACTTTCCCTCTTCTCTCCCTTTACAATTCAATATTTCGTTACATAATATCGTTACATAATATCGTTACATAATTTCGTCACAAAATTTTGGTTATGTGCCAGAGCAAAGACATGAAAATGTCAAAAATGTGCCAAAACCAACCAACCTCAACCATGAGGTTGAACAATGTCGACCCTACTTGAGCGGGATAAGACAGAGTAAAACAAGAAGTGCTTTATTTAGACTGTCGGCCCGAGACAGCGAGTCCCATTACGCTAACAAAATGTAATGTTTAGCCAGCGTCGATGGCAACCAGCTCTCGTTCTGTCACTGAAATTAAGCGAGGATTTGGCTGAATGACTTTTCAAATTCGAATCCTCGTGATGCTGGATATTCACGGCTCCATTCAGGCTGGGTGAGGTTATTTTGAGTAGCTGGTTTGTAAGTTTTCAGCGAATGGAGAGTAAAACCCCCGTCGTGATATGTCCATGTAAACCCAAACCAAAGTAATATTTTTTTATTATACAGGCTGGGTGATTAATATTGACTCTGTATAACTGTATAGCTGTATACTCTACTTGTTTTTCGTGAACAAGTAAATAGAATAAGTCACAGTCACAACTCTCTGCAATGGATTGCAAATTTGTGAAATAGAGACCTTTCAAATTGAAGGCCTTGTTAAAAAAACAAGCTATCTGCAAAATTTTTCGAATAATGAGCTGAAAATAACAATTTTGAAAAATACAGATACCTAGCTCGTTTTTTGAGCGAGGCCTTCAATTTCTACTAGACTTTCTAGAGAATTTCTGATTCAAACACGACGGGGCCACAGCTTTATTGTGCGTTTGTTCCTGGTCCTTGATATTGAAAATAGGCGATCACATGGTCGTATTTACCAATTTTCTCAACGGTTTCATTAGCTAGAGGAGGGACTCCATGAACAGTTTCCTTTCGACAGCATAATTCTCGAAACTTAATAGCCCGACCTCGTATAGTAAGTTTGAATAATTGTAGTCTTTTCACAAAGTTGTATCTTGTCATTTAACACATAGACGACCGTGATGTTTTCATTAAGTTCTCCCGTGGGACCGGCGATGTTTAGGCTATTCACAGGTGTAGTACATGCGTGTACCACCGGTGGTACACCCGGTCCATTCCGTATAGACACGCGTGTACCACCGGTGGTACACCCGGTCGTCCAAGTGTTAATTCCTCTTCACTCGCACTCTCCATGTTGCAGCCAAGGTCTGAAGCCATCGCCACCTACTCCCTCTGCGGATTCGCCAACCCCGGGTCTGTGGGCTGTCTGGTCGCCACTCTCAACACTTTGGTCCCCAGTCAACGCAGGAACACCATTGATCTCGCTTTCCGAGCCTTCATCGGGGGTTGCATAGTTTGTATGCTGACAGCCTGTGTTGCAGGTAAGTGCATAACTATTAATATCAGGCATGGATTACACATTTAAAATTCTAACTATTATTATTATTATGCTTTATTAGGTAAGACAAAAAATTATATACAGTAAAATACAATGAAATTATAAAGAAAAAATAAATAGATTGAACAAAGAAACAATAACAAAAAAGAGAATGAAGCTAATGTCCTACCTAAAGGGCGGGGTTATTGCCTGTGGCAATCTCTTCTACCCAAACCTTGTTGGGTGGAATTTTCGTTATTTTCGTTTTTATTTATTTATTACTATTTCATTAACGAAAACAGGCAATTTTCGTTAATTACTAAGATGGTGGTAAAGTGTATTACCAATTACCAACATTTTTAATCTACTTTGTATTTCATTATGAATTTCCATTTATTTAAAAAAAAAAATCTGTATCGGCAAGTCGTAAACTTTATTTTTGCACTTTTGAATCCAAAATTTCGGATTTTCTTAAATATCAAGGCTCAACTATAAATTATTTCAATATAAAATACGAACTATTTTTGGGTGGAAGTGATTACCACAGGCAATAACCCCGCCCTTTAGGTAGGACATTAGATTCATTCTCTGTTTTGTTCTTGTTTCTTTGTTTAATCTATTTATTTTTTCTTTATAATTTTATTGTATTCTACTGTATATATTTTTGTCTTACCTAATAAAGCATTCTATAATAATAATAACTATGTTAAACGCTAATTCGCATAGACATACTAAATTTCATTAAAATCGGGTGTACCGTTCACGAGATATAAGCATTTAAGTAAAAAGTTAGAGGTAATCTCCAAGAACCGCTAGTGCGAAATGGTTGAATTTAGAATGGGACCATCTGCAATACGTCTCCTATATACTGTGTACAAAATTTCTCTAAGTTCTACTAAAATAAATTATAGTAATTAAAAGTTGTTTAATAGTAATGGACTCAATGATTCTACCTGCTTCAGGGTTACTCATGCCGGAGGAAGGTTTCCCGGACCAGTGAAGACTCAACTTGTGATAGGTGCAGTTCACTTCATTCGGCTAGTGTCAATCAGCACATACTGAATACAAGAACACATGGGAACTCACCGTTAGAACATGTCTGTCCCGCTAGCTCAGTGGTCAAGGCGTCGCGTCGGTCGGTCTGGTAATACAGAGGTCGCGGGTTCGAAACCCAGCCGGGATATGACAAGTTATCCTATCGTTTAGGATTCTGACCACATAATAATAGGTCTTCGGCTTTCTGCTGGAATAATCGGAATAGGACCCATTAGTCCTAGTTGTAAAAATAAGCCGATTTTATTATACTAATATTATTATAGGCTTTTCAATTATGAAAGACGAAAGCTTATTTTGTATTTGAAATTACAATATAAATTAATATTATGTATTCGCAAGTATCAGATCCTTTCACACTCTTTTGCTAGATTGCTTTGAGTGAGAAAGATAAAATTTCAATCTGTTGTTTGCACTAGACAGGAGACGGTCTTATCGAGAAAAATAAATTATCTTTGTTCCAAGTGAAAAGAGAGGAACGTTATTTTTATGCTCATATATTTCTAGTGTATTTTCTTGTGTTCGTTTTTGTAAAAAAAAAAATATTTTTTTGGTCCGATTTCAATTTTTTTTTCTTCATAATTCTGGACGTTTCATAAACTCCTGAGCAACTTAATAATACACTGACTGGCAAATTTAGCGGAAAATTCTTTGTGAGAGGGTGAGAGGCAAACGTATGAGAGCGAATTTCGAGTCGCCATGATCAATATGAGAAAATTTACTACCCCATTGTGAATCCCCACAGAATACTTCCCCAACATGTTTTGTAATGGAACAGTACAATATTATTGAGACATTTTCTTTTATTTCAAGAGCCATGTTGTGTGTGTGTGTGTGTGTGTGTGTGTGTGTGTGTGTGTGTGTGTGTGTGATGGGCTGGCGAAACGACGATGTATCCCGCTAGTTTAGTATAATATCTCATAATTGCCAAGTGTACATACAGTGTGAACCAATCACGAGGAATTATTGTGTCCATAATTGGCAGTGTTTTTATATTGATAACAATGAAACTGAATAAAAAAGCCTATAAAGACCTAAACTCTGTCTTTAGACAATGTTTTCATTTGTTAGAAAGTGTTTTCTGACACTACAAAGCGCGCAAGACGGAATGGGACCTAGTAACTTAAAAGGAACAATAGAACACACAGATGTTTTTTAATAAACATGACAAATTTTGTTATATATTTTTTGAGATCATGCTCAGTCGTTGATTCAATACGCATACATTATTTTGAACACAATGTTTGAAGTAATCTTGGTTTCCTGTTCTGGTTTTTAAGTTTGAAGATTATACAATTTTATACAGGGTGTTTTTTTAAATACTTGCCACCCCTTAACTCTAGAACCGTTTGAAATTCAGAGAGACACAAAAAAGGATCCCTTCATTTTTTGAGGGATAGCAAAAACAAATTTATCTACACTGCACTTAAATCTTAAATGGAATGGTATATCGTGTTGCACATTTAAAGGTCTCATTGGAAAAAGTTCATTGCAACAAATTTCAGTGAGCTGCGACTTAAGGTTCACGAGATACAGAAAGTGTGAAAATAGACTATTCTTGAATGTCCCTTAGAGCGCGTAAAATTCCATTACTTTCCTTTCAATAGGATAAGGAAAGTAAAAAGGTAAGATGAAATTTTTGAGCTTAAAAATACCCCAACTAATTGTATTTAACCTATTACAATTGAAAATTTTACCCTAAAATTGGGAGATCGGGACAACCATTCTAGTGGACTTTTTTTTTTTTTTTTTAAGTGGGGTTTAACGTCGCTTTCAACTGCCATGGTCATATCACGATGGGGGTTTTACCCTCCATTCGCAGGAAACTCACAAACCTGCTACTCACATTGACCTCACCCAGCCTGAGTGGGGCCGGGAAAAGCCAGCGACTCGAGAGTTAGAATTTGAATGGTCACCCATCCAAGTCTTAACCTCGCTGGATGTCGCTTAACTTCGGTGTTCTCAAGGGAACCGGTGCATGGACTTTTTATAGCACTATACCTATTTGGCTCGAATAACGCGCACTGTACCAGAGTTAACCAGAGTAATTTTTTCACTTGTAAAAGGTGAAATACATTAAGTTAAAAGTTGAGCTATTTTTAAGGTTAAAAAATTTCTAACCATTATTTCGCGCTTTAAGGGACACTCAAGAAGAGTCCGTTTTCACACATTCTACCCTATATCTCGTGAACCGTAAGTCGCAGATCACTGAAATTTGCAATGAACTCCTCTCAATGAGACCTTTAAAACAATGTGAAACACGATAAACCATTCCATTTAAGATTTTAAAGTCGGTAGACGAATTTTTTTTCGCTAAAGTTTATTCACCCAAAAAAAGGGATAGGGGTTTTTGTATTTATCTGAATTTCAAACAGTTCTCGAGTTTATAGGGGTGGCAATTTTTTTTTTAATACCCTTTATAGACACGAGTAGGTTTAATGTATCTTTACGAGTAAATGTAAGGTTAATTTTAAAGTTGTTTAATGATAGTCCTCAAAATTTGAATTACCTAAATTTGAACTACTTTTTCACATAGTTGAGATTAAGATTAAGTTTTACACGTTGAGAGAAAAGAGAAAAAAAGGAATATTTAAGTACCTACCTATAATATTGTGGACTGAATGGCTTCTTTAGTCATTTTTGAAAAGGACCAATTTAACTCATCATTATTGCGTATTCCAATTGAAAGTATATTTTGACAAAAATTACTCGATTTTAAGAAATGAAAATTAGATAGCAAATGGCAATCTCGATGAAAGACATCGTATTGAAAATGTGTACAGAATATTGTGTTAATAACATTTTTTACGAAAAAAGGTTTCAAATTGACCAAGTGGTATTTTTTCAGAACAGGATTGATTTCATAAAGACATAAACATGACACAACTGTGTAATTCTTTTTTTTTTGTTTCTTCAATCTTTAAAAATAGAATTATTTGTCGATTAATTAATAATAATTATAATAATAACTACATAAAATTATTTTGTACTTTTTTATAAAACGAAACAAAATATTAAATATTTTGTTCAAACAAGTAATTTATATATATATGTATATATAAAAAAGACAACGTGCGGTTTTGTTTCATGTACCCATAGAAATATTCCTTTTTTACAAATGTATAAGCATGTAAACGAATTATTTTGGCTCATAGCAATTATTTAAATAACAATCATTTATTGGAGCGTGCATTATGATAGACATGAGCAACCTGGTGATTTGTGAAAAATTGGGAAAGATTACCACCTTAAGTTTTTTTTTTTATATAAAGATAAAAGCTCTTCAAGAGTTGGCCGAAATGAAAGTCTCGTGGACTGACTAGTTGAGATTTCTATGAAAACAAGAAGCACAACCGTGGTGTACTGAGTACCATGCGTCTGAATCTGAACCCACACACTGAATATAACTAATACCATGCGTCTGAATCTGAACACACACACTGGAACCTAATAAAATATAAAATTATAATAAATGATATCATATTAATTACAAAACTCTAGATCATGACTGAACGGTATTTAGAGGAAGTCACGATTTTCCGGCTTCATGATAGTTTGATAGTTAAAAATACATATGGGACACACCTACAAGGAATTCTTTTTTTTTTGAAAAATAAAACCGCTATGGATTTAATGTGGTTATAAGAAAAGGACATTTAGGTTAGAATTACACCATGAGCAAATCAGATAAAGATGACTTTCTCAAAACACCATTTTCATACTGAAAAATCGATTTATTGCTTACATTTTTCCCTCAATTTGAAAATCAATGTATCCATGTGCATTGTTGTTTAGCAAAACACATTTTGAAATAGGTACAAGGGATGGAATCCTAACTTTTTTTACATGTAGGTACCTATTTGCCGAAAGAAAAATCTATTAGGCATCAAGTTTAAATGTTCACATGTTTTTTTTTTTTTTTTTTGTTTTGTTTGTAATTACTTATCAATAGTATATGTATTGCAATAATAGTCTTATTATTAAAAAAACATTATTAACTTGTAAATAAACCCAGGTAGGGTGATGGTAAGTACAGAGATTTTCAAATAGACATGATGCAGGTAAACAAAAAATTGAAAAACTAAAGAAAAAATATTCAATTTACATCCAAATATAGATTGATGGAATTTTTTCTCATTAATATTATCATGAAGCTACATAAAGTTTACAATGGTAAAAGCAAAGAACAAATTATTACATATAAGTATTTTAATGATCATTATTATGATACATCTACCTATTTGATATTATAATAAAAGTAGCCCATTATAAAAAAAACATACAAAGTAACTGTTAAATAACAAGGCAAAACATTAAAATAGCCATGTATCATCATTAGCTATATGTCTAGCAATTTTTAATAAACTGGTGGGTGGAGGTGCAATAGTTAATTATTTTTATCTTGTGCAGGATGAATAACTGAAGGGCATACTGGGAATGCGTTATATTTTCAAGTAATTTAGAGTAATAATTGTCTAGAGTCTAGCACAATAGATAAGTGAAGTAATCATTACGGAAATTTAAGTTATTATTTTAATATACTATGAACACAATGGAAACCTAAAAGCTACAGTATTCAAATGGGAGTAATAATAAGTGAAAAATCATAAAGTAGTATTTATATTAGATAGGTTAGGCAACCGTGTAAAACACCCCAATTTTAGATAGTCAATAGTTTTCAAAACTTTATATGTACTAATAGACATCACTAATAGATTCGATGGAAAAGATGAAGAGATATATATATGTATTATGTATATTCACATATATTTTTTTTTCTCTCTCTCTATAAACATTAAACACCCACTTAAATTGGTTGTATCAAGTCCTCATACATACTCCCAACTCATCCCTGTAAACTATCTCAACTTCTAATCAATCATTTGGGGTACTGCAAGCTTTATTAATGCAACGTTAGTCTACATTGGTTTATTTTTAAACAATAATTAGTAAATATTTAACCTACACAGATATTTTATAAAAATACAAAATAACCAGATAATTTCATAACTGTCATTGACGATAACAAAAAGCAAATAAAAAGAACAGATTTGAAAATATTTTCAAGATGAAAATAGACACAAGTATCAATTAATCAAAATAATGTACATAGAAGAGCTTTGAAATGCCAAGTCTAACTGCCCCATCATAGATTTAAAAAAAAAAAAAAAAACTGGATAAGTTAAGGGTATCTCCTTGGAATATCAATATAATAAGGTAACATATTTTAAACTGGACACTCGACCAAGATCCAGATGAATGAAACTATAGCTACATATGTAGCGTATAGCAATGATCTGTACTGAAGTGCGACTTTTATGTAGCTAGTTAGTTGATTTCTTATTACAGGAGATTGAATAGCGTATTTTAGCGGAGGACCTTAATGGTTGTATTTTATAAATTAACCAATGGAGAGGAATCAACTATTGTACAACTACATATTTCTTGTAAATACAGGGCTTCCATAAAGTGTCACCCAGGCCTGATTTTTTCAAAGACGACTCTAAATATCAAAAATGCAAAATCCCGTTGCGTTTTTTGGTTGTCTTTTTTTCTCAGTGAACTAAATGATGAATTTTATCATTATTTTTAAAAACAAAAAATCAATTTAATTTTTTTGGAAAAATTAGAAGTAAAAGAACAGGTCTCATCAGATAGTTTATTAAATTTAAAGGAAAAATGTGTTTCAGTTTTAAGCAGAAGATTTTGTTTTCTCAATGTTTTTCATACCCATAAGATCAAGGGAATCTATTCCTAATGTGGAGTTCAAATTTATCTTTTCTTTTTTTTGTCACAAATCATAAGAAAAATTGATATTTTAAAACATTTCTAACAACGTTTGAATGGGTGTTTGCATCTGATTGAAATATATGCATATGAATTATACAGTGCTTGAAGAGACGTGTTTTGTAAAGTTTAGATGAAAATATTATAAATAATTCATCAAACTTGTACGTTGGAATTACAATAACAGTTCTAGAGATGAGTAACAATTTTATTACAAAACTGTGACATTTCATCACACTTTATCTAAACTGTGATTTTTTTAGAAAACATATCAAACAACTATACATACCTATTTATGTAATGTGTATTGTAAAAAGAATATAGAAGAAATGAAAGTAAATTGCACAGGAGAATTTTGCACAAATTATTATTTTCAGATGCCATTTTTTTTCTTCAACTGTTCAATTCGAAATCAAATGCACTTACCAGCAGAATTATATGCCCACCTCCTGATTTTTCATGCAATTGTATACGAGCTATTATATTTGACTGAACTTTTTATATAGCTAAAATTGTCTAACAATTTTTCTTTTGCTAGAAAACCAACATAGAAATTTATAGTGAACAGGGGAAACATGTGCAAATCAGCTCAGGAAGCCCCCAGATTTTTTACTAAATTGAATTACTTTTTTATGGCAGAACTTTTCCAGCTATTCTTGATTGAATACCGGATGTTATAGGATGCCAAAACAAAAAGGATGGAATTTAACACTTAAATTGCATGAATTTGGATGGAAAATGCATGAATTTGAATGGAAAAACAGCAGGTGGGTGGATAATTCTGCCGGTGAGTGTTCTTTACTGTCTACACTATTCTTCAAAAGATGGCAAAATATAATTATTGAAATTATTAAGAAGAAGAAGTAAAAGTGAATCCAGTTAATATTATCTGATTTGGAATTGATTGAAAGGATCTAGTAGAGCGAAGTAACAATGTTACTATCCATACCACTGTTCTCTAGAAAGCATGGAAACTTGAAATAAAATCCGTCGTTGATTGGGTATTATTTTAAAGTCGCTCTTTTTAAACTAAATTAAAAAATAAATAAAACCTTCCCTACAGTATGTCGTTGACACCTAGTAAATTATAACGAAAATAAGAGTATATCCATGTATGTAAAAGAAATGTTAAGGAAATCTAAGATTGTTTTGAACACACTTGTATGATTTTTAATTTTATATTTTATTATTATTTTCATTCGATTAATTCTAAACACTGAGTTTTTGATTTTGTTCTGGTACGACCTTTTATGGTTCGTAAATAAATAATCAAACAAGCTGAAATTGAAAAAAAAAAAAATTGTAGCCGTTTTCTACATGTCTTTAAAAAGCTCATTCGTTGCTGGTTTTAGAAAACTAGCAACATTTACACAAGCTATGACACACTTATGTAAATTACTAAAAGTTAAATTTATTACCTAATTATTGGTAGATGAAAATTTGTACTAATGTAGTTTATTTTAGTAGAAGGTACATAAGTCGCCTTTAATTAAAGAAAGTGAACCGATGAAAACACAGAAGACCTCTGTGACTTCATGAACAACTCACGACCTAAGGGTTGTATTTCTCAAGAAATAAATGGCACAATGTCTTCTCTAATAATTGAAGTATGGAACACTAAAATGCTTCAAATATTGAACTATGTAAATGTGCATAAACACCAATAAGTAAATGGAAGCAACTGAATTGTTGTAGCAGCAACTTTTTGTACCTACAAATCCATTTGAAGAAATATATTGTAATTTTTTACCAAAAAGTAAGAGAAATAAATAATACATGAATCATAACTGACAACGCCATTAAATTTTTTACTTTCGTTATGAACTTTACATAGAAAAGTTTTAGCTAGGTTGTCACAAGATAATAGCTATTAATTACCTGAAAAACAATGTTGGAAATACTGAATTTTCGGTTACACAAGATTATTAATGAACCTTTAATTTTTTTTTTTTAAATAATCTTCGTGGGAATTTGATTTTTCATAGAAGGAACGGTAGTGTCAGTTGAAATAATAGTGGTTTGTGCAAATTAGCGTCAATGTTTTCAACGTTACGCTAATTCAGTTAAGGAAATTAGAAATTAGAGCTTAAGCAGTCTCACATTATATTTCATGTTTTCAAAACCAACGAGCACAAACTTTTAGACGAAAACTCGGCGAGCGCATGTGCAGAAACGACGTTTTGAAACTTAGCGTCAGCTTATATTTTTCTTTTGGAATTAATTGAATTGACGTACAACATAAGACTCGAAAATTTGAGCGCATGTGCAGAAACGAGTTTTCGTCAAATAATGTCAAAAGTTCAACTAGCGTAACGCTTATTCAATTAACGCAAAATCTCTATTAAGCTGTAGTAAGTCACGAAAGGAAGATAAAATATAGCCTAACATTACCAACATTAGGCTTGAAATGTTTTATTCCAGACAAAGAAAATAGGAGAGCAAAGGACCTCTAATTGGTTTCTTTTTCAGTCTCGGAAACGTATTAATGGCCGAATTAGTAGAATTATTATTAACACTACTAGATTAATTCATGTATATTGGTATAGTACATAGAATGTTTCCACTACTCACACCCAGGGACTTATGCAACATGGAGCGAGGTTAGGACATGGTTGGTGGGTGACCACCTAGGTATAGCTAGCATCACGAAATATTGTGATGCTGATTATTCAAGTCCAAACCTCAGCTGGATATGGTTGATGTAAGCTATCGAGTTTCCAGAGATTGGGGGGTAAAATTAGAGTCTCGAATGACATTACATGTTAAATAATTATCTTATTGATAATAACTAACACTATCCACATTAAAAAGAAAAGAAGTAAATCAATTAATAATAATACTCTTTAGTGGAAAGTAACCATCAGTCGAGGTAAATGCTTAAAACATTTTCTACCACCTAACCCTCAGAATCTTATTATTATGTGGTTAAATAATAAAATTTATAAGGAAAAATTCATGCCTTGGGTGGGATTCGAACCAACGGATCTCTACGCTACCTGGATTACCAGACTAGCGCATTAACTACTTGACTACAAATCATTTGAGTTTGTTTGCTGTTGATGTTCATTTTGCTCTCCTGGTGATGTGCATCAGAAAGTTTAGAAGAGGGGGGAACTGGTTGTCTTCTTTGTCATAATGAAGAATAATACTTGTACAAATTTCCAACAGATCATTGAACTTGTTTCGACCAAAAGCATTCTTTTTAAGCTAGTTCTTATGGATGCTCTCAACCTTGTCAAGGCAACTGAGTGACTGGTTTAGGATAGTTAAGAACAAGCGAAACGGAAGGTAGTTTCATCAGAAAGCCGTGGTGGAAAAATCGAGGTAATGCCCCTACAGTCGGGTTTTAGGAGAAAATACAAAAGAGTGAAATAAAATAAGATGTTCACTTTGAAAGTATGAACATGAGCGAACACTAATCCGCACTGAGTATTTCAAATACTGCAATCACTATAAAAATAAGAGGAAAGTATGAAACAAGGGTGTATAGGTGTACAATGGGTTATATACAAAATATATATATAAAGGTGTAATTACAAAAAGTGACTCTTTGGAGTCGAGAAAAACAAATGAGAAACAATGGGGCGGTTAGGTAGTGAGGTTGGGTCACTCGGGTTCCTGCTTGATAGTGGGGGTGGGGGAGGTAATGACTGACACAGGACTACTGTGCGGCTCCTGGTTCTCAGGGGGGGTAGGACTGCAGCTCTGCAAGTAGAAATGCACATGTTAATATTTAATCATTGTAATTTTCATATTTAAACATTAATGTAGTTGCAATGACAAATCAAAATAAATTTTATTTATATACCTCGTGCGGGACTTCATTTTTTAGGATTTATTTGTGCCTTAGAGGATATGCAAGAGTCACCGCTCACGGTTTCATATGGTAACCTAGTGGAACTTGAACCCACATTTGGTCTAAACGAAGCCATCTTTCGTGAAACTATGTATTTAATTACGAATTTTTTAATGAAAAAAAAAAAAATAATAATAATTCGAATTGAAAAAAAAACTTGAAAATTAACGAGTAAGTTCTATGAATTTGAGAGGAACATTATGTAGAGTTACCTAACTTTAATTTGTTGAAATATATAAGTTCTTAGGAAAAACTTATAGTTATACACAACTCTTGGTAAAACAAATAAACATAATTATTTCGAGATTTAATTTGTTCTTACCTCCTCCCGTGGGGGCCTCACATCAAGCCGCCGCCTCAGCGCACCACACTCCGCCTTCAGTCTGGAGTTCTCGCTCTCTACCTTGTCTATGCGCAGCGCTAGTCGCTCCACCAGGCGTATGACGCGCGTCCGGGTGGTCTCCTTAGCGTCGCTCAGAGCGTCCAGGACAGCCGCTACTTGGTCCACCACGACACTGGCGCGACCTGGGGAAACGGATTGTTGACTTTGAATGATTTGAATGTCAATTTTGAATAATGAAAAACACATCGTTTCAACCATGGAATGAGAAAAGGGCGTAAGTAACAAAAAATGGATTTTCATTTTATTCCATACAAGAACTTGTTCAAGTGGGTTCTTTGGTTCAAATACCAGCGAAAGAACTTTTTTTCGAATCAGATAGAGTATGGAAGGAGTCAAAATACAGCAAAATTATAAAAGGCACGAACAAAAAGAAATTGTTTTTTTTTTATTTTTTTTGCTCTCCTGAAAAAATTGAAAATATCACTTACGCCCCTCATTCCATGGTCGATTTAATTAACAGAAACATTTTTATTTGCCATTCTGTATGTGGTTCAATTGGTTCATTGTATATATGTAAAATGTAAATGTATACGCTTTCTTTGTGAGAGTAGTACAAGCATTACAAATTTTAATATCATTTTTCTGGTATCACAAAAGTGAAGACATAATTCGGACTTGAACCACCGACCTCTAGGTTACGAGTATGCTGCTGCCTTATTGATAGAGCAACTGACGTCGCTTTGTTATGTTATGTACTGAATACTGATACTAGCTCTAACTATGATTCAGTCTTTTCACTTTTATACAGGGTGTATTGACTTTATTTTTTGCATGACGTCTTCGATTGTTATCACGCTTACTTGGTGAGTATTGGGCACTTTTTCCCCGATCAGGGGCGGGGATCAAATATACGCTAGCGACCTGAGTCCCATTCCGTATAGGGGTTTATTAAGCAAAGTGGCCTTTATTTGAGCTCTACTATGCGCGGTTTATTTTTGTAAATGACCTTTTGATACACACGTGTTCAATCATATCAAGGGGGAAACATTTTCACTGGGTTTTTTTTCAAAATCAGCTCGTCTGGCAATACAAGGTATGAAGTCCAATATCGAAACAATAATGAACAAATCTGGTTTAAACTAGTTTCAGAGGTACTGAAGGATTCTGTTGAGAAATGAACTTACCTGGTTTAAGACTAGTTTCAGAGGTACTGAAGGATTCTGTTGAGGAATGAACTTACCTGGTTCAAGACTAGTTTCAGAGGTACTGAAGGATTCTGTTGAGAAATGAACTTACCTGGTTTAAGACTAGTTTCAGAGGTACTGAAGGATTCTGTTGAGAAATGAACTTACCTGGTTTAAGACTAGTTTCAGAGGTACTGAAGGATTCTGTTGAGAAATGAACTTACCTGATTTAAGACTAGTTTCAGAGGTACTGAAGGATTTTGTTGAGAAATGAACTTACCTGGTTTAAGACTAGTTTCAGAGGTACTGAAGGATTCTGTTGAGAAATGAACTTACCTGGTTTAAGACTAGTTTCAGAGGTACTGTCGTCGCTGTCCGACCGGTCGCCCTCAGTGTTGACAGGAACTAAACTGCTGTCATCTGTATCGGACAGCTCAAGTTGAGGATTATTGGACACAACTGAAGAGATATTACCCTGTTTCGGCTCAGTACTCGAGGCATCTTTTAGCCTTTCTTTCTTTATCTGAAAAGGGAAAAGAAAAAATGAGAGAGAGATTAAAAAGTGAAAACCAACCATGTCTACACAAACCCGTGATGTATGTACGTTGTACGCGCGCGTGTATATGGAGCTGAAAATTGGTGTTGTTACTGGGCAGTCCGAGCCTAGTTTCATACTACTTAAAGCTCCATTAAGAGTCAGTGTAGTGGTTTTTGGGTTCGGTTTTATAAACTCTTTTCAAGAAAACGAGCTACAGGGAGACAATGTCAATTCTTGAAACTAAAGAGGGACTGTGAAACTATCGAATATAAAACAATAACCAACCCCTTTATATTTACTTAACTCTATGATCTATTGTCAAGTGCCATTCTTTGTGCACTCTGTGAATCCACAGGTTCCAGAGGTCGCGGGTTCGAAACCCAGCCGGGACATGACAAGTTATCCTCCCATTTGGGATTTTTACCACATAATAATATGTCTTGGGCTTACTGCTGGAATAATGGGACTTTAATAGTCCTAATCGGGCAGTATAAATAAGGCGATATTATTATTGTTATTCTTACGTGTAACACTGAGTATACAATCCGAGAATGGAGATTTGTAAATACTTACCTCTCGTTTTATCGAGTGGGGTGGGGGGTGGTCATGAGTTTTGTGTAGGGGCGGGGCGAGTGCCACATTGGGTTGAAAGCTCGTCTCGAAATGTTCGGACTGAGAATGAGGAACTACCTTCTCCGGGTGTAGCAGTATGGGAGGTTCATGACTGAGATAGCTTGGAACACTGGAATAAGGAGATGTCTTGTCAATTATTCAGGTCGTTATAATTCGTTCGCACTCGGACCACTGAACTCCTGATAGTATATCATCCCAAAATGAACATAGGACAGGGGCAAGGACTCTGAATGTTACATACAGACCTCTCTTTAAATAAATATTCATTAAAAAAAAAGAAAAAAGAAAGAAGATAGGACAGAAGAGAAGTAGCCGTTCCAAGAGAAAAATGTAAGAAATAATATTTGAGGAGCTTCCTAGTGAACAAATAAAAATTATATTTTCCCCTGGGTATACAATTTCAAATCTACAGAAACAACTAAGTTGTCCCTGATATCTTGAAAACTGAGTAGTAAAATGAGCAATTTTTGAAAGTGTTTTTCCGAGTTGCTTTATTTTACGCTGCAAACTGAGGAAATGGGGTCTGCGCCTAGATAAACTATAACATTCCTTGTCAGTAGTGTTCTTCTAATGAAGAAACCTTACGGAACACTCCAAACTTACCAACAGAATTATTTATCTACTGACGACGCATTTGAAAAAGAAAGCACCTTGGTTTGCTAACTCGAGGAAAGATAATCTAACAGATCTCTTCCACCTAAAATGGACTGAAAGTGTTCCGAAATATTCTCCTTTAATTTCTTATTGGCATTCTTATAGAAATTGAACCTTTGTACAGGATGGAGAGGTGCATTGCGCTGCGCATGAGCAGCAGGGATCTGGTAAGAGGTTCATTTGAAAGAGGAAAATGCGAAATTTTGATTTGTAGCTAATCAGACGCCGCAATGATTTGGTCTGTGGAACATCTACGTTTTGCGTTAAAGCCTACTTTGAAAATAGCCGCTCGATTGTAGGCATGCAACGTGCGCGGTTGTCAGATTTGGCATCTTGCGATTTTTTCTTAGGGGCTACCTCAAATCCAAGGTTTACAATGATCGTCCCAGGACCATAGAAGACCTCAAGATCAGTATCAGGGCCAACATCACCGACATTCCTGTGATTTCCACAGGAATTTTGGAAGAATTCACGAAAACTTAGGAAACGGCTTGATCAGTGTATTCAGAGTGAGGGTAGGGTACCCATGTGCTAGACACGCAGTTCAAAACCAAATGAATCTAAATTTCCAATTCTTACATGTGAGGAAAAAATAAAAAGTTTGAGAATTTTTCATTAATTATTTTTGTTTTTTATTTTTATTTTATAATCCATCCGCCTTCCGCGCTCCAACCCTATACGTCCCGATAACTCGACATGACGCTTCTGTCCCTTGAATTTCGAGTTACCGGTAATAGTCTACTGTACTTGAACTCGTGTTGGTAGTCGCCCCCCAGCGATAGCTCACCTGTCTTTGAGAGACTTGGGGAGGCGCTTCTCGGTGGGCAGGGGGGAGAGGGAGGGCCAGGGGCCGAATGGCAGGGCCTGGGAGAGGGAGGCCCACGTGTCGTAGTGCCAGCTGTAGTAGTGGTGCAGGGCCGTGTCGTAGGGGAGGCGGCCCAGGAAGGGCGGGGAGGCCTCGTCCAGCTTCATCTTCTTGGGCAGGACCACATCTTCTGGACTTGGCTCCTCCTCCTCACTGCCTCCTCGCGAGCTCTTGCACTTCTCCAGGATCTCGGCAAGCTGAAACAGAAAGTCTCACTCATTCATGTCTATTTCTCCCAATTGTAATAATACTTGTATATCTCTCATCAATTTTACATCTTGTATATCCCCATTATTTTTATAATAATTATAATTATAACAGTATAATTTAAGAAATTTTAAGAAGTATTTTTAAATTTTTCAGTTTTTAGTACTTAATTTCAACACACTACACATCACCATACACTACACACTGGACACGGAAGGAGCCCAGAACAATGGTTCTGGGCGTCCAAAGGGTTCACACCCACATCAATTCTTCCACCACCATGACATCAAACATGGACACGGAAAGTAAGTACAGTATAATAATTGTAATAATACTTGTTTATCCCCACCTTCAGCACAAGATTTTTTATCTTTTGAAGGTGGGTATACATACCCTCATTGTTTGTAGAAGATGTTTATGTAAGAAATAAATAAATGGAAACTATATATAAAAAAAAAAATTACCAATGCTATTCATAACACGTCACTAGCACTCAAGTGCAAGGCGTTACTTTGTTATTTTTCTCTTGCCCAAACAACATTGCTTACCCACAAACACAAGTTGCTGAAAAGATGTAAATTATATCTGAGCGCAACATTTAGCAAAATAAAAATAATACTGTTTCTGGGGACCTTAAAACGTATTTTGGCACTGAAAAACTGACTAAAGAAAATTTTGAGTGATTCCATTGATTTCCTTTCTATAGGGTAAGGAAAGTAAAAAAGACACACACACGCTCTCTCTCTCTCTCTCTCTCTCTCTCTCTCCCTCACACACACACACACAAACACACACACACCAAATGGCTAAAACATTTGCTTTCAGCTCTAGGGACCCTAAAATATGTTTTGGCACTGAAAATTCACTATCGAATATTTTGGGTGATTCCAACTTTTCTTTCTATAAAAAAAGATACAAAGAGACCTGCAAGAATTAGGAGGAGTGGACACTGGACATGAGTCACACAAAACTGCTGTGGGTATGGAGGAAGAGACCAAGCATTAGAATCAGACATAATAGAGAGAGAGTACATAAAAGAGGTGTACCTGCCATGGATGTGAAGGAAGGGACTTGGAAATAGAGGAGAATGAAAAGGAATGACAAGGGGTGAGAACCAGAAGGATAGGAGGCGGGGAGGACACGAGAGAGGTATGAGGGGAGGAATATAGGAGCAGGAGATAATGAAGAGGTAGAGGAGGAGGAGAGACAGAATGAAAGTACCGAGACACCATTACGTCCAAGGGCGCCGCTCCCTCCCCCACTCCCCTGGGCGGTTGCCATGGAAACCGTCTGCCTCCCCACCCCCTGTACCGGACCCCGGGATAATGAATGACGTCTGAATTTCAAAATCAATGCGTCTCGATTTTTACCTACTTTTTTTTTAGTGTTTCGTTCGTCTCCGTGTTTATGATGCTTTCACCCCCCTCTCCCCCCTCCCCGCAACCCCTGGTAAGGTAAGGCGCTTTTCAAAGGTGCGATTTTATTTCAAGTTGTTGTACAAGCGCAAATCAAGTGTTTGCCACAGAAAATAAATAAATACGTGTGCAAAAAGAGATGTTTTCTCGGCGTTGCAAAACTCTCGTTTTGCTCGACATACCTTCTAATTGTTTTTATTATTACCATGGTAGGTGATGATGATGTCACTCATTACTTTTCAGATTTATATTCACTACGAAGTAAGAAGGGTCACTTGAAAACTAAAATACAAAATTCTTACAATTTCACTGTACATTCATATTATTACTATCCCTTCAGACATTCCGAGTCGACGCGACGACCCCGACAACTTCTCACATATATATGTATAACTCACATATTTGTATATGTATAACGCACATGTATATGAGCCAATTTTTTAAAGAAAAATAAAATAAAAAACCAAAGTTGCTCAGGAGGTTATGTAAAGTCCAGAAGAAAAAATTGAAATCGGAGCAAAAAAAAAATTTTTTTTACAAAAACGAACACAATTTCTAATATTAGAAATTTATTCTCGGAAGTAAAATGTAGGTATGGAGCATCAATATTTTGCACAACAACAATGCTATGAAAAAATTGAAATCAAGGACAGAAAGAAAAGAACATCTCTCTAATCATCCCCACATCGCGCAACAAATGAACTTAAGTAACCTCTCTAACTAGAAGAAGAGAGGAAAAATCAATCGATTGAACCTCTCCTGAACATCTTGATCCGTTATTTCCTGTTGCTCTCTTCCTGGAAGGAAGTCACCAGGAAGAGATAGTAACTCCAACCCTCGGTGGCTCAGCACAGGAGAGGCAGACGACGGAGAGAACACCTAGGAGTGGAACCCGGAGCTATGATGCGAAAATCTTCTGTACCCGACAAGGAATCTTGTCGGGTACAGAAGAATGCCAAAGGCATTATCACCACCCTAGATCAAACTTTGTTTATATATGTAATTAATTATACCTTTTGACTGCACCTGATGTATATAAAAAATTGTAAATAAAGATTGATCTAAATTGTTGAATAATTAACCTGATGTCATTTTCTTTACTCCACTCTTCAAGTCTCGGGTGATGATGGTTTTTGGATATTGTATGGTCGCTGGTGATGGTTGACTATCGTCCGAGCTATAAGAAAAAGGGCATGATGATCATGTAACCACCTTAGTCAACTGCGAATTTCCTAACTTCTTCTTCTTATCTGTATACTCTCTTGAAAAAGAAACATTATAAATGAAGAAATGCCAGACGAGTAAGATTTTAAGTTTAATAAGGTCATGACAACCTTTCAGCTCACTACCTCTGAAACCATTACAGACACCCGTAGTTGCATGGTTTACTTCCATATCAAGTCTAGCCGGGATCTCCAGATGAAGCTTCTACAATGGTCTGACACTGTTTGCTCAAGTTCAGATCGGGGTGGGATCAGAAGTCCGTCTACATGTTGTGAGCTACTGGCGAATACGTGACTGTTCTGAGAGTTAGTTTAAGGTCCCTCCAAACTATTTTTGAACTTAAATAGGTATACGTTAACCTCATAAACAGACCTTGCAATCTATCTCTCGTGTTTTTCGATGAGGCAACATCACGACGAAATGTCCCACTGACGAAATGTTCAAGAGAACAAGAATATCTTTGTCACAAGGAATTAGAATTACTCTTCTCAGCGTCTCTCACAACGCCTCATTAAATTAGTTTCAAGACAAGGAACTAGGAGAGCAGACTAGACCGTGACGAAACTGAAGAGGAGGGATTGGCGACATTTCTCAACTTGAAACATTGGGACACATTCCAAGTTTAGCTTTCGTTTCAGTTACAGTGCTTTTTTCCTCTCCCTAAAAATCAATTTTTTGTGTGAATTTAGTGATTCATTTTCTGTGATTTTTTGCATAGTGACCTAATATGACCCCCTCTTGAAGATTATGACGTCCGTTTGTATCCTTTGACTTGATTAATACCTGTATTTACCGTTTTTTACCATTCATTTAGTTTCATTTTTCTACAACGTCACCATGGTAACAGATTTGTTTATTTCAGGCTGTGCTGTTCGTTTCTCGCTCTATTAAATTATGTTTTCAGGCCAATGAATTTTGTTAAATTTTCGCTATTTTCCTTTGATAATAATTATTAACTTTTCTGTTTACATTTCGAGATTCTTTCTCTGGTTAAAATATTTATTTAAATACGAGTGTTTTTAGTTTGATTTCCTTTTAGTGTTTCATCATGATGTTCTCTAATGCATTAATGAAAAACCTTCCTGTTTCGTCTCGTATCAGTTACATTCCTCGACCAGGTTTTAATAAGAGTCCCACCCCCCAGGTCGACAACCTTTATTTGTCTAAAAAGTGTGGTTTTACTCTTCCGTTCGACCCCGATGTAACTATGGATGATTACCTGTGTGCTATAGGAGATATTGTGGGTGATAAAAACATCATCTTTGCTGGTAAAAACAACGGTGTTGTTAAAATTCACCTCTCTAATGAGTATGAGGTCACTAAATTATTTGAGACTCACCCTCAAATTGTTATTAATGGGAAAGCATTCATATTAAGAAGGCTTGTAGATCATGGTCATCGCATTTTCTTAATGAATGTAGACCCCGATATTCCTGATGCAATTCTGATAGATGAACTATCGAAACATGTAAAAGTGGTTTCACCTATGAGGTTCGTTAGCCTTGGTATCCGCAATGGTCGTTTTAGTCATATCATAGGCTACCGTCGCATGGTTTTTGTTGATGACGTAGAAAAAATTCCAAACTTTTTTAATGTTTTCTATGATGACAAGAACTATAAAATTTTCACCCTCATTGACAAAGTGAAATGTTTCCGCTGCCACGCGGAGGGTCACCTGTCTCGTAACTGTCCACAGGCAAATGAGGAGCAAGCTCAGCCCAAGACCCCCGCGCAGGATAGACTGCTCGAAGCCCTGAGCAGTAATCCAAGTTCCTTTAAACCCAGTGAGGAACCTATTATCTTTACCCCTCCTCTTGCGAATACTTCTTCCTCTGTGGATGCTTTTATGCCATCCTTTGCTTCACCCGCCCCTCCCCCCCAGCGTGAGGAGTTCCCTTTGTTGACAGCTAAACCTGTCGATAATATCGTTACCCCCACTGAAATTTTAACTAATTCACCTATTATTTCTGGATCAGGTAATGAAGTAGAACATGATAATTTGGTACCAAATGAGTCCATGGACACTAGTGGTGGAGATGTCAAAATTAAAAAGCGAGCGTGTGATTCCTCACCCGATGCTTCCTGTGTCGATAAAAAGGTGTGCACAGATCAGAATACTGAACTCTCCCCCGTCATCCCTTTATTAGCCAAATATGATGTGATCATGGACCCTACTGTGTTTTTCAGATTGATGGAAAGTTTGAAAAACAAAAATCCCATTAAGAAAGTTGAAGTCATATCTAATTCTTTCGATGAGAATCCCAATGAAGTGGCATCTCTTTTTGAAAAGTTGAGTACTGATGCGATTCTTGAATCCAAACTAAAAAATAAATTCAAAAATTTGGCTAAATCTGTGAGAACAGGTATTATTAGTAAACAGCCCCTCGATGTTCCTCCCAATGATACCACTAGTTCTTCTTCCCAACCCATCACTCCTGTAATTTAAATGACTCCTTTTTTTTTCTCATCTCCTATGTTCATCCTTGTCCTGTATTATCCTTTAATGTTCCTTGTAAATAATCCACTCTTGATTTCAAACCTCTAATCTTTATCCTTTTAAATCTATTGAACCTATGTAAAACATGTATTAAGAATCTATGTGTATTTCATTATACACTTTGTACAGTACCTCGTTTGTTTCTTTCTGCCAATGCCCATATCTTGAGTGTTTGTCTAATTTGTATAATATCCAATATGAGATTGGAGAGCCATGAAAGCTCTTATGTTAATCTGCTCCATGCAGTTCTATTTCAGTTTCAGTCTCAGTTATCGTATATCAGATACAATCGGCGAGACTGGAAAACTCAAAAATTGTACTCTGCTCTATACGGAGATCGTCAGATTCCTGCGTGCATCAGATATGATCGGCGAGCCAGGAAAGCTCAAAAATTGTACTCTGCTCTTCACAAAGGTCTGGCTGGATCGGCTGAGACTTGACCAATGTATAAAATGCATTATGTACTATTTATTATTTTTGAATATTTATTCATTGTATGTGTATACTCGTATTGTTGTGTATCTCTTAGTAGGTATGTTATCAAGAGTGTGTGTTTGTTTTTTTTTTTTTTTTTTTTTTTTTTTTTTTTTTCTTTCCCCCTTTTTTTTCTTTGCAACTTTGGACACTGACACTCTTCAATAAGTCATTTCAATTTCATTTTATTGTTTATCATTATTTACTTTTGTTACTTTTACCATAATATGAACAACACTATCATACAGTGGAATGTCAATGGTCTGTCATTACATTTAGATGATTTAAAATGTTTAATAAAAGATTTAAATCCCATTATTATTTGTATTCAGGAAACACATCTGTCACCTGCTTATAATCCTTGTTTAAAAAATTACGAACTCCATAGATACGACTTCAATGGCGGGAGTATTGCATGTGGAGGAGTTTGTACTTTTGTGCATAACTCCTGCTTCTCAAAAAATGTTTCTATCAACTGCCCTTATCAATGTTTAGTTGTACAAGTTAAGGTCCCTGGTCTATCACAACTTTTGAGCATTTGTAATGTTTACTTTCCTCCAAATGTTCAATATTTTGAAGATGACCTCACGGACATTAAGAAACAGTTAACATCCCCATTTTTAATTGTTGGTGATTTTAACGCACACAGTACTTTATGGGGTGATACAAATAATGATTTAAAAGGAAAAGAGATCGAAAATTTTCTCCTGTTAAATAATGATGTTAACCTTTTAAATAATGGTTCTCCAACCCATTACAACCTATCGTATTTAACTCACTCTGCTATCGACCTATCACTATGTTCTACTTCTTTATTTCTGGATATTGATTGGGAAGTTACTGAAGATCTGCATAACTCAGACCACTACCCTATTGTTTTATCTCTTCAGGGTTTAAATAATCCCTCTCTATCATCCAATAATTTTGATATATGGAACTATGAAAAAGCTAAGTGGGAACTATTTCAATCAAAAATAAATTTCGACTTTATTAATTTTAATTCTTCCCCGGATAATATCGTTAACATCGACTCTATCATTGATGCAATGAATAGCAACATTTTGAGTGCTGCGAAAGTTGCGATTCCATTGGGAAAAAAATTTCAACACATAAAAACATCTGTTCCTTGGTGGGATGAGGATGTTAAAAAGGTAATTAGGAAAAGACGTAAATGTTTGAGAACCTTAAAAAGAAACCCCTCCATTGAAAATAAGATAGAGTTCCAAAAAGCCCGAGCAATTGCTCGTCGTGCGGTAAAATTAAAAAAAAGGGTAGGTTGGACTGATTTTGTCTCGTCAATAGACCAGTCAACTTCTTCTGCAGAAATGTTCTTCAAGATGAACAAACTCAGAGGAAAATATGTCCCTAGACATATTAATGCTTTACAAGACACTAATAACTCGTCTAACCTCGTGTTTGATTCGCATAATATTGCTAATTTGCTTGCTTCTCATTTTTCCTGTGTATCATCCGATAGGAATTATACTCCATCTTTTCTTGAACATAAAAAGAATTGTGAGAAAAGCCCTATTACATTTTCATTTAGTAGAGTGGATGCTTATAACTCTCCTATCGAGTTCCATGAACTTCTACTTGCCCTGAAAACGTCAACATCAAAAGCATCTGGACCTGACGGTGTCTCTTATATTTTTTAAAGAATTTGCCCAATGCTGCGCTTCAGAAATTTTTGGATATTTTTAATTATATTTGGGTATCTGGTGATTTCCCTACATCCTGGAGCAAATCTTTAATTTTACCGCTGCTCAAGCCAGGTAAAGACAGACTGGTGGCTTCAAATTACCGTCCAATATCTCTGATAAACTGTTGCAGTAAATTATTAGAAAAAATCGTGAACAAACGTCTCTCTTATTTCCTTGAAAAACAGAAATTATTAAATCAATTTCAAAGTGGTGGACGATGCAAACGTTCTACTGTTGATAATTTGGCTTACTTAGAACATGTAGTCGCCACTGGTTTTGCAAAAAATGAATGTACAATGGCCCTCTTTTTAGACATCCAAAAGGCGTTCGACTGTACATGGAGATATAAAATAATCAAGAACCTCATGTCACTAGGAATCGATGGTTTTATCCTCCGCTACCTCTGGAGCTTCCTTTCTAACAGGGTTATCTCCGTAAAATGTAATGGTGTGGTATCGAACCCTCATACGTTAACTAACGGTATAGTCCAAGGATCCAGCCTATCGCCTCTCCTTTTTGTAGTCTTCCTTAATGAAATGCTGTCTGTTATTAAACTTCCAGTACGAAGTCTATTATTCATTGACGACCTGCTAATATGTATTAAAGGCAAGGATATAGACAGCATGCAAAACATTCTCCAAACCACTCTTAATGACCTAGAAAGTTGGGCAAACCTTAATGGTATTACTTTTTCAACAGATCCTCAGAAGTCAGTATGTATTAGATTTAGCAGGCGTAGGCGGATAGACCCGATCACGCTATACTATGCTGGTCAGAGACTGTGTTTTCTAGACAAAACAAAATTCTTAGGATTAGTTTGGGATTCGAAATTAAGATGGAATAATCATATTGATTATGTCAAATCTCGAGCTCTTTCATCTTTGAATCCGTTGAAAATAGTGTGTAATTCTAAATGGGGTCTGTCGAGAGCTACACTTCATAAGTTTTACTGTGCCTACGTCTTACCCATTTTTGATTACGGCTGTACAATTTATGGCAGTGCTAAGGATCATCTGCTTGCAAAGCTTAATCCGGTTCACCATGCAGGTATACGATTAGTTACAGGTGCTTTACGTACCAGTCCTGTGCCTAGTCTATACATTGAATCAGGTATACCCCCTCTTTCTATGAGACGAGATAAATTATTAATGAACTATGTTACAAAAATATTTGCTTCACCTCTTAACCCAATGCATAAACTTTTTTTGAACAATAATTTTTCAGTGGACAATTTTGGGAAAAAACCTGTACCTTTAACAGTTCGTTACAAATTAATTAGTGAATTTCACTCCACACTGGTGCAGAACAATATTGCCCCATATAACCCCTGTTTGCCACCTTGGTCTCATCACATGCCTGAAATAGATTTATCTCTATCTGCCCATAAAAAATCAATAACTTGCCCTATTCAGTTCCGTGTGTTGTTTAACAATATTATACATTCTAAATTTCAAGACCGTATACTCTTTGTTTCACTGATGGCTCAAAATCATCTGAGTCTACTAGTTGCGCCTTCAGCATTGATGGTAGTATTCATTCCAGTTCCTTGAGTAGTATAAATAGTATATTTTCTGCAGAGCTTATCGCCATATTGCTTTGTTTGGAAAATATCTCTGAGAACAATGATTATTCTACCCCATCTACTAGATTTTTGATCATCAGTGATTCTCTTAGTGCTCTAACTGCACTTGGAAATATGTTATATATTCATTCTATAGTTTCAAAACTACATGACATGTGGAAAGAGCTCACACTCAAAGGATTAGATATCTCCTTCTTGTGGTGCCCTTCACATTGCGGTATTGAAGGTAATGAGATGGTTGACAGAGCGGCTTCCCGTCCTACTCACCCTTCTCAGAGGAACCTTTGCGCTCCTGATGATATAAAACCACTTATTATATGCCTAATACAAGATAAACTGAAGAAATACTGGAATTCTATTGATCCGAATAATAAGTTAAAGAGAATTAAACCCAACATAGGTGTTTGGCAGTCTAGCCACAGATCGAGTAGAAAAGAGGAAGTCATACTATCTAGAATGCGTATTGGACATACTTTGTTAACTCATGGCCATTTATTCCGAAGAGAAAGCCCCCCTGACTGTGAATGTGGAGTTCAACTCACAGTAATACACATCTTGGTATGTCCTGTACTCGCCCCTATTCGAACATCCCTATCTCCCACTCCATCTCTTGAGGATGATAAAAGCGGGATAGATTCTCTGATGCTATACCTGAAGAGAACCCGTCTATTTAGAAAAATTTAACTTGGAATAGGTGCGAATGACCACTGAAGTTAAAGCACCCAAATTAAAAAAAAAAAAAAAAAAAAAAAAAAAAAACATTGGGACACAACGCCAATCACTGTTGAGCTCTATTCACTACATTCTCGTTTTTCCTACTTTCCTGAATATCACAAAATTTCTAAGCGCGGGCAGATAAAATAAATTTATTGATTAGTATGAACAAAAACTTTATCTTTTGTGTGTGTTAAGTCACATTAGTCTAAGAACTAGGCTTTCTTTTAGTATTCTGTACAGAACCGATAGCAGCTAATCCCCAATCCAAACTTTTATAGACAAAAGTCGATAGCGGAATTAAAAAGTGTCATTGACTACTATAGGAGGTTTTACACGAGACAACAAGATTTTTCCTTTATCTCTTTTTAAATCCTGGGCTTGTGAATCTTCCTGAGCTTAGATTCCAGAGAGAATGAATCATATCATTTCAGCGGATCCTCTAATTTCTCAGGGGGCATGTGCTGTGGAAGGCCTTCATTCTCAATTAGGAATCCTCAAAGAGCTTACAGCAGTCTCTCACAGAGAAACAAAAATACCGGCTTTGTCTGCTTCGACTCAACTGTGCAATTTTACTCATAATAGAAAAGTCAACAATCTAGCTTGTCCTTTCTTGTGCGGAACTTCGCTATGTTTTATCTCGAAAATATGGTGGCATACGGCCAATCGCACTCTACTCTACACAGATGAGAATTCGTGCTCAGCGAGTGGTTGCCAAACAATAGGGCCGTGAGGTTGAATTTCTCTTCAAATTAGCAAACTGCAGGAAATTTCAAGAATTGACGGCTGAGTAACTCTAGATACATTGATGGTACTTTTACCGATGATACTCAAAAAGTTTTCCTGAAAGGTCTGCAAGCAAAGTTCACGGGCTACAGGAGGCATGGCTTTGTTTATTATGCTAGATGTCATCCAGGAGTTGTTTTTAACAAGA
Source organism: Bactericera cockerelli (assembly GCA_024516035.1). Lineage (NCBI taxonomy): Eukaryota > Metazoa > Arthropoda > Insecta > Hemiptera > Triozidae > Bactericera > Bactericera cockerelli. Next base: position 26,350,817 of record CM044957.1, on the reverse strand, counting down.
TATTCGGGTCTTTCGAAAGTCTGAAATAGTATAATGTGATTCTATGCTCCTCCATTTTCACTGTGTTTCTTTTTTTTTTTTCAACCAGAATGGAAAAAAATCAATCTTTCTTAGCCCTTTAACCCAAGAAATCTTTGTTGTGGCATCTTGACGTAATTTGAATTCACAGCGAGAGAGTATATTGTATTGTCTCTTGTAGAAAGACTGTTGAGCTAAATGGGTGCATGACTCTACAAGTGTACTATGCTGAAATGTACATTTTGTAGATTGTAGGCTATACAAGTCTACGTATACATATCAGCTTGGTCATAAAAAATATTGCACATGAAAGGAGCTAAGACATTGGATTTGGGCGTCCATACAAGTGATACAACCCATCTAGCCCCGTGAGATAGGTATCTGTGCCCCGTGAGATAGGTATCTGTGCCCCGTGAGTTTGGTATCTGTGCCCCGTGAGTTAGGTATCTGTGCCGCGTGAGTTAGGTATCTGTGCCCCGTGAGTTAGGTATCTGTGCCGCGTGAGTTAGGTATCTGTGCCCCGTGAGTTAGGTATCTGTGCCCCGTGAGTTAGGTATCTGTGCCCCGTGAGTTAGGTATCTGTGCCCCGTGAGTTAGGTATCTGTGCCCCGTGAGTTAGGTATCTGTGCCGCGTGAGTTAGGTATCTGTGCCGCGTGAGTTAGGTATCTGTGCCCCGTGAGTTAGGTATCTGTGCCCCGTGAGTTTGGTATCTGTGCCCCGTGAGTTAGGTATCTGTGCCCCGTGAGTGAGGTATGTGATCGATTCCGGGGGGGTCGACTTGAGTCAGATTTTCGTTACCGTTGCGGCTGTAGAAGTAGTTTCAGGCGGAAGTTTCTATTCTCACCCAAAACATCCATAATACCATCAGGTTAGTGACGCAACCACTGTAAATCTGAGACCTGTAGTGGCTGTGCAGTGTGCAAGCCAAATAATTGATGGAATCAATGGAGGAGTCTTGGTCTTTCTTTACTCAGCCCTCATTCGGTTCCGTATTCTAGCATATAATAATTGGCTTCCCCCACTCAAGAAAAATATTTCTGACTATTTTTCGAGACCCAATTTATCTCTTCAAGAAAGAAAATAATTTTCCAAATGTTTCAAATTTATGTTACAAATTTGAAACACATTGCTGTGAAAAACTACAAATTATTGTAAAAAATGTTATTCTCTCATAATAAGAATCTATACTAAAATAATAATTATGACCTTAAAAGAAAGAGCCTTTTTTGAAACGTCAAGGGGACAGGATTTTCCACCCGTCAAGCTAAAGATAACATCATTAATGCAGAGGATGATGTTGCGTCCTCTGTATGAAGTGAGAGGGGGTGGGGGGGGTGGGGGGTGGGCCCCGTCACCCCGGCTGGGTCTGGCTAGGATTACAGAAAGGCTGTGACGTCACGGATCAATAATGTTCACTGTCTAGGCCCCCACCCCTTCAAATGTAGGCCACACGCCGCGCCACTCTCCCGACTCTCCCGACTCTCAACGCATAATTCCATTCCTCTCTTCCTCCCCACCACTCCCCCACGCACATTTCCAAACTTTTCTCTTTAACCCTCCTTACATTTCTTTGTCAGCAAAGCAGACGACTATATTTCTGTCTAAGAAGAGTAAACTTTATGTAATAGTGCTTTCTGTGCTCTCGACAGCACTCCAGCACGGTGACCAATAATATCTATGACTCAATTAAACTCAAAGCTCAGAAAGTACCTAAAGTTGAGTAGCAAAGTCCCTATGGGTTGATTATTCACAATTATACTGAGGGTCGAAGATATTAAAAGCAGTAACATTCGGAACTTATGATGACAAAACTACCGTGTTTGTGAGATAGGCACACAAAAGCCATATAATTTTCACACGGAGGTGATGATAAAAACGGTTTCGACATCAATGCGCCGTATTTATAGGAAAAAAACAATTTCTCGTGAGAAAAGCAAATGTTTGCAAGCTTTAATTTTAGCTATGTGATGTACATGTACATCTTTCACTTCCATGGAAGAAAAAGCTTTTGATTAAAAAAAAAAAAAAACACCTTATCGCTCTGAAAACTATTTTAATATACAGGGTGGGGCAAAAGTCTGGAAACCCCTTAAATATCTTTCGAATGGCTTTCTCAGTATATTTAAAATTTTGTACGGTAAACCGGGGTAATAAGACCTTCTTTTAGGGTGGGGCTGATTTTCGTTACCGGCCCCCATGTCGGGGCGAGGGGGGCCAAATTCATTTTTTTTAATACGAACCCCCACCTTACGATACATTTTTGAAAATGTCTTTAAATAAGAAATACTTTGGTGCAAATTTTATTTTTTAATATTAACTGTTTGCAAATGGCGTGCAACTTTGTGTATTCAGTGTAAAGTCTGGAAACCCCTGAATATCTTTCGTAAGAGCTTTTTTAGTAAATTTAAAATTGTGTCCGGTAATCGGTGGCAATTTGACCTTCTTTTAAAATGGGGGCGATTTTTGGTACCGGCCCCCATGTCGGGGCCAGGGGGCCGACTTCCTTTTTTTTAAATACGAACCCCACCTTGCGATACATTTTTAGAAAGGTCTTTAAATAAGAAATACTTTGGTGCTTGATTCCAAAAATGTATCGCAAGGTGGTTTCGTATTAAAAAAAAAAATGAAGTTGGCCCCCCTGTCCCAGACATGGGGGCCGGTAAAAAAATTCGGCCCCATTCTAAAATTAGGTCTGATTACCACGGATTACCGAACCTAATTTTCAATTTACTGAAAAAGCCCTTTCGAAAGATATTCAGGGGTTTCCAGACTATACACTGCATACACAAAGTTGGACGCCATTTGTAAACAGTTAATATTTTAAAAAATAAAATTTGCACCAAAGTATTTCTTATTTAAAGACCTTTCCAAAAATGTATCGCAAAGTAGGGGTTCGTATTTAAAAAAAATGAAGTTGGCCCCCCTGGCCCCGACATGGGGGCCGGCAACAAAAATCGGCTCCACTATAAAGGAAGGTCTTACTACCTCGGTTTACCATACAAAATTTTATCTTTACCGAAGAAGCCATTCGAAAGTTATCCAGGGGTTTCCAGACTTTTGCCCCACCCTGTATGTATGTACACTGTACACCAAAGCAACTATTTGGGTCTTCGGGAGGAAAAGCATTTTCTTTTTTGAATACAGCCTCTGCGTGAACACATCGGAGACCTATGCCCTGAACCCTGGGATATAGCCAGTACCTCATAAATAATCTAACCATGCTATTAAATGCTATTAAATGTATTAAATCTATTCTATTCCCAAATTCTAATAAATTGTCTGGAAAATTGCACTTTTCGCAAAATGTCTCAACAAGCATTCGTTATTCTGTTCATCATGTCTTTTTTTGATGTGATGGGTGTGGTTTTGTGAACAACGTCTTGCAAGTACCCCCCACAAGCCACAAGAAAAAAAGTCAACAGTTTTTCGCGTTTATCTCGGAAGTTTTAAACCTAATATATAAAAAAAAATTCAAACAAAATTAGCATACTTTTTTTTTTTTTTTTTTCATTTCTGACAAAACATATAGGATATGAATTTAAAAAAAAAAACAAAGTTGACCTCGAAAGAGACTCAAAAGTAAGGAAAACCACCGAAAACACGAACTACTCATCTTCATTAGTTATCGAAATATTTGAATGTCTCGATTATAATGGAACACCCTGTATAGATAAAAAAATTCAGTACATCGGTAAGTCGATACATAAATCTAAATCTGAAGGTAAAACGCAAGGAGTAAAAAACATCGAGATCTTGAAGTCATAAAGACTACAAATAAACGTTTTGTCTGTAGAGTTGGAATTGTTGTTCACGGGTTTGCAATATAGCTGGAGTCTGGACTAGCTGGTAAGTGGTGGCCTCTGTTCCTTCGTGTGGAATCGTAGTAGAAGATTGCTGCAACCATATTACTCTTCTAAAGTAGTCTCTACATAAAGAAACAAGTATGGGCAAAAGATTGTGCCATTGAAGTCTAATCGAGAGAGAAGCAATTCTCATTGTTATACTAGAGAGCTCGACTATTGCAATGGAAAAGGATTTAAATAAATCAACAGAACAATAGGAGACATGTTCTAACTAGATTCAGCCAAGTAAACGACCTTTGGAGACTTACTAAACCTACTGCCAGAACGTATAATGTTCCTTACTTGGAAAATAAAATCTCAACTCTAGAAATAAAACTCATTTCTTCACAAGACAACACAGAGCGGACCATTGCTTACCTTTTGCCTGGGAGGCATCTCACGTCGTAACAGAGGACATGGACTTACCTGGCACACACAACACAAGAGAAACCCGTTAAAATACTAAAGAAACTTTTAATACCAACCGGTCCTGGTCAGATAAAAGAATCTAACGCACCAACAACTGTTTTTGCCTCAAAAGTCCATGTTCAGCCCAGCTTTTGCCTTCACACAAGAACTTACCGACGACAATAAAATAAACCTATACTGACCAATGTCAGCTCACAGCCACAGCTGTACTCTAGCCAGTTTTAGTAAGAACCAAGACCAATAATTATCGCAAGGGTACAAAGATTTCTTTTCGGCTTCAAAAATCTATAATCGAAACTAAATCATCACTTTATCAATGCAAAAACGGTCAAAAAGATAATCTCATTGACGACACAGCGAGGAATCGTAATGCTTGGGACAGTGGCAGGATCTTTAAATTCCGGAAAATCTGCTATTGCTATGGAAATCGAAATGCATAAACCAAAATAGTCAGAAAATTGGATTTTTTTTTATTTTGCTAGAATATTTTAATAGAACCTAAGACATACCCGGACTAAATTGACCGACTCCATAGACTTTCATAATTATGTCCAACTCAGAAGACAAATAAATTTGTCTACAAATACATATTATGTTGTTACTTAAGAAAGAATATTTTGCCAAATCTGTGTTGCGAAAAGAATCAAATATTAAATAACACAATTTGATCACAATATAGGTAATTATGTTAAAATTAAAAAATCCGACTCAAAAGTGGGCATTTTTTTCTTTCTAGAAATGAACCAGATTTAACTGTAAATTTTAAAACCTCTGATGAGTTTGAAACAGATTGCCAACTTTATTCACTTTTGTAACGTGGCTGAGTGGTGGAACAGTGCTACTCTTATTTCATCACTTGGTAAGACTGGTGGAACAGTGCTGCTCTTATTTCATCACTTGGTAAGACTGGTGGAACAGTGCTGCTCTTATTTCATCACTTGGTAAGACTGGTGGAACAATGCTGCTCTTATTTCATCACTTGGTAACACTGGTGGAACAGTGCTGCTCTTGTTTCATCACTTGGTAAGACTGGTGGAACAGTGCTGCTCTTATTTCATCACTTGCTAACACATGAGACGAGTGATGCAGGAAAAAATCCAGTTAGGTATTTTCACGTCTTCGCTAGGATCATGATATTATTATTCAGCATGAGCAGATAGTTCCAGGTATAATTATGCCGACGGCCCGTCTGAAACTCACGCGAGTTCACTGTCCACACCACACATAGCTAGCTATAGCTCTCTCATATATTATATTGTGTAATCCATGTAATTTAACGCTCTGCCAGTTAGAAATAACACCCGACTAAATCATAATATATGAAGTTCTAATGTAAATTGGTGTTTGCTAACATCCACCCAAATAGTACACCGGAAGGAGATGGATGGTCCACAGTTCATGGGTGAACTCATTCCTCATTCCGGCCTATATTCCAGGGGGTGGTGAAGATTCACTCCGTCCCAGGTGAAGTCAGCCAAACCTCATCGAGTAGATCAGTAGATCAGACATATAATTTTATTAAATCTTAAAAAAACCAAATAAACCAACGGTTCACAATGTACATGTAAACTTTCAAAAGATATTGATATTTCTAGATATTAAAAATCTACAACTAACCTAATCAGTTGATATCATAGTTCATATAACTAGAAATTCTCATTTCATACAACCATTAGTATTGTTATTAGTCGTGAGGCATACTGACGGGACCCATGTTTGTTCCTATTCCAGCAATGCATACATTTTTCCTCATTCATTTCCAATTTGACCACATAATAACGGCAAACATAGTTACCGCTAGTGTAAAAACATTATAGGTCTTATTCGAGCACTTTAAAATTGTAAATGGTAAGGTGTATTATTTATTATTTTATGAATTTTTCCTCCGTCTTTAAACTAACATGTTTTTAATCGAATCATTAGGAAATGATTTTACCATTTGTCCAATATCGCATCCATATCCTCATCATATTTCATTCCATCCACCCCTGTTTAAGGATTCACCTGTTGACCTTAGCTTCTACAGCAATTCTATTCCCCCAAATATACCACCTTATGAGTAACAAGAAAAAAGACAACGCGCTAGTCTGTCGACTGAGGCAATACCCTTGGCCCCTGACAGGCCGAGACAGTTTGCTGATTTCAAAGGGTCGCAAAAGATATACAGAAGTCGAAAATATATTAACTATACCAACGGTTGGTCCCAAATTTAATTATTTAACAGTACGCAGGGAGGGTCCGAATCTAATCAATTATTTTTTTACCTTTTACACTATGTACGAGTATATTTGTATATTGTACCTTCGGAACATACACCAACCCCAAAAAATATTTTTTTTGCTTTAAAGGTATAGAATTAACAAACAAATTTACCCTTTTCAAATGAATAGAATCAAGTATTTCCTTACAAAAAAGAAAAACTGCTTTTTGTTACAATATCTCGGCACAACATCTCGGGTCTTGAGCATTATGTACGGAATACTAATTCATCTTACTCAAGAAAAAACTATAATTCCGTCACGAATGAGCTCTGATGTGAAAAGTCCATCACATCTGCCTTCAGTGTAGGAGGACACGTCAGATAGGTGAGGGGACGTCACTTACCCTCAGCATCCTGAGGGAACCGGTCCCTCTATTGTCCTCGTGTAATCGAGCATGGGCGTTCGCTTTCACCTCATGAGAAGGTGGCAATGTCATGTAGTAACCCGTTCCTCACGACACAATGCAACGTACAGGAAAGTGGGGGTGAGCCGGACAAGATGTGCAATGTGCATGATATCCATTTGCAGGATTTTTCTCTTTTGTCATTCGGAAATAATAAATCATTGTTAACAAGGAGGGTTGATCCTTGAGTTTAGGGTTGCACACTTGTTGCAAAAATTATCGAGGATGTTTCATGAAGAAGAGATGAAGACGTCCCTGTACTATTATAAGTTATAGCAATAGCTCTCGATAGATGATTCTTAGAAATTTTGATTTTACTCGTAGAGAATTTTCATGAGTATGTCAAGATTATATTCAAGTTATCAATTATAGAAGCATTGCTCATCAATTCGCCTCTGATAACACAAAGAGGCGTAAACAACATTTTCGAAATTTTACAGGAGAGCCAAAATGAGTTTTCTTGTGCATAAATTTTCTGTTCACGGTAGGAACATTATCACTTCCCTGAACCAGTGAAGGACCATACGAACTTTTTCTGTTCCCAAATTTGATTATTTAACTGTGACTATCGAATCCTGTTCGTATATTGTCATTATTTTGATCATTTTTGGGATACGCCTGATTTCAATTTTTGTTGTATCTTTTTTTTGGATTATAATTGGATTACGTCTATTTGTGAGAAGAAAATAGAGCACTAGTAGACTCAATCCAAGCAATAAAACCGATTTCAAAAATTTGTGGTTTACGCCTCTTTGTGTTATCAGAGGCGAATTATATAGAAGTGTTGCTCATTAATTATCAACACCCTGTATAAACCATACCGTTAGTTAACGACAATAGCTCATTAAATACAAGAGTTCTAGTAGAATGAGACTAAAGCTAAGTAAGGACCAACAAAGTTACGATTGCTGATGAGGGTTTTTGAAGCACCAGCACCTTCTGAGACCTTGGAGTAAGACCTTGCAGCTAAGTTTCAATACATCAAGCCAAGAGAACAAAATAGCACTGGACCGTCCAAAATAGGCAAGTCTAACATTTATCTAAAAGAGTTTATATTATTTTAGGATAGAACCTTGAATTATGAGATTAATACTAATAATAATGTAAACACCTCTTGACATTTGGTTCAGTGGTCAGCAACGTCGACCATGAAGTATGGAAGGGTCTCAAATTGATATCCTGGGCTGGGCAAGAGTCGCGACCCCACTTGACTCACCCATCACTCAGCTGGAGCTCCGCTTGGAAATTCAAATCCGAGTGGAGAGGAAAACAAACAAATGAGATCCTGGCCAAGTCCAAGTGAAAGTAGTGAGCTCGGATCCGAGATAATTGCAGAGATGTCTGCATCTGCGAGGTCATTGGCCTGGGACCTGGCTCTTGGTAATAACCTTCAAGTTATGCTGGCCTGGCGTCACTTCTGCCTCCAACACATCATAATATACACCAGCTTTACTTTGAAAAAATGTGTTCCACGCCAAAGTGCAGACTTGTGAACTACATTCCAACTTCTATTTCAAATCAGAAGAAAAAAAATCAATTTGCTCCCAGGGGGAGAATCGGTCGTTTCGCGGAGAACGCCTTCAAAAATGACAGTGTGCACGTAATTATTGTGTTTACTAGTAGAGCAATAAAAATAGACAAAAAGCCATGATTTCCAAAAAATCTAACAAAGCAGGAAATTAAATATAAATATTTCCATGAAAATACATATATTTAAGATGCGTCGCGTAGCAAAAAACTCAGAAAAAATACAAATTTGACGGTTTTTTGGCCATTTACAAACTCACAGGTCTCTCAGTTGAGTTGCCCAGAAGGGATTAAAAAAGTATTATTTATTTTAACAATAGCGTCACAGGTTCATGAATGCAAAACAAGGCGATGAGGAAAATTTTGTGATGCTGTCGATTTGCCATAATAGAAAGAAGCTGGGTCATGTTTCACAATCCTTAAGACATTTCACAAACTGGGAATTACTTGAAGTAAAAACTTGAAACAGTTTCTTTTTACTATTTGTGCAAGTGAATTTTGCTCATTAGAAGGTAAAATATACCTCTTTTTAGGCAAAAATTACACTATTAATCTTGCAGTCTAAACTGAATAATTTTTATTTATTTTTAATTTGGGGGTAGCAACGCTTTCAACTGACCAACAGACAGACACAAAACCAAAGTTGCTTAGGAGGTTATGAAACGTCCAAAATTATGAAAAAAAATTACATCAGAGAAAATAAATAAACGCCGACAATATTGTTAGGTGAGAGCGATACCCCGCGATCGGTAATCGTCTTGAGGACAACTCAGCACGTGCATAAATTATTTATGTTACCTAACACGCATGAATCACAGATAAGTCTAGCTGGGGGACTAACAGACTAGCTAGGCTACTGTCTGAGAGACAATGAACAGGAAGCAGACTAGTGAATACTAGGCTAGCTGGCAAAACGATAGATAATTTTAAGAAAAAAATTCCAAATGAACGGTCAAAATATACACCATTAGTTCAGTTGATTCTACAATTTTATGTCATTCCTTACATGGGCCACTGAATGTCTCATTGTAACTTGTCTGGGTGGACATGTCAGTTCATTTAGAGTTGTCCAGCAGATGTCTCATTGTAGCTTGTCTGGGCGGACATGTCAGTTCATTTTAGAGTTGCCAAGAAAATGTCTCATTGTAGCTTGTCTGGGCGGACATGTCAGTTCATTTAGAGTAGTCCAGCAGATGTCTCATTGTAGCTTGTCTGGGCGGACATGTCAGTTCATTTAGAGTAGTCCAGCAGATGTCTCATTGTAGCTTGTCTGGGTGGACATGTCAGTTCATTTAGAGTTGTCCAGCAGATGTCTCATTGTAGCTTGCCTGGGTGGACATGTCAGTTCATTTAGAGTTGTCCAGCAGATGTCTCATTGTAGCTTGTCTGGGCGGACATGTCAGTTCATTTAGAGTTGCCTAGCAGATGTCTCATTGTAGCTTGTCTGGGTGGACATGTCAGTTCATTTAGAGTTGTCCAGCAGATGTCTCATTGTAGCTTGCCTGGGTGGACATGTCAGTTCATTTAGAGTTGTCCAGCAGATGTCTCATTGTAGCTTGTCTGGGTGGACATGTCAGTTCATTTAGAGTTGTCCAGCAGATGTCTCATTGTAGCTTGCCTGGGTGGACATGTCAGTTCATTTAGAGTTGTCCAGCAGATGTCTCATTGTAGCTTGTCTGGGCGGACATGTCAGTTCATTTAGAGTTGCCTAGCAGATGTCTCATTGTAGCTAGTCCGGGCGGGTTTTGTCATTCATTTAGCGCTCATCAGATTGTTGCACGGGGAGCAAAACTGACATTCCAATTCCACTTCCACAGTTCATTCCAATTCCACTTCCACAGTTCATTCCAATTGCACTTTCACAGTTCATTCCAATTCCACTTCCACAGTTCATTCCAATTCCACTTCCACAGTTGCTTCTGCGCGACAGCAAGACCCGTGTGGCCGCTGTCGTGCTACCAAAAAAAAATCCGGTCACAACATTCTTAATTCCTAGCCGTTACTTAACAACACACCCTGCCTGCTATTCAGAAATCCAGAACCATGAGACAAAATAAGAATTCCTAGGAGCAAACAGAGAAGAAAGATGTCTATCCATTTACCATGGACATGGTTATCATATTGTTATCATCAAGCAGAGAGAACTGTCTATTTTACTTCCGAGAAATTTCTAATATTAGAAATCGGAAGTATTGTGTTCGTTTTTGTAAAAAAAAATATTTTTTTGCTCCGATTTCAATTTTTTTCAGATTTCTGGACGTTTCATAACCTCCTGAGCAAATTTGGTTTTGTGTCTGTCTGTCGGTCTGTCGTTCTGTCGGTCTGTTAAAACGATTCCTTGTAACGCGCAAATCTCGGAAACTACTCGACCGATTTTGATGAAATTTTGCGCACATCTAGGAGACATTCTGTAGATGGTCGAATTCATCGAATTCGTACTAGCGGTTCTTGGTGAAAGAGCCCATGCGCCTGACCACTAACTTTTTACTTAAACGCTTATATCTCGTGAACGGTACACCCGATTTTAATGAAATTTTGTGTGTGTATGCATATAATTGTTTTACATAGGCTATTTATATATTTTTTTTAATTAATTATAATTAGACTCTGATATTTAAGAAAATCCGAAATTTTGGACAAAACAGTCAAAAAAAAGGACCACGACTTGCCGATACAGAAATTTTTGTGGAATCTAGAATGTAGAAAAAACGATTTTCTACCATATAAAATAAATTTGAAGAAAATCGGTGCAGTCGTTTTGGAGATACAAGTAATTTAGTATAAAATCTCAAAATTGGCACGTGTTAACAATGTGAAACAATCACGAGGAAGTATAGAGTCCATAATTGGCAGTGTTTTTCAACTTGGTGCGAATTTGTATGCCCAAACAAAGACTGATAACGATAAGGTTTCACTGATATCTTTAGAATAATAATATCTGTGCAAAAGATACTAAAAAAAAGCTTTTTTAACTATAATACTAAAAGAAATTTAAATAACAAAAGCTTTTTTTTCATAGGTATTCCTATGAGCAAGCGAAATCTGGAAGTAATATAAGATATGATACGTTTTTCTAGCTTTTTCCAAATTAGGAGCTTAAGATGCATTTCTATGAGCAAACATACATAGCTGGAGACTAGTAAAGCAGTATCAGCAGAAATAATAATATCGCCTAGTACCCAGATGAACAAAAAAGGTATTGCAAGTCTAGAGACCGAAGCTAAAAATCAGCAGAAAACTAAATGAGAAAATATGTTTGTATTTGAAGTCTAGAGACCGAAGCTAAAAATCAGCAGACAACTAAATGAGGAAAGATGTTTGAATTTGAAGTCTAGAGACCGAAGCTACAGATCAGCAGAAAACTAATGAGAAAAGATGTTTGAATTTGAAGTCTAGAGAACGAAGCTACAGATCAGCAGAAAACCAAATGAAAAAAGATGTTTGTATTTGAAGTCTAGAGACCGAAGCTACAGATCAGCAGAAAACTAAACGAGAAAAGATGTTTAAGTCTAGAACCAAGGCTACAGCAGTAACAAGAAAAGATTGTGTCTATGTCTGGAGAGACTCGCTGGCTTCATGACCCGCTGCCTAGTGCATTGAACTGAGCAGTGAGTGCCGACCTCAATTCTCAAGACGCGAAGTTGCCATGTTCTCGCTCTGCCTAAATATGATATTCACGATAATGACCCCCTACTTCTCTCATTCTTTCTCTCTCTTTCTTGCGAGCCTTCTATCTCTTTCTCTCTCTTGAAACACGGAGGACTGGACCGAATTTTTCATTGTCATGTCCAGAGCCAGAGCCACGACAGAGGAGTGTCTGCGTGTGCAAGTTCCTGCAATGTGGAAGAAGAGTAACCCGGCCACTGAGAGAGAAGAGCAGGGCAGTATTTACTCTGCATTGCACAACAAACATTCACAACAAAGTGAACAATAAATACTTGAGTTGAAAGAAACATGTAACATTTTTCTGTCAATAGACAAATGAACAACTAAATATCCAAGAAGGGGTACATGATTATCAACTATTTGCTACTTGCGAGACCCATGGTGTTTACATAAAGAAGGGTAAACCATTAACAAGAAGAACATTATTTTTTACCCACACAATAGTTGCTCCGAGAAAATTATGAAATTTATGATTCATAATAAACATTTGCTATCTACAGTGGTTGTAAAATGCAACGGCATGGAAAAACTCTCAGCTCCCTACCTTGCTTAGCAATCATATTCACAACTGTCAATCAACAGCTTTCGGATGGGTCTATTATGAGAATATCTGTCCTTCACAAGGAACCCCCTTCCTATCCCTCTTAACTTTACTTGAGATTTTCACTACAATGAATTTGATTGAAATACAAACTCCTTATACATTGGACTTTCCAGGGGACAAACGACCGTTTTGCTTGACAAGAGGATCGTTTCTTTTGAAATAGGTAAAGACTTGGACTATATAGGATTCTATGACTCAGGTATAGGCGGAGGATACATGACACATTTTCGTCAACGTTAGCCCAAATATATACTTAGCCAAAATATGACTAGTTAATGTACCTACATAAATGTCTCCTAACATAGTACTGTAGACAGAGTTGCTCAGGTGAGTTCTTGCAAGTGGACTTTTTTTTCTTATATTAGTAAAGGTAAAAATTTATTTCCTTAGATTCAAAGTTATTTTATGTAGAATTGATTGTCAAATTTGCAACTTCGAGAAAAATAGTAAACATAATATATGATGAGTGTTCAACTGTTCATGTTTAACCATTTGCTCAAACAACGAACTATGTACGATTTCAGTTAAGTCGACTTTGCTATTTCCGAAGATTTCAATGTAGAACATTAGAGCTAACTATCTCGTTCTGCAGAAAGTTAGAGCAAAGAAATATTAATAGGACCTTTAAGGAAGCAATCAATCGTTAAGTGTGCAACGAAGGGGAAAAAGTAATGCTGTTAAGAAGTTATTATATCATAATTTTATTGAGAGAAAAGATTACTTTGTAAATTTCATTATTAATTCATTATATGATTCGATGGAAGAGAAGAGAGAGCCTTGTATGTACTGGTAATTGTAAAAACGAATAATCATTGGTATAGTAAAATGTAATACTTAATATGAATTGTATCATTAAACTTACTGATTTCTAAGGAGATGTAGGATTTTCTATTCATAAAGATTAAAATAAATTGTAAAGAAGATCATAGTTTCTCTAAGATTGTTTTTTCCATGCAATTCAATTTTTTCAAATAAAATATGTATAACTATATATTAGGAAACTTGATTTCTATTATGTTGTACTTACTAAATATTGGGTGCCTGCATAGAATTGGGTGTCAAGATGCAAGCGCTACAGAATCCACAACATACCTGCAACAGATAAAGGGAGAAACATTAACATTAATATTCACTATAATCTCAAGCTTATTTTATTTGCAATTTTATGGAGAAAAAAAAACCAAGTAGGTATCTAACCAGAGGTAAGAACGTGGTTTTGTAACAATTCAAGATATGGGTAGTTTTCTTGGTAAACTGTCCTGATAGTTGGAAAACTTGGGGGAGAATGGTTGTTCTTTTAGTGATAACGGGCCATGCCTTACTTAATGTATTCAGTCTTTTCTAATGCAGCAGCATTCTTCTGGCTACTAAAATAATGATGAGCACAGAACAATTCGAATTTTCTGGCACAAAACAAAGAAACCACAAATCATGTCAGCTTACCTGAGCAATTATTGTGGAGAATATCGCACATTATTACAAATATTTCTACACGATACTTGACAAACGTTGGAAAATCTTGGCTCAGAAATTATACTCGATGATATAATGTGCTAGAATGTTTATAATAAGTGAATGTACCTTGTCATGAACCATAATCCACGAAGGTATATGCAATAATAATCATAATTAATAAATAAAAACTACTTATTTTTCATTATGTGGTTTGAAAGTTGATCATTCAAAAGTAGATATTTTTGAAAATTGTCGTTTACATACTCAGGACGGTTTTAGGGTTTTAGACAAATAATAATATGTGTGGTTATTTAAGAGACCACATGACCTAATAGTTCTTAGGATATAATTCCAGGACCTAGTAGTTGTATCTGTGAATCTGAATTTGAGTTTAATGATGAAGATAACACACTGTTATAAGATAGAATTTTTAAGTCCACGATCGCCTACAATCTACAATATTTCTCTATGATAACCAAAGTTTATGGAATATGATGGTTAGAAGAAAATATTTTTTTTTTTTGGCATTTACTTGAAAATTTGATTCCCGGTCGAAAATATCGGGGCGGTTTCTTCACGGCTTAAAAGTTGATGTGGATCCCTGTACAATTTATTATTGTTACAAAAAGAAAATCACATTTTTTTGGTTCAGTAAATAATTAAAAAGTTTACAGATTCAAAGAAGCTGGCTTTATATTTCTTACAAGTTTACCATAAAAATTTCCAAACGAGCCAGGAATAATACCAGGAATTTAAAGTAGATTGCTCTAGAACGAGAACTGCATACATACTTAGCTCATACTTTCACAAAGGAAAGCAGCGGGTGGTGTCTCGAAATGATACAAAGGGTCAACTCATTGAGAGAGAGAGACCCCGCAAGGTTCGAACCTAGGTTCCCTTCTATTGTTACTTCACAATCTTTACATAGTCTACAACTCTACACAGTCTATACGATGCACTATTCACAAGAACAACCTTTTGTGCACATGTCACAAACATGGACATAAGAAGTGGGAAAGTGAGATTCTCACTGACATTCTGTGCGTTTTACTGGAGAGTTTACCCTTGTAAAAATGGATTTTTTAACAGCCAATAACCTAACCGTCAACTGAAATGATAACATGAAAAATATAATTATGCTATCCAGAAAACATATACACTATCATACATTATGAAAATCTATCCAAAATAATATTTTTTATAATATATGTAATATGTATCCTCACATGTAGTGCCAAAGGCGACTTTTTCGAAAGGTTTCGGTGAAAATGAAAAAACCCATCCAAAGTTGTATGTATAACATCCGAAATGCATATACATAGGATCAATCGTTTCAAAAATAGGACCAGCATCGCCCACCTGAACGCAATAAGATAAAAGATAGTTTTACCTCTGCTCATACTATTCACTTCAATTTCTACTTGAGGTACGAGTAATTTCATCAGCAGACATAGGTTATCAATTTAATATGTTATTGAGTATTGCTCAGAGAGCGACCTAAATGTAGTGCTGCGTAAAAGTAGAGAAGGACGCAGCGCAATTCAAGACTATTTTTCTTGTCAAAGAGGCTGATAAAGGTGACTACGACAAGCTTTTTAAAAACGAGAAAAATGCCCTAGAACCTAAAAGCAGAAAAAAAATCTATTGTTTTCAAAAGTGAAACGGAATAATTTTAAATGAACTTTACAAGTCAATCACAGAGTTTCAGACCATTTTATTGTAGATCATGGTTGATCTCACCAACCAAAAATAACCATATGTCAAATTTACTGTCAAACACACTGTATTCACATTTAAGTGTGAACTTCATGGAAAAATCATTAATTTAATGATGTTTTCTGACAACTAGAAATCACGCAGCCGACTAGAAATAATGCGACTAGACTGGAGCAGCTAAGAACAAAGAGCAGAATATACTCCAACAGGGTGTAACGAACTCTGCCGTCTGCATGCTAGTTTAGGGGTGAACTCATACACGTTGTGTAGACTCTGGCGACCTGAAGTCTGCAGTTAGCATATTTTTTTAATTTTTAAATGGGCAAACGTAAGAACTGAATAAAAATTGAGAATCCACTTTAGTTTTTATTTATTTTACTCCAAGTGTATCTGTGTATGATACTGTATTATGTAGAAATATAGGCCCTAAGATATTTGAGTGAATATCTCTAAAACTAATTTATCTAATAGCTAACCCACCTAGAACAAGTAGAATCTTTAGTAGAGGATAATAAATGTTGAAAGAAATACTGGAAGAGGGAAAAGAAAAATTGTAAACGTAAAGGCTGATAGTGTTGCCTGACGAAACAGATTAACTAGGAAAACAGAAAATTCTAAAATGGGGTCAAAAGGTCTAACATGCGGTGAAGAGATTTTGGAAACAGCCAGGATAGGGAGTAGACTTTTTTTTGCTTTGTGGTTGGGTGTTCTACCGTGATGTCTTTACTACTCACAATAACAGCTCATAGTCTATACGGGGCAAGATGCCTGTATCATCACTCAAATTGGTCTATCATCAGGCGCGGCCGGTGCTAAGGGGCTGCGGAACTGCAGCACCCCCAGACGAAAGAGAGAATTTTCTCAACTCCTAGCTCGTACATAATGAAAATCATCACACACTTCTAGAATTATTAATGAATAATTATTATAATTAGCATGGTAATCAAACCAAACTCTTTAAATACTGAAAGAGCAACTCTATAAGTCCCATTTTAGTCCGATTATGTGGCAGCACCTCCAAAACATTTTCCACCGGCCGCGCCTGTTTATCATATATTGAAAAATAAACCAAGAGCCCAAGGTTTACACCCAAAAGCATGGGTATTTCAGTAGCGGTATGCATCGCTACTGAGATGCGTTAGAAATTTCACAATTCACCATTTGGCACAGTCCGCAACGAACGGTCACCAAAATAAATTGTTTTAACTTCAAATTTGAACTTGAGCAAGGTTGGCGGTATTTGGCAGACAGCATGGTGCCTCGCTTTTTCGCATAGGTATACACTCTTCATCTTCTTCACTAAACTCATGTCAATAGAAAGTATGTGTACGAGTACATGTATTACGAACATGTCATAGTCAAAAGAACCCACAAAACATAAATTCTACAAAAATGGAGGCATTCTGCAGTTTTGAAAGGTTACTTTTTTACACATTACACCTAGAACTTTAAAAAAGTTGGCTGCAGCGCTTTAATAGGGTTAGTGTATTCCTTGAAATTTTTCGATGTACTCAGACGGTTGCTCATATAAAGGTTCGATAAAACCTTTAAAATAAGTTTCTCTCATTCAAAGGTTTAAAAAAGAAGAAATTTTACACTAATATTTATCTAGCCCATCAGCTGTCATGAAATGTACATTTTGGCCGACCACTGAAATCGGTTGGGTAGCCTTGATGAGATAGATTAACTGGTAAGCATAGCTTGTCCCTGTCCCATAATATGAAACACAAGAATAATGCATTCACATTACCTTCAACAGTTTTAAATATCATAATTATCTTAGGTCCCTTGCTATTGAAATGACCATCATGAATTCATGATTGATAGATATCACATTACAATCTAATGTAATGTCCTATGCATTGCATGTTTCATTCATTTCATTGACATGAAGATTACACAGATGCAGTGTAAGAAGCTTGACTTCAAGATCACCGGTTAGAAGACTGCAATGCCACTCATTTGTCCAGTAGACACTGAGGAAACATCACAAGTTCTTCCTACTGATGAATAGCAGGAAATCTCTAACGTACATGAATTTAGCTTAAATTCTCTCTACAAATATACCCAGAACTTGGTTTACAACTCAGCGTATAGATTGGTTTAATTCTCGGGCAATCTAGATTATACCTGTAAGCTTAAATTTAACAACACAAAAAGGAAGTGTGTAATTACCCAGCACAGAACAAGTACCTAGAGTCCTGCACGATGCCCATCACAAGGAAATGCATGAAATACAGGGATATTAGGTTATAAAAATAAATTATTCACCGTGAACTTAGATGTTTATTTAAGATAATTGGACCGTCGTATTGTTGAGGCATGATTTTCTCTAGAAAAGGGGTATTTGAAGAAGTCGGGGGGTTCAAGTTGAATAGACAGAGCAGAACCGTTGTAAAGTGTCATTGGAAACAAAAGATGTAGCACATCCAAGTAATTTCATTATTTCTGTATGCACTTTCAGACTTGACGATATTTCAACCCTTTCAAAACTAGATGGCCGGGACGAGAATAAGAGATACTCGTGATGGCTACTTAACACGTTCGTTACCAAGCCAATTTTTTCAAGTTTATCGTAGGGACCAGGCGGTAAAGTCGCTGTTGCATCCTGGGTACCAAAATGATTTTTTTTTTTTTGCATATTTGGCATCGTATTTGTACAAGAATCGATCCTATATCTGTTCTAATACTAACAACCTACCTCAAAAAGGCCATATATGGATGTCCGGTCCCTCGTTAAAATTTTGATAACGGCCACATGTGTGTTTCGGTCCCAAAGAAAAACACAAAAACATCCACATATGGCCGTTCGGTAACGAACGTGTTAAAGCATGCGAGAACTTTCCATCCATCTCACGGCTTGCCCGCCTTGAGCTAGTACCATCACAACCCCGCCGTAAATATAAACATAATAATTTTATTCTTCGTTGAATGAGATTTCAATACAATAAGTTATGTTTTATTCAAAGCACAAATTTCTACGAAGTCAAGTCAAGTTAAGCGCCTTGCAATATTCCCAAAAGCAAATGACATACACAGACTTGGCCGAGATAATCGCCAGGTTCGAAACAGATGACCATACACTCGAATTACTGAACAATACAAAAATTTGTACACTAGCTGTCAAGTGGTTGACGCGCTAGTCTGGTAATCCAGGTAGCGTAGGGATCCGTTGGTTCGAATCTCACCCAGTGCATGAATTTTTCCTCATTAATTTGAGTTTTTGACCAGATAATAATAGACTCTCAGGGCTAGGTGGTAGAAAATACTTTGAGCATTAACCTCACCTGGTGATCACCTCCCACTAAAAAGTGTTATTATTATTTTCAGAATTGAAATTCAACCTGTTAGTAGGTTTAGTAGTACAATTTCAACATTATAATAAGTATTTAGTACTATGTATGATATCAAGATAGTACAAGCTGTACACGCTGTACCTGTAGGTATGGTTGGTACTGGAAAAGACAAGCTAGTTCAGTAAGATATACCTCCTTTAAAATTTCCTGCAAACTTCAAATCTGTGAAATATGAGATTTATATTATTGTTTTCACTTGCACTATGGGTCAATTGAGCCCAGTTTGAACTGCATTAAGATGAAGGGGCATAACGTGTTAATAAAGCTAGTTTTCCGCTCAAGGGTTAACATGGTAATAATTAGCTAGCAACTAGTTGCCCCGCGAACACAAGGGCAACTGTATCTTGCTTCTCAAGCAACTAGATATTTTGATCGACAGGAGGGGTTTTCCTTTCACTTTTTAATCTCCCAAGTCTCTTTCTTGTGTCTAGTATCAGAAGGGGATTGATGGTATTAAAATAACAAACTTGTTTGTTTATTTTTCTTTTCTTGCAACAATATTTATGAGCAATTTATTCTGTATCATCGAAAATATTAATAGCCTCTTTTCACGTCATGGTCGTTTTATGTCTTCGGTTCCCAGGATTCAATTAACATTGCTTCGCCTTCTTGCATCTTGCACTGGTCATTTGTATTACATGCTTTAATTGCAGGTAACTTTGCAGCTTCACTTACTACATAAAACACTAACGGTCCCTACTCTCCTGTCACATCACTAAGGTCCCTACCTTCATACATAACGTCCCACTTCATACATGGTCCCTACCTCTCATGACAC
Source organism: Bactericera cockerelli (assembly GCA_024516035.1). NCBI lineage: Eukaryota > Metazoa > Arthropoda > Insecta > Hemiptera > Triozidae > Bactericera > Bactericera cockerelli. The sequence goes on along the minus strand of CM044957.1, from coordinate 26,330,761 downwards.
TAACGGTCCCTACCTCTCATGACACTAACGGTCCCTACCTCTCATGACACTAACGGTCCCTACCTCTCATGACACTAACGGTCCCTACCATCTCATGACACTAACGGTCCCTACCTCTCATGACACTAACGGTCCCTACCTCTCATGACACTAACGGTCCTACCTCTCATGACACTAACGGTCCCTACCTCTCATAACACTAACGGTCCTACCTCTCATGACACTAACGGTCCCTACCTCTCATGACACTAACGGTACCTACCTCTCATGACACTAACGGTCCCTACCTTCATACACTAACGGTCCTACCTCTCATAACACTAACGGTCCCTACCTCCGACACTAACGGTCCTACCTCTCATGACACTAACGGTCCCTACCTCTCATGACACTAACGGTCCCTACCTCTCATGACACTAATCGGTCCCTACCTCTCATGACCTCTACACTGGTCCCTACCTCTCATGACCACTCCTACCTCTCATGACCACCAACAAAAAGAATCCCAGGAGTTTTGGTACACTCACAACATAGGAATTGGGAATCTTGGAGATTTCAGTGATCTGTACAATTATTGTACATTGATTTGTCCAGATGTATAAACGATATTACTTTAGAAAAGATTTTCAAGTAAGAAATTTGAGTTGTGTGAGTGTGTGAGTATGTGTGTGTATGTGTGTGTGTTTGAGTGTGTGTGAGCTCAATCATGACACGTGGATCTGGTTTTCATGAATCTTCTTTTATCGCTGTAGTTTAATGGCATTTTTTACCCAACTGATTTTCCTACTTTTGTTCTATTGTTTGGTTGAGAAGAACCAATGAAATCGTGGTGACGGGTCAGTTTATTCTGATTAGCTCAATGAGCGTGCATTGTTTTACTATAACTATATCTGACAGTTGCGCCACATACTTCCTGTCTCTTGTTTTACCGCACAAATATCTCGTTTTACCCAAGATTTCTCTCATTCATTCTCATTTACCTACAAATACTCCACTTTTCAGATAACCGAGCATTTCAATAGCACAATATGACATACTGGTTCATTGAATGGAGTACGACATCCTCATCCGTTTTCATTACAGAGAAGAAATAATGATTCAGGGGATCCGCCATAATTATATTCTATTATAATAACACTTTTTTTTTTGTGTGCACCATTAAAAATAATATCTGTCCAACATATAGAATTCTTCTTTAAAAATTTAAAAAAGGGAACCCAGATATATTTTGTCCGACCATATATCCGAAAACATATTTACACTAAATATGGCCTTAATGTATAATCTGGAGTTATAATTTTTCATCGATAGAACGTAATAGACAAATTACAATTGGCAGATATTTTTTTGAAATCAATATATGTAATAGGAAACTTGCTATTTAAATTATCAGTACTAAAAAAACGCAATTAATTATTTGCCTACGTGAGGGTATGTGGACGACAGGCTCCTAGCATCCTGTGTTGAAACTTAAAACCAGAGTCAGCAATATCCAATCAGCAAGTGTAGACTGCCTCGCTATTTGCACCCGTGTCCATTCCAATGCTTCATGCTTCAATATCATTTCGCTGACAGTTGTTATTTTACTGTGGTTATTATGGGTGCTTTCAAGCTTAACGTTCCAGAGGACGTCCATAGTGTTGTTAGTACCTATGGTTGTGGTATACTTGAAATATTTGTTCCCATTAAACTTCACCTCAATTCAAAGTCGAACCATATGATAATGCAATTACTTTTCTAGATACTCTCCACATTAAAACGACTGTCTTGAAGAGCTCTAGATACTTATCGATTAGTTCAGTTGTAGTTGTAATAAATACTTGTGTTTCATAAATCTTGTATGTATCAATATATTTACTAATACCTACCGGATGTCACAATTTCGTCCTTTCAGTTAGTTACGGCCTACAACCGACCTCAGTAGCTTAATCGATAAGGCGACGGACTTGTAACCTGGAGGTCGGTGGTTCAAGTCCGGGTTTCAGAGTAAATTGAGTAGATGTGATATCACGTACCTAGTTGATTGACACAAATATGATAACCTAGTTACGGACTACCAGAAGAATAGATCGCCACGTAGCTAAAACAATAATCAGAGGCACAAAAAGACATGGCATTGTCAACCGTTACAGCCAATCTTAGTTGAATTTGAAGTAAAGAAATATTCATTTTGAATTCCAATCAGAAGAAAAATTCTCACAAACCTTTCCTCGGAAATATCATCTTGTTATCTGCTCACAAGTTATTTATTTCTTACAAGAAAAACAAATCTACATTTCTAGAGGATGTGTTCGTTCAAAAAAAGCTCAAAAGAATAGCAACTATTGTCAACAAGCGTTTACAGTCAGGAGGTTGGTGGAAAGTTTCAGTAATTTCTTGTGTTCGTGAGAGAGAGACAGATAACATCTCCCGATGGCGGAGGATCCAATGCCGAGCTGTCCCCTGCAACTTATTGCTCTAGATAAGGGATATCCTATCTGATCGGTGTCAAGTTTTCAAAATGTCTTCACTTTATGAAAACTATTTTTTTGAATCCTGAGGAATCTTTATCTTGAGTTTCAACCCGAAGATTTCTTCAACTTGTCTTTTCATTATGAGTTATTTTATCGTATCTAGATTCCGTATTGCATATTTTAATTCTAATAATTTATTCACTTTAGATGTTTACATTTTTATATTTCTTCTTTTGTGTACGTGACCACCAATCTATTTATTTTATTCTATACAGTTGAAGATATCAAAATATGTACGCGACTTAACCCCCTGAAACTATAGATAAGATCCCCAAATCGAAGAGATTCTTTGTACAAGAGAAAATCCAAAAAGTACGGCAGTGGTGGACGGTGGTGGGCGGGCTGGCGAAATTTGGAGATATTGAAAAACTAATGAAAAACCCTCCCCCCGCCCCCAAAAAATTGTATACTCTGTAAAATGATTGTGAAACAAAGGCCTTTTATGCAAAAAATATTCCCGTGTAATACTTTCACATTTCATCAATAGCCCCCCTCGCAGTGTAAATATGAGAAAAAAAGAGTAAGGCCATAAATCAGAGCCTTGTGTTACTCCCCTATTGATTTAAGTTTATCCTGAAGATAAAAAAAAAACTGCATACATAGTCCAGTTAGGTATTTGCTAGTAACGGGGCCTAGCTCATAAGGATGGGGCTGAACATTACTGGATTTTTATTGGTACAGAGATAATAAAAAGTAGGATAGATTTTATGACCCTGGGAAAATCTTCGTAAGCATGGTGAAATCAGAAACTTACGAGGAGATTGTAAAAATCTCTTTAAAGGCTGAAAAGCGAAACTTACGAGATAAATTTGCTTCTGAAGTATTTCGAAAATTAAATATGCTACGCCTTAGATTCGCTTTTATTAGTTTTGTTCTGTAGTCTATGCTAAAGAACATAAAATAAGAAACGCCGCGCTTTAGCTCTTCAAAACTAGACCTTTCATTTTATTCCTAACGTTAAACTAAGTCGTAATAAATCATTAGTTCCAGAGGATAAAGCTAGAAACTTGGATCTCCAACGTTATCTCAAGTTTTCCTCCCTTACATCTTATATTCACCCCCCCCCCCCTTCTCCTTCAAGCACTTGAAACTTCTTTCTGCCTTTGAGAAAAATAAAAACAACAAACAAACAAAACCTCTCTTGACAAGCAGCCATTCCTGCCATTCTCATTTAGAGAAAAATTACAGCTAGGATCTTTGCAAGGACTTGAGGAGAAACAGAAAAACAGATCATTTATAGGGGAAAACCATTCGGAGACCGATGGCTCCAAGCGTCCTGAACTTTCAACAATAATTTGAAGAAAAAAAATATTGTTAAAATTACAGTGCTCCCCAACGTACCTATAAGATATCTGCATCAGAAATGATCGTAACATGAACACATATAACAATAGACTTTATTTTTATTCAACTGGCCGAATAGAACTTGAAGTCCTTCATAGTAATTCTCAGGTGCAGAGTTTTTATAGGTGCCATTACTACGTGGTTATATTACCAACAACTGTAGAAAAATTACACATTGGCTGGGATCCGAACCTACCAATCCCCCACTATCCTCGCGTTTACTAGACAAGCAAACTCATTTTCCACTCTAGACGTTGCAAAACTAGCATGTAATTCTCATGCTATTGTCTAGCGGCTAGCTCACAGCTCACAGCCAAGTGGTGTCCTAGAGATTCCTCGCTTCTATGCTCAGCACTCAAGGTGCTCAGATCGCAGTGAAGCGACTGCATAATCGCAGCAGCTAGTCATGCGATGGAGCGATGAATGAGATTGCTGTTGGTTTGGGGAGGTGAGTGACCCACTCCATCCACAGGCATGGCCTTGTGTCTTTCACTCTGCCTGCCTCAGACCGCACAACTCACAACATTAACCCTTATGTGGATCAAGGCCGTGCCAACATGTGTGGGACACGAGAACAATCGTAGAGATTTCTCTAGAACGTGTATGGTGCATTGGTTTGGTACCGGTGTGTTGACGATGTCCTGTGCCTATTCAACGGTACAAATCAAGAGCTGCACACCCAAACACTATAAGAACACGCATACAAGTCACAATGGAATGTAAAGGAATTGATAAAACAATAAACTGCTAGACTCAACGATCACCTTTGTTCCAATAAGCATACAAACACCTACAGACATTGATATGAGAAATCCTTTGCTACTAGAAAACATTTTTATTTAGGATTACTCACCGAGTGTAGTAGACTAGTGAGACTGGCGAGCCTGTTGTACCAAACTTTTTCTTCTGGGTCAAAACAATAACACATTCATTTGAGTGAATTTTTAACAAAAATATCAGGATCATAGAAATAAACCTCAACACAGCAAAACAATCTTTTCAATGGTGACACATTAATTCAATTCTCGAAAGAAAGTTTTCATTTTTTATGACTTGTAAATATCGCAAACTCAAGCATGCATGATTAGATTTTGGGATTATTCAGATCTAGTGGGTGGGGTCCAATCAGTTCAAGTGTGTGTGAAACTCATATAATATTAAAGGTAATGATTTACATCATTACAAGTAGCCTGAGGCCACCAGTTTTGTATGACCGAGGTATGAACGAAAAACATATTCGTAAATATAATGAAGATTAGTAGATAGAATATTGTTGGAGTATAGAGTCTAAAGAAAACATTTCTTCGTTAAGACATCATTGACCTAAGCTGATTTGAAACCTATGCGAGGACTATGGCAGCAGCATCCAGGCTTCCCGAGACCACAAAAAGAAGTACAAAAAAAATATTTCTAACTTACCTCAATGGAATCTGATCTTGTTCAAATTTTTGGTTTTAAATAATTCGACTCACCACATATCAAGATACACTGCCAATAATTATGGACACAATACTTCCTCGTGATGGGTATTAGTAAAAAATTCATGGTATCTTCAAGAGTTCTCAACCACCGATTCTCTTCAATTTTGTTTTAAATGGTAGAATTCTCTTACTTCCCATAAATTTCTAATATTAGAAATCGAAAGTATTACGTTCGTTTTTTTAAATATTTTTTTGCTCCGATTTAAATATTTTTTCATATACATACTAGAGTTTCTTGGTAATACAGCTATCATTCGCCTATCTATCATACTTTTTTGAAAAAAATCTCTTGGATTTAGGGGTTTTATGTATGGATAAGGGGATGTCACACACACATTTTGGGAAAGTCCCGCTTGGACTAAGTTAGTATTTTATCATTAATCCTAGATGGAGGTTGTGACGTATGCAATCCAATGATTTTGAGGCGTTGATCACGAATTTCATATTTACTTTTCGTTCTTTTTGTCAACTGTTCCCGTTTAGTTACCATTGGCGGAATACAAATATCCACCAGTTTTTTCTTTCTGTGTAGGTAATAATTGTATTTAATAGACTTACCAATAATTATATAGGAACACAATATGAGCTAATATGAACTCAGACCCATCATGAACTCAGAACATACCTGGAACATACGAAAGAAAGAATATCTGAGAAAGAGTAGAAAATTTAAAATTACCATATTTCTATATCATTAAAATATATCAAATTACTATCATATGAATTTTGATTTGATATGTAATATCAAAATATCAAATTACAGCAGAATCATTTGAAAATTGGTTTTGATATGGAAATATTTCTAATTTTGTTTTGATAATAACATTGGAATGCTCTTGCTTGCAACTTTTAATTCGAATGCTTTTAATTTTTATGAGATATCAATTTATCAAATACCCAGGAAAAATCCAAGAGGTGAGGAAATATTCGAATAAGTAAACACAAATCGAGGCTCGTGCATACATTGATTTGTAGGACATAAGCACACAACAATCACAAACATTTCTTTTGCGGCTCTTGCATGAAAAGCGTCGTTCTTTTCCCTGCGTAAAATGAAATTTCTCCAAGGCACAGCACGAGCCGTTACCTGGGATGTTAGCAGGCAAGGAATTATTTGTTTCCAGGCGACTTCTCCACGAGCAAGGATAACAAGGATTAGAGCAATAGGAAACCAGTAGCACATATGCCTTGCAATACTAAACATGTCTTCATAAAAAAATTACGACATCACGAATATGAGCTGTTTAAAAATAATTCAGAGAACACCTTCAAATAAAAGACTCACAGAAGGGTTTGTAAAAATTAGAATGTTTGTAGATGGTGGTGACAGATTGGGGTAATCGCGGATTTCTTTTCTCTGGCAAGGAGGGTTCGAGTGGCCACATGAAATAGCATAAAATGTGTTATTGGGTTTTCATTTATATTTTAATTTTAGCTACTGTGTTCCCTTTGCTACTTTCTACACTGTTGCATCATCTTTTGTACGTTGAATTATTTTCCTGAATTATTTTTGAAAGCTGAATCATTTTTATGTTTATTTTTCGTTCAAACTGTTCAGCATTTTTCATGTGGATATCTCATACATATGTGGTGTGTAGGTGTACTTACGTTTCACAACTACAAAAAAGGATATGGAAAGTTCCTAGGAACTTGGCGATGTTTGCATACATTTATAAAAATCGGCTGTATCAACATACATTACATAAAATATATATGTATTTCTCTGGTTACTTCACAATCAAGTTCACTCACTTCAATAAGCTAGCTATTCATTTTCCGACGCGTCGGTAATCTTTGATGTGCTCTCATGGAACTGCTCTAATGTTCATACACATCCCCCTAATCATCAGTAGTAAACGAAAAATATGGTTCTAATTTTTTAATAAGCGAGCTAACAACAAACACACTGGAACGAACTCAGACATATGTAATTTATCTTGATATCAACATGTGTACTCTAAACAATCACACATACCACACGCCAGCCTCAGAGGCTGTTGTCATACGGTAAACAACGCCGCTGTGATGTGAAGAACTAGCGCATCATACGTCATTGCTCAGGCGTAGAAAGAAAGACAGGACCAAAATGGGCCTCTGATAGATACGTCATTGACTTTTTTTTTAGCGTTTAACCCTCCTGAAGATTTGAAAATAGTCTCACGAAAGTTTAATCGCGATGAATTGCTTCAATGGAAATGGATAAGAACGAACACCCTAAGCATAAACACAAACAGAAACACGGAACTATGTGACAACTGGAAACAGGTTCCGCTGCACACCCAGGGGGGGGGAAGGTCCTGCTCACGAATAATTAGTTTCAGTACGGTTCAGAACAATTATAGTATACGTCATTCATTGTCATAGACTATCAAAAAAGGTAAGTATAGGATTCCTATCACTTACCAACCTTATGAATTTCATTATAAAATTTTAACCGGAACAGTATGAACATATTTACATGTTTGAGACATTTGATTAGTCGAAGATAAAGAAAATAGAACAACGTCATTTCCGCGATCAACACAGAGTCAAATTTCTATAATCAGCTGTGTTTTGTTGGTATTCTCTCACCTCATTTCAAAAATAAATTTAAAATGCAGATTCAAAAATTGGCGCTCTTATTTATATTTAACACTCCACTTTTCAAAAGGACGCAGAATGAGAAACAATCAGAAGTCAGAACCATCCGTAGATCCAAAAATAACAGCGTAACCTACTTGGTTCTGATGTTTGTTTACGTTTTCAGAGTAACAGTTGAAAAACATTACATTTTATTATGACTGTTTGCTCTGTTCCGTTTAAAAATGTGCAATAAAATTTGATTATAGTGTAAAATCTGACCGTTTCAAATGAACTCCTGCATTAGAGATCGAGTGCTAACAAAACTAGACGGAAAATTCGCAAGTTGAAATCCCATCCTATGAACGGATTTGACCTAACTCATTTGAAAATTTAACATCATTTGGTTACGAAGACAATACTGCCGGATAAAAGAGACTTCTTCATGTACATAAATAGGGTATTTTATCATTACAATTATTAAGCACACTGTATCTTCAGAGCACACGAGATGCAATGTATCAAAACCACCCGGTACACATTCTTCGAGTGTGCTCACCAAATCAATGGTGTCCAAAAATAGATACCAATGCTACTTATTTTAGGAACTCATTGCGATCAAGTGGGGCCACAATTTGGCCATTTGTCAATTCATCAGCAAATAAATGATAACCACATTAAAGTATTCGACCCTCACGGCAGCAGCACAACATGACTAGTAAATAATTGACCCATATTTTAATTTGCTTTCCAAAACATCTGCAATCTGCATGCTATAGGAATAACTTCAACAGTTCTCGTTCCTATAAAGAGTTTAAATTAAATGTTATTTCATGGGTGGTCAGAGCGAGAGCCTGGCAATCTAGCAGACGCGGGCTTTGTGTGTTAGTCCCTTAAAAGAGAGAGAGTAGAAGTGGTGCGACGCCGACGCAGCCAATTCTTTCCAGTACTTGTTCAGAGGGTGAGACTGGTGAGAGAGTAAACATACTAGGAGTCCTGAAGTCTAGGATAGGAGGAAACGGAGTTAAGGGGGGGGGGGGGAGGTGTTTCAAAGGAGGTGAAAAGAGGTCCCATTTTCAGAAGCTAACAAAATTTGGGAGAATTTTGATTCTATGCTATTTTGAAAAAAAAAGAAGCTGTTTTTGATTTATACGCTCTAATAAAAGCAAGTAGGTAGGTATTTTTTTAATTTTTTAATGTCACTTTTTATTTTAAGCTCCAACAATTACTTTTTTTATACTTATTTTGATCTATCAGTTTAAACGGTAGAAGACTATTAATTCCAGCATTACTTACGGCCAACGTTAAGGAACTCAGTTTGTTCTGGGAAATATTGTAAAATAAAATTTGACGTCTAGCATTGGCCCGCCGACATTATTTCTTACTGGTTTAAAGAAACCTTCACGGAGGTATGAACAACTTACCCAAGCTTCCATCGGATGATTAAATACATTCTACAGGGTGTCCCACGACTAGATGCAAATATTTTAAGGGTAGGTTCAGCGCCCCATGGACTATCCCCCCGTTGCAGGGGGGCATTTTGCTTCGTTAAAGAGTTATGGCCAAATACGCGTTTTTTCCCACAGGTCAAGAGGTCGCTTGGATCGATGCACGTTTTTAAAGAAATCATGGTCTGTACTCTGTGGGTAAGTTTTGAATTAATCTATAGGTAATCAAGCATACTTCCCTTCAAATACATCTGGTTGCATCCAATAAAAAAAAAAAAAAAAAAAAAAAAAAAAAAAAAAAACCAGAGAGATATTTAATAATATGACTTTAATAATATTTGCGTATCACTAGTTTAAAAAATACCTTATTATGTTTAGTTTCGAAAAAGTGAAAATTTCTAATATTAGAAATCAGAATTGTGTTCTTTTGTAAAAAAAAAAATTGGTCCGATTAGTGTCTATTTCTTTTAAATACATTCCTTGTAACGCGCAAATCTCAGAAACAATTAATGGATTTCAACAAAATTTTGTATACACAATTACACATAGGAGGAGACGTATTGTAGATGGTCCCATTTTAAATTTATCAACGTCTTAACTTTTCACTTAGGTATACGGTTTATGTCTCGTGAACCGCACAAGGGGTTTTGATAAATTTTGTATGTATTATGCGTATTAGTGTTTTACACAGTGTATTAATAAAATATGATTGAGCTCTGATATTTAAGAAAATCCGAAATTTTGGACATAAATGTGCAAAAATAAGGTCTACAACTTGCCGATACAGAATTTGTAGAATCTAGAATTGCCAAGTGTACACAGTGTGAACCAATCACGAGGAAGTTGTGTCCATCATTGACAGTGTATTTTTTACTACAGTGGTACACAAACTTACTATTGTAAAATTCCTCACAATTCAACAAAGGAATAGTATATGAAAGTAAATATTCTTGACTTGCCTTACAAACACTCAAACATTACCTAATGACCATGATTTTGTTAGAAACGTACAACAATCCAAGCTACATCTTGACCTGTGGGAAAAACAGGGATTTGGCCATTACTCTTTAACGAAGCAAAATGCCTCACTGCAAATTCAGCTTATATGATAGTCTATGGGGCGCTGCACTTACAATTAAAATATTTGCATCTAGTCGTGGGACACCCTGTATACAGACGAATGACGTGTATAGTGGCTATACTATTCAGTATTCATGCTATTGAACACAAGGTTGCTAGACTTAACATTCGCACTGGACTGGTCTGAGTTTACTGTCTAGGTACCAGTACGTTGTTAAAGTTGTTTACAATATATTATGCTAAGGTTGCATTCAACATGCCTGGCCTGTGTAGACAGTCACTAGATATCGTCTACTATACAGTGACCTACTATAATTATGTAGTATGAAAATCTCAATTTATAAAATCCATTTACATTCATTCGTTCATAATCAACAGAACTTGGGAAAAGGATGGACCAAATTGACTCTCAATTTGGCACAGTCTCTTTTTGGTTAGGTGCGTATTACGAAAGGATTTTTAAAAAATCCAAATAGGACGGCAATCACGGGCATAATTGAGAACCAAAGACCATGTGACCAAGTATGTTGGTATTATTGGTACATTAAGAACACAATACGACGTATTAGGCGACAGTAATCAACATCCTCTAACTTTTCTGGTGTCGGTAGATATTTCATAATACATATCACTATAAAATGTATAGAAATGCCTATTTAACCACAACAAAGAGCGAAACTGGCCCAGTTACAGTGTACTTGGCAGTTAAAAACATACAAAATGAGGAACGAAATGGGTTTTAATAAAAGATATGGTTTAGTACCAACTTGGCCGGAAACAAGAATCACTACCATTATTAGCTGAAACTTTTTGGATAGGAGCTCCGGAACCTAACCTTTTTTTTCAACGGTAGTTTTTTTGGGGATATCAATACTTTTAGTACATGTGCAGAACCGATTCATCTACAGGAACGAAGCACTGACCTGTAGAATAAACCCAAGTCGCACTTTTTCGGAAAGTTGCAAAAAATCACTTTGTGCAGTTGCAGATGGAAATATTGTCTAAGTAATCTACCATTAACGGTTATAAACTTTTTTTTGGTCCACCCTGTATGTCCATTCATTAATAATTTGAGGGTTGAGGAAAATTGTATAGGGCTTTTTCTGCAGTATATTTGGATGTCCGGGGTCCACTCATACCTCGTGAGGAAAAAACAAATGTATCAGAACAGAATACAACAGGACAAGGAGTCTAATTTTCAGGCACGTTTTTCGTAAGAGTTGCCGTTGACTAAATTGATCAATTTGGCCGAAGTCAAATGATCGCTGCTCTTCCTTCAAATCAAGAGGTTATTTGTTTTAAAAATGACCATGATACTGGTCTTAATAAATAAAATTAAAACCACAATTATATTTCACAAACGGTAGAAAAAAATTAATGATCTCACACTTAACACTTGGGTCCGAGTTTTCGGTAGTTTTCTTGGTTCTATTTCTAGCGAATAATATTGGAGTTGGTCCAAAATGAATTACGGAGGTATGTCTATAGATTAGCTGTCTGACTCGGTAGTGGCATGAATCATTGCACCTTTCACATCACGCCTTCCACCAGAGTGACCGGAGTCCAGTCAATATTCCAGTCTATTTTAATGAGTCGGTGGGACCGGGCTAACTGCTTACATTTTAAAAATAATTAAGGTACCACCTACAACATGCTGCACAATCAGAGTCAGAAATAATTATTGAGCAATAGACATAAAAGAAATCTCCAAATAGTCAAGCTAGTCTCGAGATTCAGGATGCGAGACAATTGTTTCCCATTTAGACAGCAAGAAACTTCCACTAACAGATCGTCCATGAAATGTTTTCCAATGTAAGGAGCTAGTAGCCTGAGCGGGTTTGACTATCATGAGCTTGCAGCAACAAGTGAACATAACAGAAAAGTTACGGTAAACTTGCTCGCTGTATGTGCATATAAATGAACTCGAATAGTAATAAATGTAATAATATATTCCTGCATGCAAATAATGATGAAACCAGCTTTAGCCTAGAGCTAGAGCTAAGGAGACTGGAGATGAAGACTAGATGATTCTGAGCTTCGAACCCGAGCACTACATTATATACAACGGTATGGCCATTATTATTATTATTTAATTCTTTATTAATAGGACATAATATGTACATACAAGTAATTATAAAATTAAAATACAAAATTTAAAACAATATAAACAACATAAAATTATATAAAAAATAAAATAAAAATATATACAGATGTCCTAACTAAAGGGCGGGGTTATTGCCTATGGCAATCTCTTCCACCCAACCCTCATGTAATGCGAAGAGCAAGAATGACAACGAGATGTTTTGGGCTCAATGACTCCCATAACAGGTCGTTTCGATGGGGATTTTACCCTTCATTCACTGGAAACTCTAACTAGCTGCTTTATTAACCTCATACAGCCTGAGTTGGGACAGTATCACGAGCCTCGCCCACTTTAGCTATCTCATGGTAAATTCTGTATTGAACGTGCCAGTGGTGCTGGGGTTATTCTGGCTAATGAGAGTAGAGCAGAGAATAGCCACCAGAACGGTCACTAATAAAATTCATGTTATCGGAGGTGGGACGAGAACTTTGCTGGCTGACTAGCATGTCTGTGACCTGTGGATTTCACTCGGATTCGTTATGTTCATTCAGTATGACGTCATGAGTAATAGTAATAATAATAATACTCTTTAGTGGAACATAACTTGTTAATGCTCAAAAGCTTTCACTACCACCTAACCCTCAGTGTCGAATCTTATTATTTTGTGGCTAGAAACTCAAATAAAATAATGAGAGGATAAACAGAGAACTATCTGAGAATCGTTGAGACCTTCACTGAGTATGCCATATTGGGAGCATTGTCTGGATCCACTGTCTACTAAGAGCAGGTACCATAGGTTGATATTACTGATAATAAAGCAATTCCGTAAGGTTCCTACAGCGTGGCTCACTAGGGAAGGTTATACAATAACAACAAACGAGTGATAAGCCTTATCTGCCGTACGTACCTGCTACGTTTACACAATATAGTAATATAGTATGCATGTGAGCCGCTTGAATTCAATTTTTGTTAGCCTAGCCCTGATTAACACACGCAAATTTTCTAGCTTGAGAGGACTTGAATTGCTCCTTTTTCATACCATTGGGGGTTTTTACCTCTTACTAAGAAAAAGATGTATACGTAAGAGAATTGCCTCCTGATAAAAGAAAAATGAGATTTTTTTTAGTATTTATTTATTTAGAAATTCTTTATTAGCAGAACATATATACAGTCAAACAATGGTAAAATTAAATATAAAATACAGTATTAATAATATAAACAAGAAAAAAATAAATAAAATATATTATACATAATGTCCTAACTACGTAAAGGGCGGGGTTATTGCCTATGGCAATCTCTTCCACCCAACCCTTTATTATAAGTATTCAAGTTATCCACCGCTATGGCTATGTTATCCATTCATAGTTTCTGAGATAAATCTAATTTATAATTGTAACAACTATTTAGTCGAAATAAAACTGAGGATCACTAAAAAGTGTAAACTATCTATTCAGTTGCACCTGGTAACTCTCACACAATTTCTAGGGACTTAAAACTCTGTAGGTGTATTTCTCAATAAGTTTCGAAAACAAAACAGACTTCAGAGTACAGGAATATTTTACAAGAATTTAAGTCTGAAAATATAAGAGAGGGATACAGATATGTACAAGTACATATTGTGTTCTATGATTGAACAAGCTAGCAGAAATTATATTCCTATGCACCAGAGAGAGGAGCTACCTCCCTGAGCCATGCGGAGTGTAAAAAAAGCATCCCGGAGAGTGCATTGGCCTAAATTGTTTACTGGTTGGCATGTAGCATTAACTTGTCCGATACGTCAGCCTTGTGAAATGATAATTACCGACACTCAGACGGGGATATCACATCATACAACATGTTGCACTTATCTCTCTGACAGACAGACACACACAGAGGATGCATCAAGTGCATCGGATATCAGGCCATAGCACGGACAGTTCAAGGGTTCGATACCAACGAGCACAGAGACAATTCTAACAAATCTGTTTTTATCACCTTTGTATTTCATTGTTTCCTCTTAGTGTTGTTCCCTGGAAATTCCCAAGTATATCATCTTCCTTCTGTCTTTCCAATCCTACTTGAGGTTAGTACTGTTCAACCTCTTCCTCATGGTTGAGGTTATTACTGTTCAACCTCTTCCTCATGGTTGAGGTTAGTACTGTTCAACCTCTTCCTCATGGTTGAGGTTATTACTGTTCAACCTCTTCCTCATGGTTGAGGTTAGTACTGTTCAACCTCTTCCTCATGGTTGAGGTTATTACTGTTCAACCTCTTCCTCATGGTTGAGGTTAGTACTGTTCAACCTCTTCCTCATGGTTGAGGTTATTACTGTTCAACCTCTTCCTCATGGTTGAGGTTAGTACTGTTCAACCTCTTCCTCATGGTTGAGGTTATTACTGTTCAACCTCTTCCTCATGGTTGAGGTTAGTACTGTTCAACCTCTTCCTCATGGTTGAGGTTAGTACTGTTCAACCTCTTCCTCATGGTTGAGGTTAGTACTGTTCAACCTCTTCCTCATGGTTGAGGTTAGTACTGTTCAACCTCTTCCTCATGGTTGAGGTTAGTACTGTTCAACCTCTTCCTCATGGTTGAGGTTAGTACTGTTCAACCTCTTCCTCATGGTTGAGGTTAGTACTGTTCAACCTCTTCCTCATGGTTGAGGTTAGTACTGTTCAACCTCTTCCTCATGGTTGAGGTTGGTCGCATTTAATACGCATATATACAGGGTGAGCATAAAGTCTCACCCCACCCCCAGTATCTCAAGAATGGCTGAAAATACAAGAAAACGCAAAAACCCGTATTCCTTAATTTTTAGGGGGATTGATTTTCAGCCAAAAAAATTTTGCCTACACGGCCCCAGTCAGGCCGGGCATGGACCAACTTTAAAATCTTAAATAGAATGGTATGTCTTGTGGCATATTGTTTTAAAGGTTTCATAGAGAGAATTTCATTACAATAAATTTCAGTGAGCTACGACTTACCGTTCTCGAAATACAGGGTCGGACGTCCTGCGTAATATCCATATATTTTGACCTATAACTCGCTAACCGTAAATTATAGAAAAATGAAATTTGTTGATAATAACTCCTTATGACAAGCACTGTCGAAAAAGGTATAACTCGACATACTCTGTTGATATTAGTTTCTGGTCGGTTTCGTCAGCCAGCCGGACGAACAGTCCGAAAAATTTTAACGAAAAAACAAATCAAATTTTAACTTGTTCGAAAGTTCTTGCCATAAGGACTTATTATCAACAAATTTCATTTTTCTGGAATTTACGGTCAACGAGTTATAGGTCAAAATATATGGATATTACGCAGGACGTCCGACCCTGTATCTCGAGAACGGTAAGTCGTAGCTCACTGAAATTTGCTGTACTGAAATTCTCTATATGAGACCTTTAAAACAATATGCCACAAGACATACTATTCTATTTAAGATTTTAAAGTTGGTCCATGCCCAGCCTGACTGGGGCCGTGTAAGCAAAAAAATTTTGGCTGAAAATTAATCCCCCTAAAAATTAAGGAACACGGGTTTTTGCGTTTTCTTGTATTTACAGCCATTCTTGAGATACGGGGGGGGGGGTGAGACTTTATGCTCACCCTGTATAGATTACCTGATGTTTCTTCGTCTTCAATAACATTGACATGTTCTCTGTCACAGCTTAAAATGCTCGAGAGTTTTGTTGTGTTCCACAATGGTAGCTTACCACCAAACCATACTGTCCATTCAAGTGCTGGGTCAGTTCAAGAGAATGGGACGAATGCGATCTATTCTTATAAAGTGTATGCTATTCTGTACCGTTTGACTTACGACAGAAACAAAATTATCGCATGTAGGTAATAGATAATTCAAAGTAAAAGAGGTACTAATAGTAAGACTCTATTTGACATCAAAGTAAGAAATTACAATAAATGTACAAGAAATTACAATCTCTGCCATAGGCCAAGAGATAACATAGAAATACGACAGCAAGCCAAGAAATCTCATTTCGTCTGATTATTTTGGACTGCACGGGAATCAAACCAGCACTATCTAGATCCAGACAGTGATAATATATCACATCATAGCAATATGACACACCGTGGATGCTACAAATAAACATGGGTGTAAGCGTAAGTGGAGGCCTGAACATGGGATAGGCCCCAAGTCCTCCCAAGCCAAGTTCCTGATCACAACAATGAGAAACACATGAGGACAAGCCTACATGTACACCAGTCTAGAGACCTTGACTTTGGACAAGCCTAATGGATAATTTATATGTACAGTCGTTCTTAATAAGCAATCAGGCGTGCAGATCTGGCCAGTCCATATGCTGCCATGCCTCGCAGGGTGTGTCGCTACAGCCAGGATGTAATCAACAACCCAAATAAAAGTAATTAATACCATTAGTAGGCGAATCTCCGTCGAATCTATCATTTTAGAAATAATAACGTTTGCCTGAAAACATGAGGAATTGAGGATAGACTGTGCAAACTATTTTGAACTTATAGAAAGGCGTGATTTTGATTAAATGAATTCAAAAAATGAAATTTCACCCATTGAAAAATAGGAACTTAACTAGCACTCTGTCCGCGTTGAGGTTTTCACCCGTGGCTAAAATCCTATAATTATTTGGAGTATGCACCTAAATACCGGAAAGAGACTCTGTGCTAAATTGGGATTCATTTGGTCTAGCCTTGACTTCTGTTGATTATGATTGAATTTTTACATAGATTACTTATGGACAAAATGAAGGCTTTTAAAAAGTCATTATCAGTTATCAATCATTGCTTTCATCGACAAACACCCAGTGATATAGTTTCTAATGGACAAAATTAATCATGAACTTAATCAAAACTTTATACTATCCAATTGCTAATAACTAATTAAATTCACGATTAAATCTGTCCATTAGTGGCTACTGTAGGCAACTGGGGGTAACATTCTCAGGTGTGATCAAAATGCGAGAATTAACTACTATTGAGAAGTTGGTAGGTAATGCTTCTTATACGAACTCTGTAAACAGGATTTTCACAATTTTGATCTTTAAGCGAGATACTTGTGAATTTCCTCGATTATGAAATAGAAAGTTAAACTTTTGAGGTAAATAGTTAATCAGTCTTAAACCAAAAATTTCATTACAATAAGAAGACACATCCGTTCCGCGTGGCTCTCAAATATAAATATGAACTTTTTCAAAATCAAAATCAAATCAATCAGCTAAGAATAAGCTAAGAGTAAGAATAATTCTGAAGAACTTCCCGAATGAGTTCCAGCCACAGGCAGACAAAAATAGTCATAAGTCAGTCGGCCATAAGAAATGCTGTCAAAGCAGAGAGGAATTATGATCCTTACTGGCTTTATAACAGGCCACTGCTGCACTGTAGGCTTTTAACAGCCTCAACTACCATATCGCCGCTGCAAACACAAACTGTCGTATCTGCAAATTTTGCCATTGCAGTTAAGAAGCGCACATAGTGGTTTGTGCTTGCTGAGAATCTTTGAAACTCACATACGACTAACCTTAAAACTTGAATACTTCGGGAAGGTATTGAGATACAAATACGAAGTGAAAAAGGAAGTTTCAAACCACTATGTGCGCTTCTTAACTGAAAATGGCAAAATTTGCAGATACGACAGTTTGTGTTTGCAGCGGCGATATAAACAAGATGGACATCGCTGAAGACCCAAAATGCTGTCTCTGGAAAAACGCCCCAGAGACAGCAAAACACATTCTCTGTTAATGTGGAGGAGCCTGTTTTAGAGCTACAGGGCATGTCACAAAAGATCCATTTAAATTCGCAGTGATAAAGAGAGCTTTTGTAGCCGACAGCTCTACTTATACCAATACCAAATTAGTTAATCAGTCTTAAATCGATATTTTACACTAGATGTAGACACGTGATTTAATTTTCGAAATTTTCTAAGATTTTTTTTCAAGTTGAAAAAAAAACTTCCTTATTTGTAATAGGAAGTCTTGAAATATTCACACCAGTTAATTTTTGCCCACTGTTATTATTATTGTTTTAAATGAGGGTTTAACGTCGCTTTCAACTGCATTCGCAGGAAACTCACTTCAAACCTGCTACGCACATTAACTTCGCCCAGTCTAGGTAGGGCCGGAATGCCATCACGAAGTCTTCACCTCGCTGGACATTGCTTAACTTCGGTGATCCTACGAGAACCGGTGCATTCGACGCGCCATCAACGCTGGCTACTGTTAGTTTATTCCCAGCCTAAAAGTTATGTAGGTAGGTACCTGAGTTGTAGAGGCATGGAGTGAGCTAGGACTTGGCCCATCTCATTTCTCATCTCTATGAACGCGCCCGGCCGGGAATGTTTGCCAGGCTCCATACAAATCCCAAGGTCAGCCATGGTTACGGATATAAAAGTAGTTTGAATCATGAGGCGGGCAGGCCAGTCAGGCGAAGGCACTTGGCAACACTGCCTCGTGAATAGGAGAGATGATAAAATATATTTGTCTAGACCGGATTCCAAGCTAATGTTGATAATACCTATAGCGTGTAGGTATATCCCTCCCGGCCAAAACTTGATACTCATTCACATTCATATCTGACAACATAGATTGACTCTGCCATTAAACTATTAAAATGAAATTAAGGGAAATAATGGAAACACAGTAATGAAGGTAATTAGTCAGGTTGGCTCACAGGTTCGCCATTGTTTCTTTTTGTTGAATTATTTAGGAACAAGCAGTGCGACACGCCAAGTAACTTGGCACACAAAAGGTTTAATTCCACCAAAAATACACTTCTAATTGCAAGAGTTGAAAAAAATACACTGCCAATTATAGGTAGACACAAAACTTCCTCGTGATTGGTTCACACTTGGCAATTTTGAGATTTTATAGTAAATCACATGTAGGTATCTTCGAAACTGCTTTACCGATTCTCTTCAAATTTGTTTTGAAAAGTTTCTAGATTCCACAAAATTTCGTTAAAATCCATTCAGTAGTTTATTACAAGGAATGTATTAAACAGACCGACGGACAGACACAAAACCAAAGTTGCTTAGGAGGTTATAAAACGTCCAAAAATATATGAAAAAAAATTGAAATCGTAGCAAATTTTTTTATTATTTTTCTTTGAAAAACGAACTTCCGACTTCTAATTTTAGAAATTTATCGGAAGTAATAATATGTATATATAGTAGAGCGCGTTTCAAAACGCACTTGTCGTATTATGTATATTCATTTGGTCCTACTGGGTGAGTAATGAATTATGTATAGCCGAATATTTGGACCTTGCACTCCTGAGGACGGTCCTGTATGGGTTAGCATGACAAACTCTTTATTTAAATAAGGGTGTTGAGGACACAATAAATTGTTGTTAGAATGGTCCTTACAAAATATATCACTTTATACATTCCTTATCCTATAATAAGGAAGTTAAAATATAATCACACAAATTATAATAATAATAAAATGCTACACCAATAGTCCAATGGTTTCCGTAATATACATGAGGAAAAATTTGAGAATTTTCTTCAAAAAGCAAAAATTCTGTCCTCGAAAATGTTACCGCGTTAGATCAAACATTTATGTAGGACTTTTCCTCCCAATCCCTCTCTGGACTATATCTACCAAGTTTTATATGATTGTTGTTCGTAAATAAAGCTATGAACCATAGATATTATTTAAAAAAATTGATAAAAGATCTTTTCCATTGTGAATAATTCATTTTATACCGTTAAACTCCAGGAGCTTCCTTTCAAAAATAATAAATTATTTATTGTAATATTTTTTTTGCACATTCTCTGGATCTTTAAGCCACCAGTGGTGGAAAAATCCAATTGGCGGCTGGCGGACTTTAGCATTAACTTGAAGATATCAAAAAATATATGGTAATCGACCTCCCCTTAATTTACAGGTAAAACGCCATTATCAATCAAAAAAGTTGGAAAAGTCATTGTTTGAGTCCCCTTGGGTGTAATTAGAAAGGACATTATTTTATACAATCCTTATCCTAGGTAAAAGGAAGGAAATTTTTGTATTAGTCGAAAATTTGACCTACCCAGTTTTTCATATTTCTGGACGAATCAGCCTCAAGATACCAACGAAGTTGTTTTTGGACATTGTGTTTTTCGGGCCGTGTTTTTCTTTTGGATATTTTTTTTTCCAGTTCGGTATTTCCGAATAAGTATTTCCATTTTCTTCCAATGAATAAAAGAATTGGAAGAAAATGGAATTTTATAAATACATTTTGGTTAACCAAACTGAAAGAAGAGTTTTCCTCTTCCAAAAGAGAAATGACTTTCTTCCAGTTCGTCCATTTTGTTCCATTTGAATCCACTTTGGTTAGAAAGAAAAATAGAGCTAATGTTTCTAGGTACCTACATGTTTCATTCATATTTTGGGGGCTCAAGGAAATTTCAGCTTTACGTACAATGAAAGCAACTTGACTGTAGGTACATCAAACAGAATCATCAAAACTAATATTAAGCCAATTTAGGGTTTCATAATAAAATTATCATATTTTGTTGGTTTCCTATAGTTACTAAGAATTATGTCACAGTGACTCACTCAAAACTGTCTTTCTCAAATTCGAAATGTTTGGGATCCAAACCATCTATCTCCAGAATATCTTTAGCAATTGATATCAGTTTATGAGTTCCAAAGTGTCGGGCGTTGCGTTGGTAGGTATTCAAAGTTTCAAACCCTTGACTTTTCAGAGACAGTTTGACCTGAACCTATTCGATAATAATAATAATATTGATTGCCACAAACTTTAGCGCAGCCTTGATCGAAGAGTAAACAAAACTTTATATGAACCAAAAAGAAGGGGTGATTGCCCTGAATTCTATCCAACTGTTAAAATAGATAAGTTTAGAGCTTATATGTATAAAATATTATTACTAATAAATATTTTGACATTGTTAAAAATAATCTTAAAACAGGTCCTCTAACAATTCACCTGCTGTCGATCTCAAGAGAATTAGCATAATAATAGAAAGCGACTCTTACCTGTTTTCGTTTTCCTGAGGGCTGGTTTGCCTCGGAGTGCTGCTCCTTGAAGATGGTGAGTATCCTGAGGCACTGCTCGTAGTGAGGCTGCTCCTCCAGTGCTAGGAGATAACTCCGCCACTTGTGAGATTCGAACCCCCAGTGGCAGGTCCTGTTCTCCGAGCTCTGATGCACATGGCAGACGAAGCGCTGAGGAGAGAAGAACCCGTGGCAGTCCAGACACTGGATGCAGCGGGCCTCCCCCCCCAGGAACAGCTCTGGCATGCACACCCCCCGCCCCTGCCCGAAGCACTCGTGGTACACCTTGAAGGAGAAGGTGACGCGCTTGGCGCCGCGCGGGGGGCGCCGGGCCGCTGGTGGATGAGGGCGCTGCAGAGCCGCTCCGCATCTGTCTTGGTCATGAGCCCGCATGAGGGCGCACTGGAGGGCAGGATCCCGCTGAGCTTCAGCACCTCCAGCTGCTCCGGGTTGCAGCGCGAACAAAAAATTTGCAAATCGTCACACACTTGGTTAATTTGGGGTAAAATAAAATCGCGAAGAACACTGTTTAGGATTTGTGGCAGACAGAGGCGCTTCTCTCCCCCCACCACGAAGCAGGAGATCACCTCCCCCTCCAGCCAGGTCTCGGACAGCTCACTACGGGACTGATCCGCCCTGGTGAGGATGGGTAGCTGCTGGATGGGCGGGGGCGGGGGGGTGAGGTACGGCTCAGGTCTGGGCTCAGTGTCCGCGGGTTCCTTCTTGGGAACCAGAGTCACCGTCACGACGCCTTCTGTCCGCAACACGGTACTCGGACCCTGCAAGCTTTTCACCGCACTAAGCTGGTAGGTCTTGAGCACTTTCTTGAGATGGGGGTTGTAGGCAGGTTGCTGCCCGATCGTCTCCATCATGAGCACTATGTCACACGCACACACAACATCTCTACACACGCTTAGCCCGCCGGCCACACGTCTACGTCTGAACCTTCTCTAAAACTGAACTCTGGCAGCGACTGCGAGTGTCTGCCTCTCTCTCTGTCTGCAACTTCCCCTACTGCCACAGCACACTTCCCCTACCTCGCTCTGCTCTGCATTTACTCCAGCCTGACGCGTCGACGCCCGGTCAATCCCTCTCTCTCTCTCTCTCTCTCTCTCTCTCTCTTTCTCTCTCTCTCTCTCTCTTATGCTGCCTCGGTCATATACATCATACCTACGTATAGATGTACAATATACATAATTATACATACTGTTGTGTTTATTCCCAATAAACATTCCGCGTGCTAAAATAGATGCCAAAATCATACTTAGGTATCTGATCTAGTATGTGTACGTGTAGTGTGTACCTCTCTCTACCTATGTACTTTTGTTACTTATTGTATGTGCGTCTGTGCGAGGGATGTATGGTGTATCACTTGCGGGAAACAGAGCCAGGGACACAATAATTAAGACAACGAATTTAAGGAATATTTCGTTACACAGTCATGTTATTGTTATAAGTTAAGGAGTAAAACCTCGGGCATCATTAATTTTTGTGGTTGTTGTTTTGCTTAATGTCTCTTTAGGTCCTTCGAGACGTGGGGTTTTACCCTCCATTCACTGGAAACTCACAAACCAGCTCCTTACGTTAACTTCACCCAGCTTGAGTTCAGTCGGGAATAGCCAACATCACGAAAGTTCGAATTTGAATGGTCATCCTAACCTTGCGGAACAATGCTCAATTTCAGACAATTGGTGTATTTAACGTGTCATCGACGCTGGGCTTCATCACAAATTCACAATTTAAGTACATTGCGGGATTGAGATTTGAAATTTGAGAGCATCAATCGCGGATTTTTCAGGATTAGTATTTTTCAGTACTTTTTTTTCCGAAATAAATTGTAACTACGCGTTAATAGTCTTGAGACAAAAAGGCAGCTCGTAAAACCATTCCTCCTGTATCATTCGATCTCCTTGCCTGTGATTACAATACATTCTTCCCTCTTCCCAAACGATGTCTCCGAATTCAGGGCTAAAACGATGTACAGCAAATACGGCAATGCCTCATTGTTTATCGTAGGGTTAGTAAAAAATATATTAGGGGCCCTCCATGCCTCGGGCCGTACGGGTGTAGCCCTTCAAATAGCATCTTAAGCGTTCGGACTTCGGACCCATCTTTTAAACACTGATCAAAGTGGTAGCTCAGTGTTAAGATCCTCTCTGACGCGGAAGATTCCTGGTTCGAACCCCAGAGCCGACAAAAAATTGCATTCATAATTTGATTACATTTGCTTGTAAGAGACACCTTCCGGTGTGTGCGTGAAGTCCTAGCACTTAACGGAAAGTATTATCTCACTTCTTGTCCATCAGAGGGGAGGCATACTACGGGATAAGCAAACTTGGTCGAATATGTTGTTGAGGGTAGTGAAAAATGATGGCAAAAAGTACCTATGTAATAGGAATAGGTCACATTATTAAAAAATAAAATTATACGTTATTCAGTGTTGCCAAGTTTGTTTTTTATGAACACGTTTAATAGCCAGAAAAATGAACGTTTTTATTTGCCATCTTTGGCATAGGTCCCAAGTTTCACAAAGTTGAAAAAGCTGTAGGCGAGTTTCACAGAGCTCACATAGTAGGAATAGCTCGCTCTGAAGACTTGGTACACCTGTACGAACTCTGCAGTGTTGACAGTTCGCACGTGCATCATAATTACATTGCGCTGCACAGGTGGAGAACACAGATACCAGCAACTATCCTCCACGGATCTCCTGACGCGGTCATTACAGTGTTGCCACCTCTCTGACATGTAGCAGAAGTAGAAGTAACCGCTCATGACAGCAGTCAACTCCACGCAGTATTTGAAGAAAGTTTTCCGGGAGTAGAGCTCTGGAGAAAAGGCTTGGTACACGGACAGTGCTAGCATAACCATGGCACACAGGGCTCTGCCGACAAATGTCCAGTGCATCATGTTTGTGTACTGGAGAGAGACAGAAGTAAGTCGATAGGAAAAATATTTAAAATGATATTAGATATGTTATACAGGGTGTCCCATAATAAAGGAGACATTCAAATATCTAGAGAACTACTGACAATAGAAAAAAACTGTCCTAGGATCATTTTCATAGCTCTTCAGTGGACACTTCATGGTAATCTTGAAAAGTTTCTTAAATGACCCCTTTACGGTTAATTCCAGGTCAACTTTGGAATTTAATAGGCACTCCCTATTATTACTTTCCTTATCCTAGAGAAAGGAAAGTAATGGAATGAGCGCGCGATTAGCTCAGTGGTTAAGCACTCGCTTGCCATGCGGAAGGTCCCGGGTTCGATCCCCCGTGCCGACAAAAAATTGTATTCAAAATTTGGTTACAGTTGTTTGTAAGGGATACCTTCCGGTGCGCTCGTGTTGACCCAGCACCAACATGTTTAATAATAATAATAATAACAAATGTCCTAAATCGACACTGTCGGTCGACAGTGTTAATACTCCAAAGCCTCGATCGACACGTCCACACTATGTCGATTGTGTCGATCGAGACATTCAACGTAGTGTGGACGTACCTTTACATATTTAAAACCAGGTTCTTTCCAAAGAACTCAGTTACTTAAACAATACACACTGGCATACATAATAGGTACTTACTATTTCTCTCATGGATAACATTTTTTGATGGAAAATAAATACTTGTCTTGTATAGAAAACTTCATAACTAATGCATTTCTCTCGCTTTTGTTTCATTTCTCTGAGGCTCCAAATTTTATTAAAACCACCAGAGTCATGAAGACCATCCCGTTTCCCCAAGACATACTCGTTGTTGATTATGTTTGTATACATGATGCTGTCGCCTCTGCTATCACGGTGGACACTTCCAATCATTTTAATGTATCTACTGAGAACTTTACTCTGTGCTTCTATATTCATGGTGAACAATGGAAACTGGCAAAAGCAGACGGTGCCAAGAACGACCATTAGTGTTCCCAAATACACGGTGAAGGAAGAGGACGCCCAGTAGTACTGGGGCTCGCTGAGGTCTACTCCTGGAATATAAAAGTTCACAGGTAGTTTCCTCCCGTACTTTCTTCCGTAAATATATTTAATTAACTCCGTGTCCTCCTCATCCAGGGGAAGTATGACAGCCTCGGCGAAAATGGCTGAAATAAAAAATACACTGCCAATTATGGACACAATACTTCCTCGTGTTTGGACTGATTGGTTCACACTGTATACACTATACATACACTTGGCAATTTTTAGATTTTAGATATACTAAATCACTTGTGACTACTTTACCGATTTTCTTCAAATTTGTTTTATATGGTAGAAAATCGTTTTTCCTACATTTTAGATTCTACAAAAAATTATGTATGGGCAAGTCGTAGAAGTGAGCAATTTTTTGGTTTTAAGAAGATCATTTCTTCTCTTACTGGTTGTGTGTTATCTGTGTTATTCATAAGACATGTCATACATAATAACTTGGGACTCGCATCACCGACATCCAAGTTACGAGTAGACCGCCGAGCTACTAGTAAATCTTTATTTAACACGTATGAGACGGGTCCTATTTTCTATAGTTTGTACGCTGAGACGGCTTCAAATTGGGGTATGTGTTCCAAATATGACAACAACAACAAAAAATTGGGACGGGCGAGTACAAAAATATATTAAAAATTGCATTATCTGTGCCCACCGGTGGGTCACATTACAAGAAAAATTGAAAAAAAACGTGACCCGCCGGTGGTCACGCCGTCTCATACGTGTTAAGAAAGGTACTGATGGGGAAAATAGGTAGATACTCGTACTCACTGTACTTACCAGGGCTTTTAAAATCTATTTAAAAAAAAGTACTTCCGATTTCTAATATTAGGGGGGGGGCAACTCTTGAATGCAATACGACCACCTTAAGAGCCTGGATTCTTGATACATACATGTATAAAATCTATGATCCTCAATTGATTTGAAACACACCGCTTATCCGTTTGTCGGAGATGGAGAAATTTAAAATAAAAATTATATTTGCGTTAGTCACTTTCGTCGTGTCACAACTACTCAAACTCGCTTTACTAAATCTTTGTTGATCCTGGGACTTGAAAAACTGGAACTGGGAAAATCTGGGACAGTCTAAATACCGGCCTCCAGGTTACAAGTCCGCCGCCTTATCGATCAAGCTACCGAGATCGGTAGATGGAGAAAAAATCGGTGGAAAAGGGGTGTTAGGGAGTATGATCATATTGTTGATGGGACAAATCAATAATTCATTTTTACTTATGTTTTAAACACTCGAAAAAGCATGTCTAAAATAACTTAAAAAAAAACAGAATGATGTTGAAAACACAAAAACAGTGTGTTTAATAACATCTGTTCAAAACATTTTGTTTTAAGCATGCCAAGCATGATAGGTACTTACAAAGAAATGTGTTGGTCATGACTAAGGTCCATACGAGACATGAGATTTTCTCTTCTCTTTTGTACCTCCTCATCATTCGAGTATTCCTTGTACAGAATGAACTGTCTAACTTTTCTAATATTGATAGATATTGGGTCAAGTTCACATTCAAAAGAAGCGTTTCATAGTAGTACCCGCAGAACGATACAATTTCGAACAGTCTTTGAAGAAACTCGGCCAAGTTACGGGATGAGTAGACGACCATACTGATGGCATTACTCATCATCGCGACGGCTATGATGCAGTGGACACTCAGACAGTACACGTGGTGCAGTGAGGACTTCCACTCATGTTGGTAGTAATTCGGCAGATGCAGTAGGCCGAACATGTGGAGGAGATGCAACAACTTTCGCAGGTAGTACGTTGGCTTCATATCAACAGGGCTTTCACAATAGACTGCTTGTTATTTTCACAAAAGTAGGGCGAGAGAGTATTATCAACATTTACACAGACATATGTATTACAATCTACTTATTGATAGTATTAATAGGCAAGTAAAAGAGTCAGTCAAAGTGACATGAATGGAGACGTATTAGATACCAACAAAATGTTGGATGATGATTATTTTATTCTGAGTCTCTCTTTTGTAGAGCAAGTAGAAATAAGTGGATATTTCTAGAGATTTTCCAAGAATTTTGTTAGTTATTGTAAAGAAAAAAGTCAGAAAAGCCAGCGTCGATGGCATGTTGAATACACCGGTTCCCTTCAGAAAACCGAAGTTAAGCGACATCCACCGAGGTTAAGACTTGGATGGGTGACCATTCAAATTCTAATTCTCGTGACGCTGGCTTTTCCCGGCCCCACTCAGGCTGGGTGAGGTCAATGTGAGTAGCAGGTTTGTGAGTTTCTTGCGAATGGAGGGTAAAACCCCCGTCGTGATATGACCATGGCAGTTGAAAGCGACGTTAAACCCCACTTAAAAAAAAAGTCAGATAATAATAATAATGATCTAGGTACATTATTGGTATCGTTTACAATTCATGTTTACATTATTATTGAACTCTTTATTAGATAATAAGACATACTCGTATGTACAGTACGAATAATAAATTACAAAAATAAATAAATAAATAATAATGTTTATTATGTATTAAATAACATTATAGGTCTCTCGTGCTCCTCTACAACGAGGTGTACTTTTCAGGAATGGAAACAATATAAACAATAAAAAGGGCGGGGTTATTGCCTATGTCTTCCATGCACCCAACACTTTTCTCTTATCTTCCCATGAAGTACTGGTGTACTTTTCGGGAAAACTTTGCATATATGATACCTAGGTGGGGCTCGGAAGGTTTCTTTTTTGAAACCCCAATAAAACCGAGAATTTTTTTTCAATTACAATGTTAGACTTTTATTTTCAAGTGGTTTTGAACACAATATCCAGATGATGTCCGCCTTTGTCAATATGTTCCTTGCTGCAGACAACTTCTGTTAACAACTGCGTTCCAAAATTTCAAAGGATATACCTTCAATTTATTGACACATGAACAACTTCAGCTGATCAAGATTTGTTAGACGATTTATGTTACCTGAATCACCTCTAGTCGAGGCAATGTTATGTTACCCCGAATCTCGGGCATTGTGATTTTGTTAGCAACTTGTGTTTTTTGTCACTGTAATAGGTTCTGGTTTCTTTCTTCCTTACAACACCAGAAACCCCAGGTTAACTGACCAATTTCTTTTGTATAAATTGGATGCGTATCCTAGATGATCTGATTTTAAAATTATGTATAAACATTTATTCGCCATGCGAACGGAGATATTGACAAAAATGGGTTGAGGTACAACCTCTAACATTACTCTGTGTGAGGTGGTTAATGTGGGTAGCTGGTATGATTCCCAGCGAATGGAGGCTAAAACCCCCGTCCTGACGACGAAACTGACCAGAAACTAACATCAACAGAATAGGTCGATTATACCTTCTTCGAAAGGTGTGGATAAAAGGAGTTAATATCAAGAAAATTGATCCTTCTGAAACGTACGGTTAACGAGTTATTTTATAGGTCAGACGTCAGAACATAGGGATATTAGCTAGGAGGGCCGACCCTGTATCTCAAGAAGGGTATGTCGTAGCTCTATGAAATTTGTTGCAATGTATTTCTCTCATTGTGGTCTAAACAATATGCCGCACTACATACCATTATATTGAAGATTTTAAAGTTGGTCCGTGCCCAGCCTGACTGGGGCAGTGTAGGCATTTTTTTGCTGAAACTTAATCCCCAAAAAAATTAAGGAATACGGGTTTCAGCGTTTTTCTGTATTTTCAGGTTTCAGAAGGATATATTTTCTTGAGATACGGTGGGTGCTGGACAACCTGTATGAAGAACAATAATTAAACAACCCCCGTTTCTTACACATTGACTGAGCTAAAAAACTAAACACTGACTGTTTAAATAAAGTGTCTGTCCTTCCACCTTCCAATCGCTCTATGTTATTAAAAGTATCTTCATTTCTCATTAGCCTGCCCCTAGTTGTTTATTTATTCAGAATGTTTCCAATAGTGGGTGTTTTACTGTAAATATTATAAAAACTACAATAAAAATATAGCCCAGTATTATAATTAATACCCTATATAGTAATTTCTGGTTATTACGTCTTACCGAAAAAATAGATGAATATATACACACGTATGTCCTAACTTAAGGGCGGGGTTATTGCCTTTGGCAATATCTTCCATTCAACCCTCATTGTTTCCTAGTTTTTCATTACTTTGTAATCATTATTTTTACTGTACATATAATTATGTCTTTTATCTAATAAAAACATATTGTACACTATAGTAAAGTTCTGAATACGCGAAACGATTTCAGACAAAATTTAAAAGGGACTTTATTATGAACAGTGAAGGTGTCCGAAGCACAGAAAACGATGAAATTCTTGGTAGAAAACCCTCCCTATAAGAATGTGTATACTGAAAAATTCAACTAGGTAAATATATGACGTCACAAATCCGCTGTCACGTTGTATCCGCTTTTTTCCGATGCGGAAAAAAGACGTCTTTAAGGTCTATATTTACAATTTCGTCATAATAGTAATTGGTAGAACCGCCAGTGGTGGAGTTCAACCGACGGACTTTAAAGCTATGTTAAAAAAAAATGGTATCGATCCCCCTTAGTGTAAAGGTAAAAACTCCATATTTCACAAAATAAAATAAAAAGTAATTGTTGGAGCTTTTTTTCCTCCGCAGATTGGGACATCTTACCACAATGGAAGTGTGGTAAGATTTTTTCCATTAAAACAACATTTTTATTTTTGACCAGGCGTAAGATGGCCGAAAGGAGCATTTCGCTGGATAACCTAAAAAGTGAGGTGCATAATTATTATTGGAGAAAGATTTCGCAGCCGTACCGGCGCCTAGTTGGCTCTAATTATTATCCAACAGCATTAGATTATTGAAGAGTCTCTGTTGATATTGTTGACCCATTTTTCAATGTGTACAATAATTAAGTAATGTTTTTCCGGTATGTGCCGATAATTAGTTCTTAGTGTTCCACCAAGTCTTGTTTCTCCTCGTGTCTTTTTTCAACTACCATTCACTTCGAATTCGCTATGGTCACTGCCGGATTAAGCCTGCGCGAGGCTCAAAAATTGTACCGAGTTTATCCTAAAATTGAAATCGAAGACAAGTGTCTTGAAAACCGATCCAAAAGATTCCCTAAAAGTTTTGAAATCGACTTGTATGAAAGGTCATTGGGTAAGAAGGCTAGAACATAGATCACCGATCACTCTGAAGGCA
The DNA here is from genome assembly GCA_024516035.1 of Bactericera cockerelli. Taxonomy (NCBI): domain Eukaryota; kingdom Metazoa; phylum Arthropoda; class Insecta; order Hemiptera; family Triozidae; genus Bactericera; species Bactericera cockerelli. Next base: position 26,300,175 of record CM044957.1, on the reverse strand, counting down.
CTTTATTTTAACTGTAAAAAGAGTAACAACTGCTACTTTTTTAAAGAGTATTGGCCAAAATGTCTGGGTCCAAAATAAATTCATGCTATCTAAAGAAACTTTTTTTTATTGGTACTTTTTTATTGGGGGTACGAGCATTGCATGTTTTGAAAATAAATCCAAATTAATTAAACGGTACCGCAGTCGACTTTTTTGCAAGGTTAATTGGGTAAAATATCTTGAAAACCGATACAAAATTCATTGAAAGCGCCGCGGCCGATTTCTATGATGGTCATGGGTTAAGACGTCTAGAAAGCTTATCATTCTGAAGACTCTTTGAAAGTACCAGTTAATTTCACGGCTACACTCTGATGTGATACAGCTGTCCCAGGTCGCTAATTTATTTCCTGTTTTTAGGTCCATAACCAGACTTTCAACTACATACATATTTGAAATAAAAAATCGGAATATCCATTTATAATAATATATACTATTTAGGTTTCTGTATTTACAACTGCTTTATATGGTATGTAATAGTATATTTTGTATTAATAAGTCTAAACTATGAATATAATTGCGTTACCTATGGACTAAAAATACACTTTAGTAAATCGATAAAATAAATTAAAACTTTTGTGAATGTATCGCCATAGCGTGTATTCTACACGCTATGGTATCGCTGCTATTTAGCAATGACGTGGACAGTGGGAAAAGCGTTGTAGATGCTTAAATTAGATGTACTTGTACATACAAGGATTTTAGGCCGCTCAAAATACTCTTGGAGTGAATGCAGCAAAAAGTTATGCATTAAGCGAATTTTTAATTGCACAGACTCCACTGACTTACAATAACTCCTGGCTATAATTATTTATTTTTGGGAATGTTAATATCCCGAACAAAGGGATTAAGGGACACTTTCAAGATTGTAATAACTTGCGCATGATTCAGCAGCAAACATCATTATGGAAGGTAATGTTTTATATCTGAATTACATGAGAGTATTTTTCAAGGTAAAATTAAATTTAGTAAAGGCATACCAGATTCTATTTCTAATGCAACTTTAAAAAAGTTCTTTTTAACAGATTAATGTATACAACTTTTCCCATATTCTTTATTTTGTTTTAAAATCAAATTAACAGCCAAATATACAAGTTGTAATTTGCCAATTTATTGTAACTTTATAATAGAAGAATAAGCTATTGAATACATATTCTTATTATTATTGGTGCAGAAAAATAATATCAGAGGTGTTCAATGCAGGTACCCATGTGCAGGAGCGGAATGCGTATATATCTACCTGTATCAACTTGGCTTGATACCATGAAGGCATTAATAAATAATATTATATCTCCCTTGTAAGTCAAGTGATTTCTGGGGTCGACTCTTTAATTAGTTTTAATAATGCTTTAGTTTTACAAATGGTTATATATCACCAGGTTTCTACTCAAGACTGATTTTAAGAATTAATTTTACTCAAGTGAGATACATAAATATACTAATAATTCCGCCTTCAATCTCCTGGTTATGTGAGGAGAAAATTCGAGTGAGAGACAGTGGGTTGTCTTGCATTAAATTTAATTATATGAAGAAAAAAAATCTACAGATAACTTGGAAAATAAACTTTGCAATGAACGGAATAAAATTTAAATAAATCCTCTCTAGTACCTACTACATATACTTTTAAAAACATTAAAATGTTTTGAATGGGGAAAACATAAAGTTCAATACATATATTAACACAGAACAGAAATAATAGACTCTCTTCAGGAATGTATATCACCAGACTTAATTAATATACCTAGTAATTAATCAAACAACATAAAAATAAATTTTAATGGAATGTGAAGTAAAGAGGTTCAACAATAAATATAGAAACGAGTAGAGTATTTAACGTAAGAGGAACTACAGGACGGCCTCATAGTTCTTCATGAGTACGTTCCAAATAGTGAACACTTAGAATTTGGTTTAACAAATGCCACCAGTCATTCATTTATCCTAAACTTTATGCCTAGGTTGCATTAAAATGTTTCAAAAGATTGATTTTTGGGATCATAAATCAGCGTAAAAAAATATTTATTAAATAAAAGATAGTAATGATAGTAGTAGTAATAATATTGAAAGAGTCATAATATGCTAGGATCTATTATATAAAATTAGAAAGAAACTGTTTTAGTCTACTCTTGATAGGAACTGGTTCCTTCTAATTCTTCCAAAAAGATATAAATATTGTTGCTTTTCAATAAAATGCCTACATTAAAAGCAAACATATTTGAAATAACAAGAAAGAACGAGAAATAAAGTTGAATTAAGGAAACCAGAGCTAAAAAGCTTCTGTAAGAAACAGTTATACAGATCAATCAGATGAAACTTTGGAATCTCACATATATTCAACACATGCATGTACATCATGTATTATTGTGAGTTGGGTGGACGTACTATTTGATATTATGTATAGTTGTATACTATGGTAATAAAGTTGTTCAAATTATTCCAAATTAAAAGTTACAAGTTACCAGTCTTTGCCTGTTAAAAAAGTTAACAAAAAAAAATCAATATGTAGTTTACACAGATAATATACTAACCTTTCATAAAATGAACATAAAATCCGTTTTATGAATAAGAACGCCAACGTCCTGGTAAGTTTATATTGAAGATGAAATGTATCGTGTTACACGCAGAAGCAAGCTCAGGTCAATATCTAGCCTGGCACACTGCACTACCGTTCACATATACGAGTATGTACTGTGTTGGCAATGGAGATTCCACAGGATCTATGTATACGAGAAGTTGAATAAAGACGAATAAGAAGCACATGAACCGTCTCCAATATTTCCACGCATCGTCCTGTCTCACCTCAACGCTTGGTCATAACATGTTGCCTGTCACGGGGTCACACGAGGAGTTATCCTATGATCATGTATTTATATTATCCAGTTATCATATTTGTTTTAATCACGATGTGATATCACAATTACTCAAACCGGTTTTCCTAAATCTCTGCTGAACTTGGGACTCGAACCACAGATCTCCGGTAATGAGTTCGCCGCCTTATCGATTGAGCTACTGAGGGAGGGCGGTACTTAACCGTAGATGACCATCTTTTGTCTTTTGTTGATGAACGTTTTAAAAAACTCTTTGGGTTATTCGGACGGACGATTGAACTCAACGCGAGTAACAGGAAATCATGTGGGTACCCCTGTCAAAAATGTGGAGCTTTTTCTTCTCTGATGAAGCTCATCATTATTGCGAACTGGTTGGCTCATACTCTTCCTCTCAACGTTTGGCCGAATCTTTTCATTACAACCAGGACTGTTAGTCCTGGTTGTAATGAAAATGACTGACGAACCATTATTTTGTTCTCAGATAATCTGGCTCTTATCGATCGTGTCTTTCTACCATTTTCTAATGAGGCATGTGACCCCAGCGGGTGAAAGTTCCTCTGTTCAACCGACAGACGCTCAAACTGACATGTGTGTGATTACTGATTAGTTAGGCCGGCCATACACGGAGCAAACAATAAGAAAATAAGTGGAAATTCAAGTTACCAACCAGCTCATAAAGGTACATATCACCATCACGTTACTCATTATGCTTTTAGAATTGAAATAAGATATCAATGACCAGAAGATTCATTTCCTTATCAGAATAATTAGTTGTTCTTGGCAAAAAGTTTAAATAGACTCCAAAAGAGTAAACGTACATCATGGATGAATTAAAAAATATCTTCGGCTCATTTTCTTCTTTGCGTTTAATTTATTTTAATAACATATTCACAACTTAAGTTGTAGTTTTATTTTTTGCGTTTAATTTGTTCACATTTATTTTTTTATATCCAGCCCAATATAATGACGCGAAGACGCGACCCCCTACTTACAGACTCTTTACCCATTTCCGTAACGTTATATGACATACCGCAACTCACAGTGGAGAAATAATGGTTGGTTGATAACAAGTATTCAAAGCCACAGATTCAATATGAACAGAAAAGTGAGAAACTCCATTGGTTTTACAAAAAAGTTACCATCACGATGGTGACGTCGCCGTCGCCTTAGTTCACCGCCTTATCCATTAAAGCAGAAGTCCTAAGGCATTAACTTCGCCCCGGAGTTTAGAACATTTTTGTAAATACTTAGGTGTCATGTTCAAATGTTTATGTAAATTTATTTATTTATTATTATCTTTTTTGTTTTGTATATATTTTCAAGTTTTTTTTATGTTATAACGCTTTTTTTTGACACAGAATGGGCTTCAGGCCTGTGGGCAGGAAGGAGGAAAAATCTCTTTAATAGATGTTATAACACTAAGGTTATTGTTTCGTGGTTGAAAATAAACACTTGTAGGCTGATAATAATAACCGAGCTGAAGGTACGGAAATATGGAAAGAGAGGGCAGGCTCGGAATCAGAACATGTACTCTCGCCTCAGGCTCGGAATCAGAACATGTACTCTCGCCTCAGGCTCGGAATCAGAACATGTACTCTCGCCTCAGGCTCGGAATCAGAACATGTACTCTCGCCTCAGGCTCGGAATCAGAACATGTACTCTCGCCTCAGGCTCGGAATCAGAACATGTACTCTCGCCTCAGGCTCGGAATCAGAACATGTACTCTCGCCTCAGGCTCGGAATCAGAACATGTACTCTCGCCTCAGGCTCGGAATCAGAACATGTACTCTCGCCTCAGGCTCGGAATCAGAACATGTACTCTCGCCTCAGGCTCGGAATCAGAACATGTACTCTCGCCTCAGGCTCGGAATCAGAACATGTACTCTCGCCTCAGGCTCGGAATCAGAACATGTACTCTCGCCTCAACTTCTCGTCGTCCCCGGCCGCGGATTATCTGAGCGGGAGGCAGAACATCTGCTGGAGGAGCCCCCGGGAGGGAGGGCGCCCCTCCATGTCCTCGGGCGAGCTGATGTCGAACAGGTCATCGAAGTGGCGGCAGCCCCACTCGTGACGTCACACACAGTCCTCCAGCGACATGAGCAGCGGGTTCACGTACTCGAACCCTTCGAACTCAGACTGGTCGATCTTCTCAATCACCCGCCTGCAACACCCGGGAAGAACAAACGAAATCAAGTGAGTGAGGGTATGTATGTGCAGTGTATATTATTATTTTATTATGCAACACTTTATTAGATAGAAATGGACATTATGTACAGAACAAATAAATATTTTAAGAAAAAAAAAAATAAAAAAAAATGGAAAGTCACAGTACTTTCGGTGCCATTATTATTTGGTCATAACCTCTACTAACTAAATTAATAACGAAGAAAAAAAAACCATGTATTTCGATATGGTTGAGTAAAAGATAAACGAGTGAATCTCACTCAACCTGTACAGGGTCGAGAACAGCCAGTATTACGAGGGTTGGGGATCCATTCACCACCAAGTCATCCTGAATACACAAGGTCGTGTTGGATTCATTAAGCAGACAGACTGATTTACTCCATTTCAGAATTGAATTATGTCTTTTAAGGAGAGGTTTGCCAGACAAATGCAAACATCTACGTTTCAATTCACAAGTGTTTGTTACAGAATATTGAATACTTCAGCTTATTTTACAGTAGCTCAGGAATATTGTGTTACCGTGCTACAAACCGACAGACCAGCAGAAAAGTGAAAATTTGTACGAGCAGTACGAGTAAACGTTTTACGCTTGAAGCTGTATTAAATACCTATAGTGAGTATAGTGCAAGAATTATTGTGCATAGTTCCTCTTACTGGGCATAATAATTCAATGTATAAAACTATTTGGCAACCCTCTACTAAACGAAATATATGTTTTTTGCTGTCTTGCAGCGGGACGGAAAGGCTCAGTCAAAACAGAAATAAACTCCAATGATTAGAATTGTTTAGCGGAGTGCTGCTGCATAGCACAACACCACCAATAAATCTCTCTGGATGGATTAGCATTATAATTTATGCCAAGCCTATACATTAATTCCGCTACTGCTCCTACACAATTCCTCATTTTCTCCACATCTCTTATCCCGAGTCGTCTCTTGTGGAGCTCTCGACACACAATAACAAAGCTTTGCTATGAAACTTGCACACAAGTTTCCCTTTTCTAATTCTTGCAAAATTTATTGTCCTCTATTATAAAGGGTGCTCTCGTATATTGGCCAAATAAAAGAGAAGAAAAAGAAAGGATGACAAGAAGGAGAGGAAAATCGTAAATTTATTTAACACACACCTGAACGCGTCTAGAACCCCATAATATTTTACATCCCCTTTTTTTGGATAACGCCCTACTATAATTTTTGAAGTCAAGTCAAGAATTTTTTATGTATGTATTTGTTTTTTGCATCATTTAGTAGAAGAGGAAAATAATCAACAGCACCAAGGCCCAAAGATTTTTTCTCTCCTCACCGAAAAGTTACGTCCGAAAATACCTATAAAAATTCTTCTCTGATCTTCAAAATAAATGTGGTGAATAGAACTTGTTGATTGAACCCTGTATAGGAGCTTAAAACAAAACATATAAATTAATTCGTTCCGATGAAATTGAATTAGCGTGCTGTTTGTCACAAAGATTTTTTTTGAAACATTTAACCTAATTTTTGTCGTCATAATTTATAGGCAATATCCATTACCAGGCATCTCACTTTTGATCATCTCCTTCTGAAATGAACTTCAGTTCGGCATAGCTGATGTTTATTATTTGCTAAGCCTTGGTCCCAGGGCTCAAGAGTTTCACATGTTTCCCCGAACCTCGCCACAGGACTGACTTTTATTTCAATTAGGTTATTAATAAAACAAAGATTCGAAGAAGGCCATGATACCGTAAACAAATATTTTGATTGATTTTCGAAGTTCAATTTCAAAATCAAAATAATGGATGTTTTCTCTCATTAAAAAAGCCTTGGGAGAAATATGACGAACGAACTTCCTTGATTGTACTTGAACATTACAAACACAAGCAGGAACCAGCACCCATCAGCCCAGCGTAAGATATTAGATCACTAGATCCTGCCTGACCTTTAGTCTGGTCTGCAGGATGCTCATTGCATAGACAATATAGACATGTAGAGGAAGGCCTTGAAACAGAAACACGTGCTCTACTACCCAGCTCTTGCTCTGCCTGATGGATAGGTGCAGTCATTCCATTATGCAAGCCATCCTAGTGCCCACAAGATGTGATGTGATTTAGTTATCACTAACATTCAATATTTAATTACATGATAATTATTGTAGAGGAACTCGTTGGATGTAAAGCTGGCATTCCTAATGAGCGAACTATTGTTACAGCCACTTGTCACTGGGCCCTCACAGTTAACAATTTAGAATTTATATGAATGAGAAGACAGATGTGCTTTCATACTCGCTGATTTATGAGCCAACTGAATGGGCTGTGAGGTGTTGAAATTCTATGCCTACTTGTTTAAGCTTACAAGTAAATAGGGAGGCATGGACAATGACAATGATAGAGAACTAGACTCTTCAGATAGAGACTCTTACATTAGATGTAAGGGTTGTTATGAAGAATTCGAGTCAAGGGTACTTTCAGATTTGTGATGCCAATAACCAAGTCATAGTGTCAAAGATCTTATTGACAAACTGAACATGTATCTATCTAGGTAATTAATCTTTAATTAGACATCTCCCCTTTTAATTTTCGAGCTATTTAAAATGAAAAACTCCGAAAAAAGTTTTGAAACAATATGTTTCTACTTTTAATTTACTGAAAGAAAAAAAAACTGATGGGATGACATCATAAAACAAATCTTTTATAAATATCTAAAATATGGAAGGTGGAGGGGAGCAGCACAGTCACAGGCACTCGAGTACAGTCACCCCTTACACTAAATATGACCTTTGTTTGTCAGGAGAGATCAAAATTCAAACCATTGGAAGTATTGACTAAGGACCAAATCGATTATTTCCAAATGTTTCCCTAATAATAAATCATCAAAAAACATGTTAAGTAAGATTATTTTGTAAAATATGTTTTTTTTTCTCGATTTAAACATTATTTTCATGAATGTTTCGTATGTTTATGAAAAATGAAGGTATTTGTAAGAATAAAAATAAAGGCCGGCGTGAACGACAGGCCTACCGCCTTGTTAAAGCGCCGTTAAACCGGAAAAAAAAAAAAAATAAAAAAAAAATAAAGTGTTTTATAATAAAACCTCGGAGATAAGTGACAAAGAATGCAAAACATTAACTTCATACTGATTGTAAACATTTCTTAAAATGAAGAACAATTTAATGATGATATTTTTTTCTTTCTTCGTGTATCCATATTATGTTTTTAATGTGCATAAAGAATGATAGTGTTTGGTTAATAAAGTAAAGCGCTATACTGTTACGTGGCCAAGTTGCCTGGCCAGGTTCCACATGTATTTTACTATCCTATTTCTTCTCATTCCCTAGATTCAGTCACTCTCACGAGCTGAGAAAAGCACGATTTCAGTAAATCAGAAAATTGATATCACCTTCAAACATAAACTTTATTTGCAAAAGCGAGCAAAAATACGTTTTCCAACTGGCTCGATGTAGAAATAAGGTGTAGTTGTACAGGAATACGATTTAATTTTTCAATCCATTCACGTTTGCGCAATCGTATAATTCTAATTGGCCATTTAGATGCAATTATGTTTGCGAGAGTGCAAGTGGTGCAGTGGAAAACCTCAGAACTTGAAACCATGTCCTTGATACGGACTGACCCTGACATGCAAGGAAAATCGTGATACTGGGACTAATTGGCAGTGAGTCACTTTGTCTGATGCAGTTTTTCTTTGTCTTCCAGGTGTATGCAAGATGCAATCCACTGCATTAATTGCATTGTCTTCTTACTCTATTATTATTGCTAATAACTTATGTTCAAGGAAAAATTCCAGGGGCGTATACAACATGAACATGATGTTTATAATTTACAAAATTCATCTTTTTTCAATATGTAGATCAAAGCGAATGTATACAGAGTGTTTACTTCACCATAGGAAGAGATACTTGGCTAGAGTCAAGGGAGTTATAGGGGTAAACTGTACGGATAATTGAATATCATGGGTTCGATTAACGTCTGTCACATTTCAACTCTGGCGAGTGCCCATCACGTTTTGTGCCCCACGGTACCAGAGTAAAGTAAAATTTTAAGAGCCATAAAATGAAGTAGGTTTCATGAAATTTTGTCGAAGCGTTTATGTGTGTCAGCTACATTTTGACTTTTCGAGTATGTATATTAAATCACTTGGGTGCCAGCATCGATAGCGCATTGAATGTTCCGGTTCTAGTAGGATCACCGAAGTTAAGCAATGTCCAGCGAGGTGAATACTTCGTGATGCATTTCGGCCCAACCCAGGCTGGGTGAGGTTAATGTGGGTAGCAGCTTTGTGAGTTTCCGGCGAATGGAGGGTAACACCCCCGTTGTGATATGACCATGCAGTTACGTTAACTCAGGGAATTCGAAACGTGACCGTTCCACTTTGGCGAATTTCATACATTTCAATCAATTTATCGTAAAGTTATACCTTAAAACTTTTGCTTTAGTCTATTGTTGCAACCGTGGGAAACAGGGAAGAGGCATAAATATGTGATCTACACTTGCCAAAGTCGAAACGTGGCTATAACTCCGTAACACTTTGACGAATATTCATTAAACTTATTTTATTCGATTTTACGTAAAGTTTTACCATTAAAATATTCTTTACTCTGCATAATTGTATTACTAGGAACCGTCGAGAACAGGGAATAGACATAAAGGGAATAGGAATAGACAGGGAAAAAGATCTGGCAGATTTTTTTATTATGCTTTCGGGCTCACACAACGGAGTATAATTTCAGTTCACATCTTGGAAAAATGTTCTCTCCTTGTTATAAAATAATGTTTGTATAGAAAAATCTTTAAGAAAGATGAATACTTTTGAACACTGAACAAATTATTTGTCATTCAAAGGTTTTTCCGACAATTTATCTGTCATTACCTCAAAAGTGAATAATGGGTTTTAATGATTACCTATAAGAATATATCTAATTCATACTGCCGGGTCGGACTTTTAACTTAGTTACTATAGGTGTGAAATGAAAGTGATCTCATCTAAATTAGTTTGCAGCATGACACGCAATAAAATTCAAACCATCACGATTTTCTTCTCCATCAGAATCAGGAGTGGGCAGATCTTTAGATTGCAATTGCATGCATACATATTTAGTTATAAACTGCATCCTACACGCATCTGTGTATAATTCAAATAAATTATATCACCGCCCTGTGTATCTGAAATGTAAGACTTCTCTAATGAATATACCAGTTCCCTACGAAGCACTTAAGTTAAGAAACGTCGAGGTCGGGGAGGGCATGTCTTGGTGAGTTTGTTGATTTCGAATCTATACGTAATTAACATGGCATTCCCAGTTGTGTAGGTAGTAGGTATATTGACCCTACTAAGGTCGGGTAACGTTCCTCTGAGTATTTTAACAGGGTGTTAACAGCTCCTCACCGAGTCTGGGTTGGGTAGGGAATAGCCACATCACAATTTTGAAAAAAACATTGAAAAACGGTTTTTTCAACAGCCTGTAAAGGTCGGGAAAGGTCGACCACGACAAGTGCTTGATTCAATCATGAAAATTGGCCTTCATGTCTTTGATATCTCTGTACCAATTTTTGTGTAATTTCCTTAGTTAAGAAAATGTGAAAAATGTTTTTGTACAATAAGAAATACACACGTTTTACGAGAAAAAACCTATCCGTTCGTATTTGTAAGTCAGTTAACTTATAGGTTTAAAAGAGTTCTTAATATATTTTATAGTTTTAATATATTTCTACTTTCCTTATCTTCTGGAAAAGAAAGTAATGAAATCATCTAAATTTTTCGATAGTCAGTGCCAAAACACGTTTATCCAAGAGCTAGAAACTCGAAATTTGGTATGTAGACTTCATATAATTATGTAGAGCATGCGACACAAAACTTTTCAATGAAATCGGTGACGCCAACTGGCGGCGTTGGCGGTTCTGGCTAAACGATAAATTATACGTAAAAAATTAAGAACATTTTTACAATAAGAAATGGGGTTTATTCTGATTATTTTTGTTGTTGTTGATATCTTGAACTTTCTGAAACCCGGCCCCAATTTAGCGGTATTTTGTGGGGAACCCGCTTGGGACCGCTTCATCGTAGATAGGGGCTGTGACATATCAAATCCAATGATTTTGAGGTGCTGATTACGAATTTGACTTTTTTTTAATTGATTTTTAACTACCTGATACTGTTAATTCACCAGTGGTGGACTTTAGACTTTTTTTCGAGTGATAAGGAAAGTCGTGTTCTGTCACACCAGGTTTTTTTTTGTCACATAAAGAATTGAAAAAAATAATAATTATATACTCTTCAATGGAAGATAACCACCAAACAAGGTTAATAATACTCAAAGAATTTTATACTGCTGTAAAAAACCCAAATTTAAGAAGAAAAATCCGAGAATTGGGTAGGATCTGATCAACAGATTTAAACACATTACAAGTCTAGCGCCGAAACCACAGCTACTATCAATGCTTGGTTGTACAGCGAACAGAAACCATCGTCTTGATATGATCATGGCAGTAAAATTCTCATTTAAAAAGGATCTAATTAAAGAAGGTAAGTTTTCTTCAAAATCAATCGTGTAAATAAACTCACTGTGTACGTAATCACTCCCGTAGCGTAGGCCCAAGTTAAGTGACAATAAGGGAAAATACGGTATAAAGGAAAAAGATTGAGAAAAGAGAACTCAATCGGAAGTTTTCATTATCTCAAGCAGTACAAAATTCCTTCACATCCGGGTACTGAGTGAGGTCTGCCACTCACACACAACTAGTCCAATAAAAAGGAGGTCACATGATACATGATTTGACAGTGCAAAATAAAAAAAAAATAAGCAAAATTCATTATCATTATCTGACCTAAAGACTGAGCCTAGTTGTTGTAAAACCGATTCATTCACAGATTTCCCAATTCTTTGGAATAATATGAATTGCACTGCATTATGTCCTGCATTTATCCAGAAAAAATTACCTGGACGAATGGACGCTTGAATCAAGTGTGCATACCCTTAACACATAAAAGATATATCTATTTCCCTTCGTATAAAAATCCGCACTGTGAATGCACCTCCAAAGTTTCACACCCAAGGGATTTCTATTGGTTTAAGAGGAAAAAAAAATAAATAATATTTTTGTAATAAAACTCAATATCGCATGCACGTAGGCAGGGGGAAGGCGGGTTTACTCACGTGTCATCCGGTGTCAGGTGAACAGGCTCGTCTGTGAACTCAGGAGGGAAGTTAGCCAGATCCCGCTCGGACTCCAGTCGAGGCTTATAAGGAGGAGGCACCTGCTTTGCTTCCAACTACATGCAAACAGGGGAGGCGCTTAGCAAAATCAAAATCAAGCGGAGGAAAAACAAATACAAAAATAGGGAAATACTCAGGAAAGGCTGTTCCTTCTGACAAAAGAAAAAATACGAACTATCGTTTCTATCGTAAACAGTGCACTTGTAGTCAAGTGGTCAACGCGCTAGTCTGGTAATCCAGGTAGCGTAGGGATCCGTTGGTTCGAATCCCACCCAGTGCACGATTTTTTTCTAATTAATTTGAGTTTGTGACTACATAGTTATAAGACTCTAAGGATCAGGTGGTAGAAAATGCTTTGAGCATTAACTCCGCCTGGTGGTTACCTTCCACTAAAGAGTATTGTTATTATCTATTTTTTGTTTTTGATCCCTGACACAATTTTCTATGAAAATTAGTTTCATTAGTTTTACATTATTTCCATGTGGAAAAGTTACAAAGGATAAACTAACTTTTATTTTGAAAAAAAAAAAAAAAGAAACAACCTTCTATGAGTCAAGTCGCTGTCAAATTAGATGTTTTGGAAGGGGGTAATACATAACAGGGTAAGGGTAAAAACAGAGGAAAAACATTCGGGATGAACGAGTACATACTTTAAATAAATAAAATACTTAGATAAAAACTACTTTTCTGCTATAACAGGTCTAAATTAGACGGAATACTAAAATGAACACCTTTGATCAGATGATGTTTACTTTTTTTTTTTAAACAGAGTTTTCACTTTTTATACTCACCATAGGAAATTAACCCGTGAATAACGCTTTCGTGTCCTTGTAAAAATTTTACCCTTTACTGGTAAAATTCACGGAAAATTAAATAAAATACGTTTCGTATCCGTCAAAGCGTTTGTGTTACAGTCCTATTTCGACTTTGGCGAGTGCATATCACGTTTTCTGCTCCCCACGAATCACAGTAAAATAATCAGACTAATATTTAAGTTATTGATCGGTTTAATTAAAATCCACCAAAATGTTACAGATTTATAGCTACGTTTCAATTTTCCAGAGTGCACTTTTTAATTGCAGTAATATATGAACTTATTTTAAAAATACTACACAGAGATTTTTGACAAATTAAACCACATTTTGTATTATTAGAACTTAAGGCTTCTCATATAAAATAGGAGCCAGTCCTTGTCTTCTAATAATAGACAATGTGGTTTGATCTGTCAAAAGTTTAGTGATAAAAAATGTCCCCTAATTTTTCCGTGAAAATGTCTTCTAATATTTTTCGACATGTGACCGTAACTCCGTAACACTTTGGTGGATTATAAAACTGGTTCTAAACAATTGATCGTAAAGTTTTGCTTTTAATGAGAAACGTGTGAAACAGGGAATAGACACAAAAATGTGATCTGCACTTGCCAAAGTCGGCATGTGACTATAATCTCGCAACACTTTGACAGATATTCATGAAACCTATTCTATTTTTTACCCCTAAATCGTCCTTAACCTGCGGAATAAAATTATTGAGAACCGTCGAGAATAAAGAAAACAAAAATGTGAAAAAGTGAACACTTTGTATAGAGGGGATTTCAAATGCTGTTTTATCATTCCAAAATAAGAGATAAGTAAAAAGAAGAGAAGAAAGACAGCAATCTAAAAACAAACATTCAATACATATTTGCCTCAGGTGGGAATCGAACCCACAACCTAGAGTTCAAGAGACACAGGTGTACTATTATATTGGACAACTAGGTCTAAGTGAATTTTATATATTTTTTCAAGGATTTCTAGAAACTCATTTTGATTGGATATTTGTTTGGTTGGCTATAGAAACTAAGAAAAAATATTTTTCTTGGTTGTCAGACAACTTTTGACTTCTCTCTACGTATATTCCACCTACTTATTGGAAAATTACAACGGGTGAACAGTAAGATTTAAAATTGAACTAAAAATAAAACTAAATACCTAAGAAATCATTATTTTAAACGTACCAACACCTGACACATAAAATCTGCCACACACAATATAGAAGAACAAGTAGCAGGGGGAAAATAAAACTAAAATCAAACCAATAAATAGGCACAATATATAAACCAACGGATAAATCAAAACAGCAGAGCGGTTGCAAACAGGCTGAAATATAGGGATATCTGCCAGCTAGGGAAGGGCTCAAGTCTTTGGACGACTTACATATCATCGGGAGTTAACTCTACCGGTTCTAGAGTGAACTGAGGATCGAAGTTGGAAATATCCAATTCGGAATCTAGGTCGGGCTGGAAAGGGGGCTGAATTTGTTTTGATTGAAGCTGAAATAATACAACAGGCCCCGCTAGTTCACTAAAGTTTCTCTTCACTTTTCATTACAAATGTGGATACCTGGCTTCAAGGCTTTTCATATCCTAGTTTCATCAGAAGAAAACTCAAACAAATCGTTCATTTTATAATTCCAAGATCTGTTAGTATCAATATTAGAGCTCTCTCATTGGTGTATCTGTGGGACATTTACACTGTATTTTAAACTATCTTAAGAAGTTTTTTTTTTTAATTACTAGTTCAATGATCTTAATCCTTTTTATTTTAGCATAATATTTTGTTCTATTTTGATATCAAAACTTGTTAATGTCAAGATATTAAAAAGCCAATTCCCTTAGTCAGTTACTTCACTTTTGGTCTGAATTCTTTACAGTAACTTACCGCGGCCCAATCTATACTCTTGAAGAAGTTGTGACCCGCTATCTCCTGGAATCCTATTTCACGATTGCACCCAAGCCTTTCCAGGGGGTTCTTGTTGAGGAATCCTTTCAGCACCGATGCGGCTTTCACAGAGAGGGAGCGGGGTATCCTGATGGTCTTCTCGAGAATAACTGTAGAGAACAGAGTAAAGTGAATAAGTTTACTAGTGTCGAACAGAACTGAATAAAATCAAACTTTTATAATTTATAAGGCTCGTACTAAATTAAACACCAACTGTTAGAGACTATCTGAAGGCTCCTTTTGGCATCAATTTATATGTTGTGTAAAAGAAACTTTCAGACTCGGAGCTATCCATTTCATGTTGTAGCCGTGAAGCTAAGGCAAGTTTCTTTGATGGTCTGTATGTTGATCAATAAGACAGCGTACTGGTAACCTGGAAGTCAGTGGTTCCAGTTCCAAGTACGGCAAGTTTTAGTAAAGCTAGGTTGAGTAGTTGTGACATTACTTCATTAACCCTAAATATCTGATAATTTTAGGAGGATAAATTCATGATTACCTTGGAACAGATAATCTTCGGTGTTCTGATCAGGATTGTCATGATGGGAGGCTCCGGCTATATCGAATGGACTTCTGCCTGCCAGCATCTCGTACAGTAGCACGCCCAGAGCCCACCAGTCAACACTGTAAACATACAACACTCGGTTAGCTAGCCCACCAGTCAACACTGTAAATATACAACACACGGTTAGCTAGCCCACCAGTCAACACTGTAAATATACAACACTCGGTTAGCTAGGGCATGGATCGAAAACAAATAAAATTGTAAATAGCCATCTCATAAACAGTCAAATTTGAAAAAAAAAAAAAAAAAAAAAAAAAACAATGATAATAAAACCGTTTCTTATGGTGTCTGTTTGCCATACATTTTCCTCATTATACATAAATCTTAAACGATGACAGATATCGAAAATTATTTAAAAAGAAAGTATTAATTTACATCTATTTATAAGTATCACTTGTTACAATGAATTTTCATTTTTCTATACAAACCAATAGCCAAATGTTAAATATTTCATGAAATATACCTATTTAGACCATGTCTTGCAAATTGTAATAGAAAGTCGTGATATGTTCACATGAGTTCATATATTTTTTTTTTTTTTTTAAGATAAGATTAATTGTTTTATTTAGAATCAATATACATATAGTTTACAAACAACACTTTCTCTAAGCTAATACAAAAAATGTGGGCTTCTAAGGATATTAGTCTCATTCTAGGCGTGATCCGTAGAGAAGCACAGAAAGACACGTCTCACTTACCTGAAGCCATAGTCCTCTCCCCGCAGTATCTCCGGAGCGATGTAGTTGGGAGTTCCGCAGAAGGTAGACGTGGTGTCGCCAGGTCGGATGCCCTCCTTGCACATGCCGTAGTCAGTAAGTTTGATGTGGCCTTCGTGGTCCAGTAGCACGTTGTCAAGCTTCAGATCTCGGTAGATGATACCTGGCGTACATACGATAGGAAATATTGTATTTTATGAAAGTAAATCAGGCTATTAATATATCTAAATTACAAAAGAAAACACATACGAACTAGGTTTAGCGTAACAATACACGCTCGTTTTGTTTTTCTTGGAGTTGCAAAACTAGCGTTTTGCTTGATCTATGCTGAAGCCAGTTTCAACATGGTATTAAAGTTCAACAGTCTAGACATGAATCTAGGAGCGAATTTTTTTCACCTAAAGGAAGCGAATGATGATCTTATTATGTTGTATGTAAACTGCCGGTCATTTTATAATAGAGATCTCCAGGTACTACTACTTTTTTTTAAAGGAAAAACTCAAGTTGTCCAAAAAAACAGTAAATACTCTGAGTATGTATGTTATAAAAATCCTGTGTTACATATTTTATTTTTTTTTCATTTTTCTTTTGTAGAATATTCAGATGATTGTTCCTGGATGAACCTTGTACTGAGTGTAATACATCTTCACTTTTTTCTTATACATGTATAAAAAATCTTCTGGAAATGTCAACAAGGGCCTTATATCAAGGGAAAATTGTGACATTTTAAAAGCTTCAATTTATTTTAAAAGATTTTTTTTTTAATTTTGATTTTGATGCGACTTCTTGCTATTTTCATTCGAACCATTTATTCATTAATTAATTATACCAATGCGTTTTAAGATATCTGAGAGGTGTTAGTTAAACCAGAAGAAGAAGAGAGGGGCATGGGCAGCCACAGCGAGGGGCGTTACCTTTATCGTGGAGGAAGTTAGAGGGACATGGGCAGCCACAGTGAGGGGCGTTACTTTTATCGTGGAGGAAGTTAGAGGGGCATGGGCAGCCACAGTGAGGGGCGTTACCTTTATCGTGGAGGAAGTTAGAGGGGCATGGGCAGCCACAGCGAGGGGCGTTACCTTTATCGTGGAGGAAGTTAGAGGGACATGGGCAGCCACAGTGAGGGGCGTTACCTTTATCGTGGAGGAAGTTGAGAGCGAGGCTGATCTCGGCCGCGTAGAACCGCGCATGCTCCTCGGGGAGACGCCGCTGCCGCTGCATGTGGAACATCAGGTCGCCTCCCCGCACGAACTCGATCACGAAGAAGAGACGCGAGGGCGTCTGGAAACACGAGTGAAGACCCACCAGGAACGGATGATTGGACGCCGTCTCGAACACGTGCTTCTCGGTTTGAACCCAGTCTATGTCCTAGAATTCATAATGATTTTTTTTAAAAAAATTTAATTTAATTTATTTATTTGACGGGTCAGAAACCCAATAATTCAAGATTACATGAAAATATTTACAGACAATTATACACAATAAGAAAATAAAATAATAATAATAATAAACATATAACTGTACTAAGTGATGAGAATCATTCATAGTCCTACAATCCTGAATGACACAGCTGTGCACTTCTAGAGACAAATGAAAGCAATTTAAATACTTCCGATTTCTAATATTAGAAATTTTCGGAAGTAATAAACCTTATTCAAAACAGGGTTTTCTTTTTCTAGAATAATAACCGGCTTAACAATTAACATAATAATGAGCCACTCATAACCTTTAAAGTAAGCTCTTTCTTGTGTATATAACAGCAGCAGTGCTCAATTTCATTAATTCAACCCATCTTACCAAAAATAGCTTCTATTGCTACTTCTTCTCTGTACTCACTTAACATAACCGGCTTAACAATTCATATAATAATGAGCCACTCATAACCTTCCAAGTTAGCTCTTTCTTGTGTGTATAACAGAAGTACTCAATTTCATTAATCCAACCCATCTTACCAAAAATAGCTTCTACTGCTATTTCTTCTCTGTACTCACTTGAGCATTACTAGAAGTGAATAAATGAGCAATTTTTTTTTTTTTTTAAACGTATATTATGAAATGTTAATTGATATAATATATTTCATTAAAAACATCTTCTTTCTTCAGTGTGCTCAACACGGATGGCACATTTCCTCTTTGTAACGCAATTAGGGTGCTATAATCTGTGTCTCTCTCTCTCTCCGAGACCATATCCTTTGTGCCACCACACTTACCTCATCATCATATCCTTTGTGCCACCACACTTACCTCATCATCAGTGACCAAGTTCTTCTTGATGACCTTCATAGCGTAGATGCGTCTTGTTCTCTTGAGTTCCACCATGAGCACTTTGGCGTAGGAGCCCCGCCCTATGACTCGGATCAGTTCAAAGTCGGCCAGGGAGTACTGTCGCTGCGTGCCTGCCTCTAGGTTCTCATCCGCTGAGGAGGAAATGGGACAACAGTTATGAACTGGTGTTAACATCACACGACTGACTTTCTATTACTGAAATTAATATCTGTCAATAGAAAGTCAAAAATGTAATTAAAAGCAATAACAACTTCTCAAAAAAAATATTTAGGAGACAAAAAATATCATTGGTAAGTTTCGATACATGCATTATGAACCTTTCAACGAATATAACTGAGGCAGTAGAATTGGTTTTTAATTACAGAACCTTTGAAGTTCGATAGTTTGCTTCGATAGTTTGCCAATGCTTTCATTTCACAGTATAGGATTTTTTGAAAAACCGCCAAAGTAAATCGCTAGACAAATGGGCCCCACTCACTTTCTCTCACAATAGGTTATGCATGTTCTCTCAATCTTCTACTTACGTCTAGATGGATCTTCGATAGGCACGGAGTCATGAGTGAGGTCAAGGTTGGATTCTGGATACAACTCCGGTAAGTCCAATATGGGAGTACCTGAAATGAAAGTAAATTCATATTACCCATGTCATTAATTCAAATCAAGGGGTCCTTTGATTATAACAAGGAGCAGTCTCAGGACCAGTCCAGATTCTCAATTCTGACATACAGAACTTCCTTCTCTCACTTTGCATTTTCCCAAACCTACTTGATGTGCATTCAGCCTCTTCCTCATGGTTGAGGTTGGTACTGTTCAACCTCTTCCTCATGGTTGAGGTTGGTACTGTTCAGCCTCTTCCTCATGGTTGAGGTTGGTACTGTTCAACCTCTTCCTCATGGTTGAGGTTGGTACTGTTCAACCTCTTCCTCATGGTTGAGGTTGGTACTGTTCAACCTCTTCCTCATGGTTGAGGTTGGTACTGTTCAGCCTCTTCCTCATGGTTGAGGTTGGTACTGTTCAACCTCTTCCTCATGGTTGAGGTTGGTACTGTTCAACCTCTTCCTCATGGTTGAGGTTGGTACTGTTCAACCTCTTCCTCATGGTTGATGTTGGTACTGTTCAACCTCTTCCTCATGGTTGAGGTTGGTATTGTTCAGCCTCTTCCTCATGGTTGAGGTTGGTATTGTTCAACCTCTTCCTCATGGTTGAGGTTGGTACTGTTCAACATCTTCCTCATGGTTGAGGTTGGTACTGTTCAGCCTCTTCCTCATGGTTGAGGTTGGTACTGTTCAACCTCTTCCTCATGGTTGAGATTGGTATTGTTCAGCCTCTTCCTCATGGTTGAGGTTGGTATTGTTCAACCTCTTCCTCATGGTTGAGGTTGGTACTGTTCAGCCTCTTCCTCATGGTTGAGGTTGGTACTTTTCAACCTCTTCCTCATGGTTGAGGTTGGTATTGTTCAACCTCTTCCTCATGGTTGAGTTTGTTTGGTACTGGCACTCCTATTTGCACATTTTAGCTGAATGGCCTTCCTAACACCAACCCTATTCAGGGCGCCAACGATTTCTGTTATTGTTTTTTGACCTGACATGGTTGGTACCATATCTGCTCAACGTCTTTTGGCAAAAAGTCTTACCTACACGGGATATTACCCATACATTGATTTAATAATGATCCTTATAGTACACTGGTAGTCAAGTGGTTAACGCGCTAGTCTGGTAATCCAGGTAGCGTTGAGATCCGTTGGTTCGACTCCCACCCAGTGCATGAATTTTTCCTCATTAATTTGAGTTTGTGACCACATAATAATAAGACTCTGAGGTAGGTGGTAGAAAATGCTTTAAGCATTAACCTCGCCTGGTGGATAACTTCCAGTGAAGAGCGTTATTATTATTATTATACTTACAAGTAGGGGGCGTGTCGCCATTAAACTCATCGCGGACAATGGGCTCCACGACTTCGTTACTGCAGGGTTTCTGCACCAGCTTGTGGCATTTCTTATGCACAAGCAGCTTGCATTGGATGCACTTGAAGCCCTGTCGGCCTAGACCCCAGATGCGGTCCTGACAGAAGGCACAGAATGCACGCTGGAAGAGAAAATCAGATAAACTGTGTTGGTCGTTTTCACCCAAGAACAAATTAATACTCTAGAAGTGATCAAATAACACCAAAACGCCCAATACTTCTTCTTTAGGTATCATGGCACATGTGACAGTCACGTTCGCGGGACTAACAAATATTGTAATAAAATTTTCCCAGTTACACCGGTTCCCATCAGAACACCGAAGTTAAGCGACATCCAGCGAGGTTAAGACTTGGATGGGTGACCATTCAAATTCTAATTCTCGTGACGCTGGCTTTTTCCGGCCCCACTCAGGCTGGGTGAGGTCAATGTGAGTAGCAGGTTTGTGAGTTTCCTGCGAATGGAGGGTAAAACCCCCGTCGTGATATGACCATGGCAGTTGAAAGCGACGTTAAACCCCACTTTAAAAAAAAAAAAAAAAAAAAAAAAAAATATTACAATATCTTATTTGTGAGGTTAAATTTCTACTGTAGCATCAGAGGTTTTCGAATTGAAGTATTGTGGACATTTAATTACATAATATGTATTCATTACAAGACGGCTATGTCTCGATAAACCCACAAGTGCCGCATATATTTTCTCAGGTTTGCTCTTCAGTCATGCTGAAACATCAGCATTGAACAAGACTGAACAGTCTGCCATAAGAGCATAATTTTTGTTTCTTCATCTGACTCTCAATACTTATTAACTTACTCTATTGAATCTTTTGGCCTGGAAAATGTGTCCGTTCACTCTGTATAGCTTTCGCCACCGCCGAGCTCCTCTCCTGTAGATACTCCCTGGGGAAACAAATGGAAAAATTTTCTATTGCTGAGAACATTTCACCATATTTCATAATACGAATACGTACATAATTATGACCTCTCCAAATACCAGAAACCTACAATTTTAGACATTTCTATTTTTTAATGTTACTAAGGTCTCCCAATATCTATTCTGTATTATTTCTTTTAAATATTTAATTTAATGCCCACATATGTTTCAAACATGAATCGTCATTTTCGACTAAGACATCAAATAAGTTAATTTATTCAGTACGGAAATCAAACTGAGACTAAGTGTTACCAGTGATGTGCTCATTGACTAAAAAGCTAAGGTACAAAAAGTATTCTATAATTTTGACTGGAGAAACTATTTCGTTAAAAATACTTATGTTCGCTTGTAAGCCAACCTATTGATTTTTAGCATGATGATAGTCCGGAACCCTTACTAGAAAATTTATGTTATGTTAAACATGTGCATGTGCTAGCTTACATGGGATCTGGCGAGTGCCTAGATGATTACACAGCACAACACTCCAAGAGAGAAAACATGAAAAATAACCGAGACTTACGATCTTCTCCCTGACATGCATTCTGGCCAGGGTACATTGGAAAAACTAAACAACAAGGACAAAAATAAAACGAACAAGACACATTACTGTGCTAATTAAGAAATATGAATGACTAGGGACAGAGAATGTAAGTATGAATTTTTGAACACAATTCTTTTTCATTTTTCCTTACAAAAGCCTTGATTTGTATCAATATACTTTTTCTAAAATTAATTATGAGATTTTTTGCGATAATTTGGTTATTCATAACAAAAATGCCTTTTTAACAACAACCTGAGTTGGTCAAAGAACTATCTACATTCTAAAGACAATTTGAATAGGATATAACGCCGTCAGGTTCACACAGTGGGTAGGTACCTGGGCGTAGCCAGGCTCAGGTTCCTCCTCGTCAGAGCCCGACAGCTCTGGAGGTGACACTGTGGTGGTGGATAACACTCCCCGCGCCCGCCCTCCAGGTAGCTACTGGGGCCTCCCGCCGCATTACTCTCGCCTGTCGAACGCTGTCTCGACTCATGATGGATGTACGATCAAAATTATATCAGTCGACTAAAGTGTTCGTCACGCGATCAAGTGTCGTCACGCCTGTCATAGTGTTCGTCAGTCTATCATAGTGTTCTTCTCGTCTGTCATAAGAGTCATGCAGGCTGCGAGGTAAAGATTGAGTCCGGAGAGACGGGACCTACAGCATGCCCACATCACGACCAGGCACGCTGAACTCTATGTCAATGAGGGAGGGCGGCGGGACAGGCACGGGGGCATGCTGCTGCAGGTGAGGGGTAGTCGTCCTCTTTAAGCTACCGCACTGCCGCTGCGCCGCTGCCACTGCTGCACTGCCTGGCGGGGGTGCTGGTACATGGTGGGCCGGGGGGCGGGCTCTGAGCAGCCCAGGTGCTGGGCGTACGACACTTCTCTGACTGTCGCGGGGGACTGCCTCTGTCCTGCACGGAGTGGCGCCCAGTATCCCCAGCATGGCTTCTTCTTAGTACGAGCTAATAGGCAGCGGTATCAAAGAGTTCACACGTGTAAGGCACATACATTAAGGTACGACACGATACTTTTGCTATCTTAAAATAAGTTCTTAATAGTCGAATCAGTCTTTCCAAAATAAAGAAACCAAGATTGCGGAGATGAATATTAATGATGTCTAGATTTAGATATTTGAGAGTTAGGTAATAAAAACTATACTATATCAATGGAATGTTCAATCACACGTATAATATTAAAGTGACTATCTTACGCCACGAAACTAAAAACTATTAAATCTCAGGTAAGTAATAATTGTAATCAAAAAAAAAAAAAATCTAATAAAATATGGAACAAACGGAAATGGGAAAATGGTGGCCAAAAAGTTACAGTACTTTAGTTGAACATAATAATAAACTAAAGGACAATACAGACATAAAAAAAAAGTGTATAAAGATACTATTGACAGTCACTCTTTGCTTTTTACTAGATGTTCACGATGAATTTCCACTCGTATTTAATTTTAAGAGAACCAATATTATTTTATTGTTTATTAATGAACTAGTGGCTGCTCAGAGTGCTCAGTGATTCGCAATCGTCATGACTCCCAACGTGGAGGCTTTTTCATTCTTAGTTCAAAATTTGAAGTTTCTTGAGCACGTTTCATTGTCAATGAGTGAATGATTCACTTAAAAAGTTGAGTGATTTGGGTGAATGGATTATTATGTCGTTATATTCACCCGGGTTTTGTATTTCATCAGCATAGCTATGGCCAATCAGCCGATGGTCGGCCGTCTGGATTATATCAAGTCCTACGAATTATTCTGCTCAGTTTAAACTACTTGAATACTCCCAGCTTACTATGAGTCACTTATGACTCTCGACTCGAGGTTGTTGTACTCATCATGCTCAAACGATTCTGAGCATTGTTACATTGCAAGAAAGAAAGAAGGAAAAAAAAATGCACTTAACCAATCTAATTAGCGTCTCTGCCTTGGAAGTGTTAATTCTAGTGCATTCAAAAACTACCTCAACTACTGGATTAGTGCAAGTATAGTAGTGTGTGTGTGATTCTAATGTCTTTGAGTAGTCTGACTTGAAATAATATGGGCACATAATTATATTAAGTTATCAACTTATGCTAATCACAATCGGGATATTACAACTGTTCAAACTAGCTTTACTAATTACTTCCGATAAATTTCGAATATTAGTAATCGGAATATTGTGTTCGTTTTTGTAAAAAAAAAATTGCTTTTTTTTCTCTGATTTCAATTTTTCCCCCTTAACTTGAACTTAACCACCGCCCTCCAGATTACAAGTCCGCTGCCTTATCTATCAACTACTGAGGCCGGTACACATAATTAACCTAATTATTTATATGACTTTAACTTTAGGGAATTGAAGAACCTATGTATATTGCTTACTATGATAATCTATGGCTTTCTCAGAAGCTCAAGGAAAAAGAAAGAAACATCTTTTTTGGATTCCAATATTTGATATCTCGCCACTTCAGTACTGAAAAGAGAGGAGAGAGAGAGAGAGGTAACAAGAAATACTATTGTTACACCCTTCCTTAACTAAGAAGAAGAAATAAAGAATTGAACGTACGGGGCGTTGACTGGCTTGAAATGAGTTCTTGCACTACTTGACTAAGTTAATCAGTAGTTCTTGCTCTATGGGGCGGGGACACTATCAAGTTCCTCTGATTACCTTTTACATACACATGTTCCTTTGAATTTTTTCAGTTACATAATCATTCAGATGCTGACAAATTTAGTTTAGTTTTACTTGTAGTGTCATCATTGCTAGTTCTAATTTAATTTACTATCAGTGAACGGCCGTTCTTATCTACATTAAAAAATAATAATCACAATGATCTAAAGTGCACTGTGCAAAGTAAATGGAAATGTTTCTTGACCAACTGTCCGGCTACTTTAAATTGATGAATAATGCGATAACGGAAGACGGGAAGAAAGTAGTCAACATTCTATCCAAGTTCTTCAAAAAAGACCATTTAAAAAATGAATGGGACTGTTTGAAGAAAAATAGCAAAAATTCATAAAAAAAAATTCATAGGTCTTTAAAAGAGTATTTAGATATATTTTATTTTTTAAGTCAAGATATTTTTAGCCATGATCTTAAAATAAAATTCTGCTGGAGGCACTTTGAATTTTTTTATGTTAATTTAATAGTAGGTACTTCTAGCATTTTCCAGACAATTTACCTATTAACTTTCCAAAAAGGCGCCTGCGGACTTCAAGTGTGTCTTGTCCCTAGATGAAAAGCTGAGTACCAGTTGATCTTCATATTATTCCAACACTGATCGGTGCTCACATTAAATTGGCAACTCATTACTTATCACCAGATATAATTGGACCTCATAACATAGAAAGTACAGATTTTTTTTTACTCTGGTGAAATTTAGGGCAAAATTAATAGACAATATCGAGTACATAAGTCATCACTGGTTTTCCCCATCCAAGACAGTATGCAAATCGTGACTTAGCACTACAGTGGTATTACAATAATGTCTATTAATGTCACCCTTGATCTTAGGTCACCTTAAGTTCAGAGACAAAAATTCTAACCACAATCCATGCAAGACCCACTGAATCACAATGACTGACTACACATGCATTAATAATAGAGCTTACCATGGATAACCAGTTCTGGCTCATGGTTTGTTTCATACAGCCGAATAGCCTCTTCTAGTTCCATTTGACTTGAAATCATACAGGGGTCACCTGATGAATAGAGAATAGTAGTTTTAGTAAAAGTACAAAATTGTATTTGTGTATTGTCTAAAACAGTTCTATAAATACCCCAGTCTTTCAAAGTAAAACAGTAACTTTGCCAGTATAAATTTACACACCTAATACTAGTAGTTCTGTGACCCTTTTTTTCCATTTTGCTCCATTTTCCGTTTTTCCAACCCTTTTTTTCTTTGCTCCAAAGATCACAAGAAATTTTTATATCTTATTATGAAATATAATTTTTAATCATTGTACTAAATTTCAAGAGCCTTGCTGTATTCAATAAAAATAGAAAAATCGTTTTCATTTTCAATTTTCACCAAAACGGCCCTTATTTGCCCAAAAACAATAAGTAAAATTCTAGGACTCCAATAAACATGTATACTAAATTTCATCAATTTTAAAGTATCATATCGGGAGTTATTGAGGACAGAGAAATCTAATGTCCTCATTTAAATGAAAAAAATCTTACCTTCTTCATCCACCCATTTCACTGTGAAGACTTGATCATTGGAAAACCTGCAGATTTCTTTAACTTCCTCTTGTAACCTTTCATAGGTTGTGTCAGGTTTTATGTATGTGATAAACACCTCACTGAAAAATAATATAATATGGATATCAATATTTGGACAATAATTGTCAGGTAAGGAAAGATAATATTTTTGTAAGTATTCCACTGACATTTGCAGGATGTTTTCTAGACACATTTCTGTTTTGCTTTAAGATTTATAGTTGAATTATGTATGCCTTTTTAATGTGTTATGTACTTAGTGGATAGCAGGGTTACAACAAGACTCAATCACATCATTTGTCCCTATTAACTTACTCCCTACTTGTAATGGCACCACTGGTTGCTGTTCATACAAAGAGCTACTCATTTTTCCTAGTGAGAAATGAGTGAATCTTGGACATCAAAAGTTGAGGAAAAAATTGTACCTGTCAAATTTAAAAAATTCACTACATGCAAGCTGTGGATGGGCCACAATCATAAACTACTTGAATTAAAAAATAGAGGATTGCCTACTTTTAATTGCTTTTAAATAATGGTGGGATGAATGCACTGGTTCTTATAAGATCACCAAGTTAAGCAACGCCCAGCGAGGTGAAGACTTTGTAATGCTGACATTCCAGCCCAACCCAGGTTTGATGAGGTTATTGAGGGTAGCAGGTATGTGAGTTTCCTGGAATGGAGGTAACACCCCCATTATGATATAACCATGGAGTTTAAAGTGACATTAAAAAAAGATACAATGAGTTGACATCTAGCCAAGACTCAAAATTTAATAGTCAAAGAATTTCACTTGCCATTCAGCAAGGGAAATCCTGCAGCAGTGATGGGCACTGTGCTAAGATCTTCAAATATGGAGGAAATATTTTTTATTTGTCTTAGACAATTTAATACAAAATTTGATTATATCCATTTATTGGATGATATGCAACTTATTAAATGTGCAATAAGAGTACTTACAAAAATATTGAGAAAAAAAATATTCATCAAAATTCAAAGGGGTAATGCAGAAAGTATCATTGGAACTTGCCTCATTAAATTTGCAGGTGATTTAAATAAAAACTTTAACTTTAAAGCTAGTAACTCACCCATTGTATGCAAATTTGACTCTTATTTCATGCATATCATCAGGAGGTGCTTGGATGGGCATTTTGAAAATGACTAAAACCTGAAAGGATAAAGAAATAGATGTTTAGGTTGGTTTTTTCAACTTTGAGACATCAAAGTATTTGGGTATATAATGGTTTTAAGCCTTAATTTGCACAAAACTTACACCTTCAAGAAAATTCCTCACTCAGGCTGGTTTGGCTGGGAATAGCATCATGAGGTTGTGGGTCACAGAACAGCTTAAAACAACTTTGAATTAAAGTATGGGTTTGAAATTTCATGATAAAAGTCTAAAAACAGGAAAACAAAAGGTCTATGCATGCCACCTGCCTACACATTCTGGATTTAGGTATTAAATTAAATTAGGGATGGAATCACATAAAAATCAAGTATCTACTATTTTCAGTGAGGAATTTCTGGAAATATTAATATTGTACTTTTAAGACAGAAAAAATAGATTTTCTTTAGGTTCAAGTAAGTCTAATGTTTCTGAGAGTCATTTTCCATAAAATGACCCAAAACATTGAATCCTTGGGGAAATTTATCTGTTAATATGTTACAGCTGTAAAGAAAAGAAGTGATGACTTGGTATTTGATTTGATTTGAATCAGAATAAATCATTTTAAGCATCTGTAACTAGATAATATCCAACTTTCCACTACTTAGTTGTTTCCACCTAGAAGCTTGAGCAACAGGTGATTTCAGTATTAGGTTATTAGTTAGCCAATCTTAATCAATGAAATCAATCTTTGAACATGAACCAAAGGTTAAGCAACAGGTGATTTTAGTACTGTTGACTGCACTAAAGAACTTCACTTGTAATCTAGAAAATTTAGGAAAATACCTATTTCTTGTAATTTCAAGACATGTAAGAAGAACTTTTATGTAAAGTGGGACATGATACTAGTTGTTGGTGAATAATTAATTATTCTCAAGTAGGTATGTCCTAAATTCAATGTCATAACATTGGCAAGAACATGGCACAGGTTTGAGAATTAACACAAATGGAACCAATTATCATAAAATCTCTTCTAACTATCTACCTCTAGAAAATAAATTACATCTCTGTCTGAACTTTTAAGCATAAGATTTAATATTTGCTATCTTCAGTATCTATGCATAATCAATCAAGGGTAGGTACTACAGAGGTACATATAAGGCACCAATTGAGGGAAGGTAGTTTCTAATTATTATTTTTTGGGAGAAAGCAGGTAAATTATCCTAGAATTTGTCAAGTTTAAGGACCCTGAAAATAGGTTTAAGATTGGCATTTTACTGACTTTAATAACCATTAGATGACTCAACTCCATGAATACAATTGGAGAAGGTCAGAAGGATGGTACCTACCTACTATGATGAGCATTCTAGATTAATTATAGATACTTACTATTATTCACATAGGAGATGGACCAACAGTAATAGGACACTACTTCTGACTGTAATGTCGCCGGAAAAGTGATGGGAATTACAGATCTGTTTACTTTTAATGGTGAAAATCCATTGTAACAACCAAAGATTTCTTTGATGTAATAAACTAATGACCTATAAATAAAGGTAACTGAGGAGAAAATAATTAATTTAATTAACTTAAAACACAATACGAGTATCACACCTCATCGCAGTAATAATAATAACCAAACCACTTCCTTTCCGAATTTTGTATTTGGTATGCAGCAAAGATATTTCAATATTCAAATGTCGTTGAAATAAAATGATCAAACTTGTTCTAAAAAAAACTCAAGAAAATCACATATACTGAGTTTTATTTTAGATCGTATAACTTTATCGTTGGAGTAGCTAAATTTTATAAATTAATTTTTAGGGTTAAAATATCTATTTGAATTTGAATATCATCATCAAGATTCAAGGCAAAATATAATAACTTAAGTCGTTGTTTAGCATCGGTTTTCCCCATCTAAAACAGTATGCAATCCGAGACTTAGCGCTACAGAGGTATTATAAAAACGTCAATAAAAGCGATTTCTTTTATATGAATAGGACCTATTATGAATGTGAATAGAAAAAATCGAAATAAAATTAATAAAACGAATATTTTTCTTTTCTATCGCGATCTGGGTGCATGTCGGACGAAGCACATTTTCATCTGAATGGGGTAGTCAATAAGCAACCCCAGGGAGCTACTACAGCCAGCGCTTCCAGCGCTAGCCGCCAGCTCTCATCTCCATTCACAATCGATATTCACACATTTCCTGCTTATCTACAGTTGGACGTTCTTGAGATAAAAGCAAATAGTGAGCTTAGACATCTTCAATGCTTGAACAATACCTTAATTGAGTTCTATTCCAAATTTGTTACTCAATAAAATTACCCCCTGCTAAGAAAGAATGCGTTGAGAATATCTTCACGGTTTGGCGATTCCACTCCACGGCAATTCCGCATTCGTCTGTATATTCTTTTTAATCTTTGGCAAAATATAAACTTTCTTACGACGCGACGGCGACGTCAACATTACATTAAAAAATGCTGACTGTGTTGGAACAGAATAGATAGACATAGAAAAAGAAGTACAAATGTTTTATTTATATTGTTATTAGATTTTGAGATTTATTCTTATAAGAAAGTAGTCTCTGACAGAAGCTTTGCACGGCAGGTCCCGGTTCTAATCCTGGCTAGGCCAAATGTTTTATATACAGGATGGTCACGAATTTATGATTACTAGATTTTTCTTGGAACCAGTAAGATTTTTTGAAAAAAGACATAATTCTTTGGTTTTTATTTTCACTATTTTTAGGATATTTTAATGCTCTTTTTCGATTTTCAAATGAGACCTTGCATTTTTTTTATTGCATATTCAGATTTCCCATCAAATTCAAGAAATGGGGAGTCTCATTTGAAAATCGAAAAATAGCATTAAAATATCCTACTACGGGGACATCCTGTACATTCTTAAAAAGTGGAAAATTCTCCCCTCAAAAATCAAAGATATACTTGTTTTTTATTTTAAAAAAATCTAGTGATCACAAATTCGTGACCACACTGCATACTCATACAGTTGAAAGACAGGGGTGTAGCGCTTCCCGAAGAAAAAAAAAACTAATTGATATTCAAAGTAGCTGTTTAAAAAATGAATATTCAATCAGCAATGTGGAAAATTGGTAACTTGAATCTTGTAGTAGGTACAGAACTAGATAGCGATAGACTATAGTAGAGTGATCAATCTTCAGTTGCGTCCTTTCTACTCACACTCCCGACAGTAGTACAGTACTGCAATACAAGTTTTCACGAAAATTGGGACATGTTTAATAGGTAATCTTAATATGGGGTTTTCTGATGTTTCAGGAAGAGAGAAAAAAAAGAAAGGTTTTGATTTGATTTTTCTTTAATTTCATTTCAAGAGAGGAATTTGAGACATTTTGATTATATTCTTCTAGGTTCGATTTTATTTTCGTATCAAGTTTTGGCCCACTTTGACCTTGTCCCGCCCACCACACTGAACTGGAAAGACTTGGGAGCCTCAAAGAGAAGCACCACTGTGGAGCCCATCCTGAACTCCCCACCTCCTGCCCCTTCTCCCAGGGGCTGCTCAGGGGGAGGTCCTTGTGTCGGACTCCTTTACTCCAGCGTTTTGAATTCGTTAGCAACGTCTAGAACAAAAATAAAAGCAATTCAAAAGTATTTAGCAAGTTTGAAACACAATCAAGAGTAATAATTATCACAGAGAAGTTCATTTTAAATACGAGGTCTGTCCCGAAAGTTCGTTAAAAGTGTTCAGGCAACGTGGAAGGCAAAGTGGGGAGGCAATTTGGGCTATTTCCCCTTCTAACAACATTTCAAACAATTCTCAGTGTGCGTTCGATCGCCTTACGATAAAAACTGGATCGTCCCGGTACCTGTGAAGTGACCCCTCTCTCTATCACTCGTCGGCATGGAACTCTCAGTCATTCAAGAACAGCGCGTCATCATCAAATTTCTCGCGAAACTCGGCAACAATGGCCGAAATTTTTTTAATGATCTCAACCAAGTAGTTTATGGAGATGATGCCTTCAAAGAACCAACAGTCCACAATTGGTTAAAAAGATTTCACACACCACTTTTTAACCACAAGTGGTTAAAAAAAACAATGTTGATCGTTTTTTTTCGATGTTCAGGGCATTGTCCATCAAGAATTTGTCCCTCCAGGCCAGGCAGTTAATTAGAGATTTTCCGTCGAAGTGCTCAGACGCCTCAAAGCTCGGTGGCTCGAGATCGGCCGGATTTGGCGCGAGAGGGGCGGTGGATCCTCCACCACGACAATGCTCCCGCTCACACCTCTCTCGTTGTGCGTGAGTTTCTGGCTGCCAATTCGATCATAGCGACTGAACACCCCCCTTATTCACCGGATTTGGCACCCTGTGACTTCTTTTTATTCCCAAAAACAAAATTGGTGCTTCGGGGGCGGCATTTTGGGGGACGTTGAGGCCATTAAAGCAGCAACGACGAGTCAGCTGAAGAGACTCCAAACTGAGGACTTTCAAGGAGCCTTCAAACAGTGGAAACGGCGTTGGCAGAAGTGCATTGTGTCCCAGGGAGAGTACTTTGAAGGAGACAAAATGAATTACCCGATTAATTGTAATATAAAATTTTTATTTCATTTTTATACGAACTTTCGGGACAGACCTGTATACCAACTACATAATGGCAAAAAAAATTCTGTCAAAAATGGCAGAAAAAAAGTTTTTTTGAAATCGAAAATTCCATTTTTTTGGCATCATCAGATTAATATGGCATTATCAGAGAGAATGTTGCATCTGTGCTTGTCTCACTACCAAATAATGAAAATATTGCAATTTTTTTTCAACATTGTATGAATAAAAAAATAAAAGAATATAACTTATTCAAAAAAAAATATATCACACTTACATCATCACAATGGACTTTGATAGAGCCCACATTGGTGGCCCCTACCATCACCATTGAGAAGAAGCCATGTTTTCCAATCTCCCATGTAGGCAGCTCTCTCATTCAACACGAATAGGTCGGGTATCCAGCAAGCCACACATGGGTTCACACTGAGCAAGTCACCTGCAAAGCAAAGGGTAAGACCATTCAGAGTCGACACAATTACTCAAGCCTCGTAATAACCGCCTCTAAATACCAAGAGCTAGTTATTTACTTTATTTTGTATACAAAATAATTTATAATATGATAATATAATATCGCCTTTTTTATACTGCCCGTTAAGGACTATTAAAGTCCCATTTTTCCCAGCAGTAAGCCCAAGACATATTATTATGTGGTAAAAATCCCAAATGGAGGAGAACTTTTCATGTCCCGGCTGGGTTTCGAGCCCACGACCTCTGGCACTTCTGGATTCACAGAGTGCCGCCTTTACCACTGAGCAAACCGGGAGAGAAAGAGCTACTCATTTTTCGTAATGAGGGCGAGGTATGAGTGGACTCCTTAAGAACCAAAGAACAGAGCCACAGGCGCCTACTCTGCCGTGCTGGGTGACCAGTGGTTCTTACCCTGGAAGTGGCGCCTGTACTTGATGTGGGTGTGGGCAGGAGAGTGGAACCTGTGGTAGTCCCCCGGGCCAGATACACAATAATCTGGTAGAGCTCATTCTCCTGCGGGTTGTGTAGCAGCCTGCGCTTGTACTCCGCCCACTCCTGCTCAGCGGTGGGGGTGCAGATGGGGGCAGTGGGGGTGCAGATGGGGCAGTGGGGGAGCAGATGGGGGCAGTGGGGGTGCAGATGGGGGCAGTGGGGGTGCAGATGGGGCAGTGGGGGTGGTGACTGAGGAGCTGACAGGGGAGGCTGAGGAGCTCAGAGCGTAGTAGTTCACAGACATACTGAGATTGCCCCTGGGGAGAGAAATACTGGTCAGGACTAAACACATCTAATAATAATAATAATAAATCCAATGAGCGGAAAAGAAAACCCTCAAGCCTAGAGCTGTCTTCTGGAAGACACAAATATTTCAAGTGGTTGGATTTAGTCATTGTGTGTGTGTGTACTTCTATTCTAATATTATATATTTATCGGAAGTAAAAAGAGGTTCTGGAAAGAGAGGAAAGAAAAAGATGATTGATAGTGTGATAATTTTATTTTGCGAGATGAATTGTTTGTTGTCCATATCCGTCTAACCCTTGAAAATCTACCACGTCATTTCTACAGTAAAAACTCACCTGTACAATAGAAGGCTAACGCTTGAGTAGACGGTTTGTAGAATTTCCTTCACATAGTAGTCTAGAAAATTTGGAACTACAGGTAGTTCCAGCGAGTATTCGCTGTCTTTACTCTTCCCCTTGACATAGATGTGTTTCACATTCTCACTCTGGCTCGACTCTTCCTTGGCACATTTGAATTCTTTCTCCAGCCCTCCTAGGAGACTCATGTAGTCCTGGCACGGGAGGCCAGGCTGGGGGCGGGGGCGGGGGACAGGTAAGAGGCAGCGAGGGGTGTGTTGGTGGACTTGTTGGAGGTGCCATAGTCTGCTCCTTGGTGCTGCTTGGACCACGTGTTCTCGCCTAGAAATGACTTGATGAGGTATGTGGTGCCCTTCACCTGTTCCACGCAGCACGAGGTGACCTGACCACAGTTGAGGACAGTGCCGTCTGCAGGAGACACCTGGAGGATTTCATTATTTTCAGATACATAATACATGTGATGTATGTACGAAAGTCAGTACGTATATGTACATGTACATAGTTAGTCTTAAGTGTTATACCTAATAATAATACTCTTTAGTGGAAGATAACCATCAGTCGAGGTTAATGCTCAAAGCATTTTCTAAAACCTAACCCTCAGATTTTTTATGTGGTCACATACTCAAGTAAATGAGGAACAATACAAGCATTAAAGAGCACTGATAGTCAAGTGGTTAACGCAATGGTCTAGTAATCTTGGTAGAGTAGAGATCTGTTGGTTCGAATCCCACCCAGTGCATGAATTTTTTCCTCATCAATTTGAGTTTGTGACCACATGATAATAAGACTATGAGGTGGTAGAAAATGCTTTGAGCATTAACCTCGCCTGGTGGTTACCTTCCACTAAAGAGTGTTATTATGGATGGGATCTGGACCAGAGATCAGGGATCTATAGGCTAGATTACAAGTCTGGCGCTGTAACCACATCGACTACCAATGCTTGGATTGCTTGGTATTCCATAGATTCATGGACCACCAAAGTTTTTCACCTCAGCCCCCAAGAGTTTTTGAAAAATAAAAAATCCAAGGGAAAATTCATGTCCTAATTATGTGCTTTCAGTCTTTTTCCGGTTGGTTTAAGTCAGAAATTGAGGTGTCAACTTTCGATTTTCAAAATGAGTCGGCCTAGATTTCACTTGATAGTTTTACTTCTAAGTGGTTCCTGAATCCTTTTTAATACTAAATTTTTACATACAGATAGGGTGGTTCTTTGGGACCAATTTTTCTTTCCAAATCTCGAATAACTCGATTGCGTTTAATTTTTTAGATAATAAGAATAAGAAATGTTTGTTTAATGAAATTGGCAGGGGGAAAAAAAGGTGAAATAGTAACTTGATTTTTTAAATTCAAAATAATTTAGGAAAAATTGGTCCAAACAAAACCACCCTGTATGTAATATTTTAGTTTTAGAAAATAAACAGGAACAATATAGAAGTAAAAATCAAATGAAATTCAGGTCCACAAAATTAAAAATCGAAAGTTGACGGCTCAGTTTCTGACTTTTAAACCATCCTACATAAAAAAAAAAATCATGACTGAAAGCGCATAATTAGGACATGTACCCTTGTATTTTTTCATTTTTTAAAAACTCCATCAGAGGCCGAGTAATTTAAGGTGTCCAACTTTGATGGGGCACCCTGTATAAATGCAATTAACAGACCAACAAACACACATAAAACCAAAGTTGGTGAGGAGGTTATGTATCTATGAAACGTCTACAAATATGAAAAAAATTAAAAGCGGAGCAATTTTTTTTACACCATACTTCCGATTTCTAGTATTAGAAATTAAAGGAAGTAAGAAATGTTTTATGAGAGTTCGAAGGCAACTACAGTCAGTTGCTTTCCTTTTGTTGAAATTTAAATGTTTATTTTAAGATTATAAAGTTTTAATGTGCCGTGGGACGTTCACACGAAAAAAAAAAACAGAAAGAAAACAAAAGACTCACGAGATCTTCCAGGGAAATAGGGCGAACTCCATCTTTCAATTGTCGGATGAAGAATTCCCCCAGCGAAGTATAGCTGTCTAAATCATCCTTTACTTCATCCAGGTTGATTCCATAGGTCTTTGAGAACACGAGGTAGAAGAAACGACGAAACGGGCGGGGAATGTGAAGGTGGGAGAGTTTGCCCCAGGAGCGGGAGAGAAACCGTAGTGGTATGCTGCGGTAGCATTGGATCTGAAACCAAAAAAACCCTTTTTTAAGAATAACATTCAAACGTTTTTGTTGTTGTTGCAAACAAAACATAAAAAGCATGTTTAAAACGAAAATAAACAAGTTTATACTTAATACATTTTCTTTTACCATCGGGAATCGAACACAGGACTCCAGCGTGCAAGACGACTGCAACGATCACCTCATGAGACCTGGGGTTGTTTACATGTAAAAAATTTACCATCCTCAATTGATTTGATACACACCGTTAAATTTTTATTCCAGGCCAGAACTAGACCCCCACTCAACTTCTATAATATTCACTATTAAAATAAGTTTTCTAGGTGACTTAGGAGCTTAGGACTTACACCCTATCCCAAAAGCAAAGAGATGGTGTAAGAAATTATTATGTCTAACTTTATCTACCTGAGACATATTAGAATCTGACTACCAACTTGGCCCTTGGCGTCAAATTCGTGATTTTTTTACCTTGGCCTGGCTCAATTGTCCCCTGTGTATCAGAAATGATACGTATGCTGCGGTAGTATTAGATCTCAAACATGAGACATAGGTAAGTTATTCCAGAGACGGAATAGAAATCATAGCGGTATGCTGGGCTAGCATTAGATCTCAAACATGAGACATAGGTAAGTTATTCCAGTGACGGAATAGAAATCATAGCGGTATGCTGCGGTAGCATTAGGTCTCAAACATGAGACATAGGTAAGTTATTCTAGTGACGGAATAGAAATCATAGCGGTATGCTGCGGTAGCATTAGGTCTCAAACATGAGACATAGGTAAGTTATTCTAGTGACGGAATAGAAATCATAGCGGTATGCTGCGGTAGCATCAGGTCTCAACATGAGACATAGGTAAGTTATTCTAGTGACGGAATATAAATCATAGCGGTATGCTGCGGTAGCATTAGGTCTCAAACATGAGACATAGGTAAGTTATTCTAGTGACGGAATAGAAATCATAGCGGTATGCTGCGGTAGCATCAGGTCTCAAACATGAGACATAGGTAAGTTATTCTAGTGACGGAATAGAAATCATAGCGGTATGCTGCGGTAGCATTAGGTCTCAAACATGAGACATAGGTAAGTTATTCTAGTGACGGAATAGAAATCATAGCGGTATGCTGCGGTAGCATCAGGTCTCAAACATGAGACATAGGTAAGTTATTCTAGTGACGGAATAGAAATCATAGCGGTATGCTGCGGTAGCATTAGGTCTCAAACATGAGACATAGGTAAGTTATTCTAGTGACGGAATAGAAATCATAGCGGTATGCTGCGGTAGCATCAGGTCTCAAACATGAGACATAGGTAAGTTATTCTAGTGACGGAATAGAAATCATAGCGGTATGCTGCGGTAGCATTAGATCTCAAACATGAGACATAGGTAAGTTATTCTAGTGACGGAATAGAAATCATAGCGGTATGCTGCGGTAGCATTAGATCTCAAACATGAGACATACGTAAGTTTATTCCAGTGACGGAATAGAAATCATAGCGGTATGCTGCGGTAGCATTAGATCTCAAACATGAGACATAGGTAAGTTATTCCAGTGACGGAATAGAAATCAATAGCGGTATGCTGCGGTAGCATTAGATCTCAAACATGAGACATTTGTAGGTAAGAATAGACGGACACTGACTAACTAATTAAATAACTACAACACAATAATATTTCTCATAACTATAACCTGTCAAAAAGTTAATTGAACCTACGCATTACAATGATTCGTGTTAGAATGACCTGAAAAAATTGATACGAAAAATCGAAATTCACAAAATTAGTTGGGGTCATTCGAATCATTTCAAATTCACATTAACCATTCCATACAAATATACAGGCTGTTTCATTTTGTTTGAACAAGTACAATAGATTGGTTGTTTTTTATCAATCTCAACATTCCTTAATTTTAAATACATAAATATTTAAGAGTATCAGTGGATCATCTTTTAAATAATAAAAAGCTACTTACATAATTACATACCATAACTTACAACTGAAGTTGAGAATATGTTTAAAAATAAATAAATATATAGGTACATACATAATATATATACCATAGCACAAAATATCTAGTGCTGAAAGTAGATAAAACGTTTCCTTTCTTCCAAAAATAAGCCTTTTTTAAATTCATTTTATTTATTGTAGTAATTACAGTAGAGTCAGATGGACATGCCCAGTCCCTAATAACATTATAACTACGTGGTTACATATTTACAAATAGATGAGGAAAAATCCAAGCATTAGGAGTGATCCGAACCACATCTATGCGCTAGATTGTTTGCATTACAAATTTAGCGCCGTGCTGTAACCACGTCAACTAACAATGCTTGGTAATCGTTTATAACTTTACCTATATGAATTATAACTTCTTCTTCACAGTTTTTAACTTTGAAGACGGGTATACCTTTCTATTATTACTTCCGAGAAATTTCTAATATTAGAAATCGGAAGTATTGTTTTCGTTTTTGTAAAAAAAATATATTTTTTGCTCCGATTTCAATTTTTTTCATATTTCTGGACGTTTCATAACCTCCTGAGCAAATTTGGTTTTGTGTCCGTCTGTCGGTCTGTCTGTCTGTTAAAACGATTCCTTGTAACGCGCAAATCTCGGAAACTACTCGACCGATTTTGATGAAATTTTGCACACATCTAGGAGACATTCTGTAGATGGTCCCATTTTAATTCATCGAATTCGTACTAGCGGCTCTGGGTGAAAGAGACCATGCGCCTGACCACTAACTTTTTAGTTAAATGCTTATATCTCGTGAACGATACACCCGATTTTGATGAAATTTTGTACGTATATGCATATTATTGTTTTACACAGGCTTATTATATTTTCTTTTTAATTAATTATAATTTGACTCTGATATTTAAGAAAATCCGAAATTTTGGACAATAAAGTCAAAAAATAAGAACCACGACTTGCCGATTTTTTGTAGAATCTAGAATGTAGAAAAAACGGTTTTCTACCATATAAAACAAATTTGAAGAAAATCGGTTCAGCCGTTTTGGAGATACAAGTAATTTAGTATAAAAACTCAAAATTCGCACGTGTACACAATGTGAAACAATCACGAGGAAGTATTGTGTCCATAATTGGCAGTGTTTTTTTTATTGTAATAATTTATCTTTGTCAAATAAATGGAAATGTTGTAAAAAAAAACTTACTAAGGTTTATAACTTACTTCCAGTTGACTGGCGGTGGAACACTCATCATTTATGAACCTGTGATTGAGTTTCCGGCTGTACTGCCACACGATCAATATTGTAATACCAAACAGGGTGGGCACAGGCGCCCATGTGCGCCAGAACTTGTGCCACGACCACAGATTACCTGAAACAATAAACAATGATACATCTCATTTATACTGCTAGAGTTTATGCCACCGGCTGTCATTCCTCTAATTCATCACTTGTAGATCAAAATGAAAAACAAGGAAGAACATGGACCTTTTAATACTTTTAATTTATCCTTTTAATCCTTCATCATTTTTTTTTTTTTTTTTTTTTTTTTTTTTTTCCTTTTAATCCAACAGATTTTTTCAGAGTGGTTATTTTGCTGTCAAATTCTCAACTAATTGAGAAATAATCCATACATTGGGTGGGATTCGTAAGGAAAAAGCAACACTTTTAAAACTTTGTATTCTATTGTACTTCGTAATCGTAAGAAAAGTAGTCTTCTATCTAACTCAAATCCGAGCAACCAAGAAAATGTAACGACATTGCAAGCCAATGCTCAGAATTGATAAAGACCTTTTATCCCTAGAGATTTTAATTTTCCTCAAAATATAATACATATTACTTTCCTTGAAAATTAAAGGAAAGTTAGCTGAAATTACACAGAAATTCATAAATAATCAGATGTCAGAATACAATTATGTGTTTCAAGGCCACCCTTGAAGGTTTCATTTTCTTAAACGAGGTCAATGAATTTAGCCTTTCAACTAAGTCCCTATGTATTAAATATTTTGCACATTGTCTATAATACCATTACACTAGTTCAATAAGTATGCAGGGTGTAACAAAAAATAAATGTCAATACTGAAAGCACGATACATGTAGTAGAAACAAATTTAGACAGGTCATCTGTATGCAAAAGAAAAAGAAAAAGCTTTGTCCTGTAGAACGAGGGACAAAAGAAAAAAAATTGCCATGCGGAAGGTCCCGGGTTCGAACCCCCGCGCCGACAAAAATTTGTATTCAAAATTTGGTTACAGTTGTTTGTAAGGGATACCTTCCGGTTCGCTCGTGTTGACCCAGCACCTAAATGGGAAGTATTGTGTCACTTCTCGCCCATCAGAGGGGAGGCATACTACGGGATGGGCAGGCTACAACACAGACCACAAGCGTCTACAGTAGCTCCTGTTTCATGGCTACGAAACAAAAAAGGCTGTGAAACACTCATCTTTAAAAAAAAAAAAAAAATTCACAACAAAGCTTTTTGTTATCCATCTTGTTTACCTAATCATTCCTAGGTAACCTACCTTCCTCGAAAAACGAAGATCTATTTAAAAAAATGTCAGTCCTAAAATTTTTAGAACAATAGCTTCAACGGCTTGATAATAAAATAGGTTGAACTTTATTAAATAGATCTTTTGGGACATCCAGATTTAAGAGTGAAAAAGCTCAACTTTTAAAAAACGGACATTTTGAATATCAATCAAGCGAAACG
Source organism: Bactericera cockerelli (assembly GCA_024516035.1). Taxonomy (NCBI): domain Eukaryota; kingdom Metazoa; phylum Arthropoda; class Insecta; order Hemiptera; family Triozidae; genus Bactericera; species Bactericera cockerelli. The sequence goes on along the minus strand of CM044957.1, from coordinate 26,259,866 downwards.
TTCGCTTCGCGGGAGAACGCCTCCTAGAAACTACAGCGCTTATAGCTCTTATACAATGCCATTAGAACCATACCAAATTTCAGCTCAATTGGACTTGTACTTCGCAAGATATGCTAATAGTATTTGAATAAGCTCATTTAAAAGCCCAACTTTTGAGCCTGTCATTGCTAACTTTGCAAAATTTCAGCTTTTGGTTCTCGAGTTTTACGAGGACAATCGAATCAGTTATCATCATATTTATGTTAATCACAAACGTGATATCACAACTACTCAAACTCGTTTCCTAAATATTTGCTGAACTCGGGACTTGAACCACCGACCTCCAGGCTACCAGTCCGTCGCCTTATCGATCAAGCTACTGAGGTTGGTTAAGATGTATAGTGCTGGTGATAATAGGAGTACACCTATGTTCAGAACCTTCATAAATCTAACAAGGTAGTCACTGTGGCAGAGCGAGTAAGCGCGCTAGGCATTGCACACATGGTGACCTGGGTTCGATTCCCAGCGGGGGAGGATTTTTTCTGCTCTGTACTTGGATGTTCGGGGTCCACTCATACCTCGTGAGGAAAAATGAGTAGCTGCTTTAATGTGAAGCAGCGACCAGTGGCAGAATCTTAGGCAAAAAATAATTCAAGATATTGTAAATTAAAGTGGTAAAGTCCTATGATTCTGCGCTACCCACTAAAATTGTGACATAATAACACAAAGAAAAAGCATAAATCTAACAAGCTACACTGTAGAAAGAAGCAACCTACTGAGGTCAATCATTTCTCCTTATACAGGGTCCGCAAAAAAAGGAGCCACTCACAATATCTAGAAAACGGATTTAAATTTTTGTAAAATGCTGAAATACGTGTACCATTAAAGCAAGGGGAATTATTTTCTAATTTGTCTCATTTTCTTATCACTACCAGGGGCGGGCCCTGGGGGGTCAACTTTGGAATCAAAAATGGAATCAAACTGTTTGTGATACATTCTGGAAAGTAGTGGACATTAAAAGTATTTTAAGACAAACTTGAGCTTTTTAAACAAAACAGGGCTAGAGATATCGTACATTGAATTTCAGAAATTTCAGCGATTTTATAAGAAATGAATATACAATTCATTTCTTATGAAATAATGGGGAGATTCCAAGGAGTCAACTTTTTGAAGAAAAAGTAAAAAATATCCGTTTTCGAGTATAATTTGTGCGAAATGCATTTGTCTTTTTGTTCAATCTTAATATTTTGAAAACAGGGCCGGAGACAAGGACTGCACTCGGTTTTTAGACTTTTTCACATTAAAATTAAGTAACTCTGGCCCTGTTTTTAGCACTGAACAACAAAACTCATCGTCATTTATTTGGCACAAATTAAACTCGAAAACGAACAGTTTTTACATTTCTTAAAAAAGTTGACCTCTTAACACCTCTCCTGGTAAAACTAATGGTAAAAAATGGCATAATATTTCCATTATTTTAAATGGTTAAACACGTGTTTAGTAATTTTTACAAAAACTCAATTTTTTTTATTTTTCTTTAGTTAGTTTTTGAGTTCATTGTACGATATCTCCGGCCTTGTTATGTTTAAAATCACTCAAAGCTATTCTTAAAATACTTTTAAGGGTAATTATTTTCCATAAGTTTATCACAAACAGGGTGGTTTAACTTAAGATTCCAAAGTTGAACCCCCCCGGGGCCGCCCCTGGTAGTAATAAAATCAAACCCAGTTAAAAATGTTTCCCCCTTGATATTATGGTACACGTGTTTAAGCATTTTCAAGATTTAAGTCCGTTCTCTTGTTTTCTCGGGTGGCTCCTTTTTTTTGGCGGACCCAGTATACTAATAAGGCAAAATCCACTCACACCCTACCTCCGGAATGCCAAGAGGGTGACTGGCTGTGAGGTAAAAGACTGAGAAACTCCATTTTAAATCTGCTTTATACATATTACTAATCTTTTTTTTTTTTTTTGCCAATTAGATCATAGCTGTTAATCTCTTGGATTTCAGGAACACAACGACCATGGTAATGTTGTGTGGTGCCACTATCAAAATCCCTTATCAAGAAACACATGTTGAACCCTTTCCGTTCATTAGTGACCTCCGCTACATCATACAATAATAATATATATTATATTGGGCGTGCATAAGCGGGAGAGCTCTACACAATGGAAACCGACTGGCATATTACTAAGCATTTAGGGTGAAATTGATAGAAGTTTTCTTTTAATATCTCTGAGGCACTAAATCTCAATTTGCGTACTGTCTTAGATGGGGAACACTAGTGCTAAGTCATGACTTGAGAACTCGATTTTGTCTATTAGTCTGTCCCGGTGACTCAGTGGTAAAGGCGGCGGTCTGGTAATCCAGAGGTGGCGGGTTCGAAACCCAGTCGGGACATGACATGTTATCATCCCATTTGGGATTTTTTACCACTTAATAATACGTCTTGGGCTTACTGCTGGAATAAAGGGACTTAATAGTCTTAATCGGGTAGTATAAATAAGACGATATTATTATTATAATTTCGGCCCTATTAATTTGACTTATATTTCGGAGTAATGATAATGAAGGATAGGAATGATAGGATGAATACAACATTACAGTTGAACTTGGATATAAGGGAGCGATTTCGGAAAACAAAAGAAAAATTCCGGTCCCTTAAGTCCTTTTATATCAAGGTTTGACAGTATTATGTTAGACACAATGTACGCATGATATGTAGGTCTGCTGAGGTAGATGCGTCCAAACTAGAAATTGAATTCAACTTTGCACCGTTCGATGGTTTGAGGACAAAGGACTAAAGATTTTTTAAATAAGTAGGCGGCCACAACGAGGACCCTGGGCCTGGACCCTATACCCTGGACCCTACACCTATATACAAACAATTTGCGGGACTCTGTTGAGCCCGCTTACATTTAATAACATGGTTAGATTATTCTGCGTGGTACCGGGGCTACCCTGGGATCTAGGTTCTTGGGCTCCTTGGTGTTCGCGCAAAGTGTTCAGAGAATCGAAGAAAGGTCTTCAATCCGTATAAAGTTTATTTTTGTTAATCTGCTAATACTAATAACAGTAATAACGAATAACTCTTTTTTTTTAAATAACTATCTATAATAATAATAACAATCTTTAGTGGAAGGTAACCACCAGGCGAGGTTAATGCTCAAAGCATTTTCTACCATTTAACCCTCAGAGTCTTTTTATTATGTGGTCACGAACTTCAATTAGTAAGGAAAATTTATGCACTGCACTGGGTGGGATTCGAACCAACGAACGGATCCCTACATTACCTGGATTACCAGACTAGCGCGTTAACCACTTGACTTTCAGTGCACAATACATTATAGGAAAGGGATTCGAACCAAGTGCACGCAGTAAAGCATCCAAGCCGAGTATTTACATATTTAAAATTAACAAAGAAATATTGAACTTGTTTCTTATCAACTTTTAACCTGTCCGACGAAGTTCACCATAAAAATTTACAACGATAAAAAATTGCTGATATGGAATGAGAGACGAAAGGCCGTAAATACTCGTAGATATATACAGTTTAAAATTTCTAATACGGTCCCATAGGATTTTTCATGAACATTTCGAGGTATAGCAGCTGTCAATTTTTCCCGGTAGGATAAAAAACAAAATACGAGACAATTTCAATAACCAGCTTTCTAGGACCTCCACAGTTCAGAAACTGTTGGTTCGAGTTGCTCCCGGGTAAAAAAATTAAAGAAAAAGAAGAAGAAGAAGAAGAAGAAGAAGAAAAAAAAAAAAAAAAAAAAAAAAAAATGCTAACCCCCAAGTCTACAGGAGTATAGAAACATGAAATCTTTTCAAAAAGCTTTCGCGGCGCCCTTGGAAAATACAGGACTGTCCGAGGCATGTCCGTTCTTGGGGAAAAAAAGAGAATAAGAAAAATATTTGGTTTATGTACCTAGTTACGTACATTTTACATTTACGGCAGAATAAGATACCTATAAGTTAGTTGAATATGATTAAATATGTCATCTTCTTTCAGTGGGTAGTGCAGAAGGACTTTTTATATACTTATATATCATTTGCCCATAATTCCGGCACTTCATCGCCGTTGAGGTTATTGCCCATTGCTGGTGTCATATTTCAATTATTGGACTAGAAAATCCTGATATCTTGAGAATGGTAATATTTATTTTAATTTTGATAATTTTCTAGGTAGTTTGACGATGTTTTACGGTAAGAGATAATAAAATTTTAATATCTCTTACCGTTTGGGCTGTGGTATTATAACAGACAACCCCTAAGAGGACATAGTCAGCCAGTCAGACACGCACAGATTTGAGTTTTATACATATAGATATCAGTAGGATGTTCAATTTTTTTTAAAAGCTTAATTTTTGGAAATCAACCAACTTAAGTTGCTTGAGACTTTTTATGTACTGTTACGACTAGAAATAAAATGTTGTTCTGGTAGAAATCTAAGGACAAACGATTTAGTGTTTGAGTTAGAAATTTAGCAATGAAAAGATCTGCTGAAAATGGCTATATTTTAGTAAAACTATCAAGCAACTACCATGGGTAACTATGCCAAATATCACTAAGATCGGGCGAACAGTTTCGGAGGAGATAAAAAACATACATAGCTACGAGTGTTGAGTTGAGCTTCATTTTATAACATAAAAATAATAACATTACAAGTACTTGTAAGCGAAAAAAAATAGTGAAAATATTTATTCAAAGTTAAATTGTATACCAACCAGTTTTTTTTGTTTGTTAGGGACGCATTGTGGTGTAACTGGAAAAAAACCGACCCATTCATTCACTGATTTACAAAATTTATACAGGGTGGTCCAGAAAGTTTGCACCAAAATGATAGGGGTAATAAAAGAGACCATTTCCAACAAAAATATTCCCGGACATTTTCCTTTATTTTTTGTCGTTTTCAAAATGGCGGCCAATACGTGTGTTTTTCAAATATTCCGACTTTAGTTGGCTTTTGATTTTTTTATTTTTTTCTGTACCACCTAGAAAAAAACGGATTGCATTTTTGAATTGAAAATAAAATTTAATTAAAATAAGTTAAATTAACCCGTTCAATGTTTTAATGATCATGCTCATTTAGCTGTCAACGTTCAGAACGCACGTATTTGAAAAACACACGTTTTGGCCGCCATTTTGAAAATGACAAAATAATAAAGGAAAATGTCCGGAATATTTTGTTGGAAATGGTCTCTTTATTACCCCTATCATTTTGGTGCAAACTTTCTGGACCACCCTGTATAGGTACTATTCAACACAAGGATTAGTAAAGTAATAAATTTGGAAAAAAAAAAACAACACGGAATTCAATTAATTATAATGAGCAACAAGTTTTCGATATTTCTAGGGACTTCATAGTCTCAAATTGTAAACAATAGCTTACAGGTGAATTGCTTTAAAAATAACTTCTGAATAAATATGAGTTCCACATGAACTTTATTGTATTATCCTTTGCTTTTTTGTTCCTTTAGGTATTTCATAGAGTGAGATGATAAGATACACAACCCCCGATAGTTTTAAGCTCTTCTATCAATAGAGTGACAGAAGCCAAGTGGCATGTTTAATTTCAATGCCGAAACTGACACAAGATTTAGCACAAGAAAAGTCACTTGTACGGTACAAGTGACTTTTCTAAATAAATGTGAGTTCCAAGTGATTTATTAGAGGGAGTCAGAAGCTCCCTCTAATAAATCACAATATTAATTTTACTAATACATATTGGGTCCACAAAAATCAATATCAACGAATGACTTTTTTTAATATTAAATTTGCGGGTAAAACCTACTTTTAAGGGGGTGGGGAAAGAGAGGGACTTACAGACGTAGACATGGTACCACAGGAGAGTAGAGAGGAGCGCAGCGCAGGCTACCACGACTCCCATGAGAGATAACTGACGACTGAGACAGAGCCCATGTGGAAGCGACCTGTCTACATGTACATACTGATACGTACAGTGGTTTTCAACCCGGTCCCGCCCGTATTAGAAGAAGAATCGTCACTAGCGGATTACCCATTTTGCGGATTTGGTAGATGCAAAGGGCCCCGCGGTTTGGGGGCCTCGCGGTTTGGGGGGCCCCGCGCATCGGGCAGCTTACACAAATTATTAAGTGTTTTTGAATGACCTTTAACTCGGTTTTCCTGGATTTTAATACCTAATTATTATTTTAAAGAAATGAGTCATTTAAATTCATACCTTAAATAAAATCACATCCAGTTGAGCAAAATATTTAAAGAAAAGGTACGGGGGCCAACCTTAAATCGACCACATATTATGTAAATACTGTTAAATAGAGGTAGATATAAATATAATATAACTCTTTTTTGAAAAGAATAACCAATAATCTTCACAGTCGCCTGTGGCGCTTTTAATGTTTTTTTCTAGATACTTTCGCTATAAGAGTATTTTAGAATAAACTCAGTACAATCATATGAGGATTTTCCCTGAAAAAAATTCTCATCGGTTTTCAATATTATTTGACCCCAGAATCCGAATTTCTACTTTGCCACGTCGCGTCGCCAGAAGTGAGCTAACTGCGGCATTTCTATATTTTTATAACTGCGGTGTGCCTCTAATAGTACAGAAGATTTTAGGTAGGAAATTTCTACAAATTGTGCATTTGTGATAAAAGCATCAAATTTGGCACAGAGTTAGACTGATATAATACAGGGTGGACCAAAGAAACGTTCACACCTGTTAAAGCTGTGCTAACTGCGGTATTTCTATATTTTTACTGATAACTCAAGAGCGGTACTGTTTGAAGTAATAATTGTTCCATACAAACTTGTAGTCCATTAAATTTGGTACATCTTAGATCAAACAACATTGCCTGTGGGACCGACCAGACTGCCCGCCGCCATCTCGAAATGGCTTCTTTTTAGTGGAAGAAGCATCTTGGATAAGTAAAGTCTGGTAATCCAGGTAGTGTAGGGATGATGAACAGGTAGGTTGTAATTAGCTTATTTTATCACTGCTGGTGCCCCAGTCCAAATATTGAAAAAAACCTTTTCTTAGTGTGCCTCTAATAGTACAGTAGATTAGGTAGGAAATTTCTACAAATTGTGCATTTGTGATAAAAGCATCAAATTTGGCACAGAGTTAGACTGATATAATACAGGGTGGACCAAAGAAACGTTCACACTTGTTAAAGGTGTTAACATTTCATTTACCAACTTGCAAATGGCTTATTGATTTTATGTTTTCCTTTTCAAATGTGACTCTTCCTTGAATTTTAGACAATTTTGAGTACCCACATGATGGTTAAAAAAAATACCTACAGGGTGGACCATGCAACAATTTTAATGAAAGATTTTCAGTGCAATTTAAGTTTCTTTGACTACAGACATACAGGGTGCTAGAAAAAATATGTCACACCCTCACCCTGTGTCACACTTTAATTTTGTTTTCAATGGAAAATGTGTAAAATTATAGGAATGTATCCTCCTTAAACCTTAGATGAAACTAAGAAATCCAACATAATTTTCTCTCAAAAGCAAGTGACACAATTCAAAGTTGTAAGTAAGGGGTAGCTTGATGTATTAGTGCTAGAAGTGTTAGTTGCACGACTGTGGTTCAAATCTCAACAGTCAATAATATTTTAACTATTAATAAACTTTTGCAGTCTTAATATTTTTTATACTATTTTGGTATACAAAAAAGGTATAAAAAAAATATTTTGTGTTATTATGTTGAATGAAAAACGTAATTGTTTCTCATTCAATGGTGAGCTCCTTGCTTGGCCAACAAAAACTATATTAAAGATTTGAATACAATTATTTGTGAGGGATACCTTCCAGTGTGCTCATGTTGACACAGCAACTATATGGGAAGCATTTTGTCACTTCTTGCTCCATCAGAGGGGATATATACTCATAATTTGGGATGGAGAAGCTACAATACAGACCACAAGAATCAATAGTCAGCTGTTTTATAGCTATAAAATAAAAAAGACTGTTGCCTTTTTTTAGAAGCTGTAGTGTCACAAACTATGACTTCTCCTTACACTATTTGTTAAAACCAATGATGACTTTAGTACCTTAGTTCTAAGTCAAGACTGTGGAGTAAAAGGTATTTATATCTTTGAAGCAAAAGTAAATTTGTACTTAGTCTGCTGTCTTTGGAATAAGGACATTTCACCTGGGGTAGGATGCCTCATACAAACACACAGTTTGCCTTGCATTCTTGTTGGCAGCTCCATATGGTAAATGCATATCTGCCATTTCAGCATCCAACTACATAATAACTTGTACTTGTAAAATCTCAAGAATTTAGAAGATTTTTTTTTTTTAACACAATGCAGAAAAATATGCTTGTTAAACTTGCTAGTGTCTGTGCCAAAATTTGTTCAGACAAATAATTGAGTATTTCATGGAGTAAAAAACTTACATTAGTTTTTTTTCTATTCAGGTGTAAAAAAAGACAACAAACCAAACTGTAAAAAGGAAACTGGTGTATCTAGACTAGACACATCAAAATTTTGTTGGTGTTCTGCATAATTGTGCAGAATTACCTCATCTTAAACAGAAACAAAGCACAGACTTAAAGAATTACTCGAAGTTGGACTTTTTTAAAAGGTGCAAAAAATCACTTTGAGCAGTTATGAAGGAAAGGCCATAAATAAAAAAAAAAAACAGATTGCAGATCTAGGCTGGAAATATTGTCAGTAATCAACCATTGACAGATGTAAACATTTTTTTTACTTACCCTAAAATAAGGAAGGTATTGTATTTGTTGAAAATTTGACCTACCCAGTTTTTTCAGCCATTGGTCTGTGCATCTGTCTGTCCATCCTTCAGTGAACAAGATATCTTGAGAACGGTAAGAGTTAGAGCACAGGGCCACAAGGGCCATTTCTTTGAATTGGTTAGATACAAAAAAAAGTTAGAGAACAGCATTTCCTTAGAATAAAAAAAAATAAGAGGTTTTCTCAGATCATTTTTTTGAAGTTACATTGATTCTTGCTAGTATAAGGGCAGAATTAATAGACGTTTTTGTAATACATCTGTGGCTCTAAGTCACGGATTGCGTACTATGTAAGATAGGGAAAACCGACACTTACCAACAACTTAAGTTATTGATGTTGTCTATTAATTCCGCCCTAAATTACCTGTTAGAAAATATATACCTAGTTACTATCTCATATCTACTTACCAGGGGATACCTGATGTTGGCTAGACTTGAATTGAGTTGAATGGAATGCTTGATAACAAACTGTCTTGTTCAGAAAATGAGCATAAAGTGGCCTTTGTAAACATCTGTAATTCCTCACAATGTTGCTGATCATTTCATTGATAACTAGCATTCATTAGAAGTTTTGGTTATTTAGGGTTGAGAATTTACCAGGTATAGCCAAAGAACTAGGCTTCCTTCTATTGATGAACTTTAAATAAAGTCAACCAACTAATGTCATAATACTGGTTGAAGAAACTTTCTTCATAATTGGATTCATGATTTGGTTTCTCAAATTCTAAAGTCTTTTAAAAATGACAGTATTTAAGAGTTAAAACCTAAAATTATTGTTACTTTATCTAATGAAAATAGTATGGAAATTGAATTCAATATCTCTATTCTGTAAAAAAAGAAATGATTGTGATAAACTGTTAACTGATAACAATAGGGAAAGCTGAATAGTGAATATCTGAAATTGAAATAAAATTCTAATCAAATTCTGGGAGCTTTGGATTTTGAATTCGGATGAAAATCCTTGAGTTTGAATTCTTTTATCAAATTGTACATTGGATTCCATCGACTTATTTGTACAGCGCAAAATCATGCAATCAGCTGATAAAGAGGAAAATGAAAAAGTGGCGCAAAATTTCAAAAGTTTTCTTATCTTCTCTTTTTTTTAAACAATTTGTCATTAATTTTCGCCAGCGTTGATGGCCTGTAGAATTCACCGGGTTCTCGTACTTCTCATAGGATCACCAAAGTTAAGCAACTCCGGCCCAACCCAGGCTGGGTGAGGTCAATGTGGGTAGCAGGTTTGTGAGTTTCCAGCAAATGAAGGATAACACCACTGTCTCTAGATGACCTAGATGTAAAAAAGGGACGTAAAATCCAAGGAAATAATAAAATTATCATTTACCAATTTTATTATTTTCTAGTCTTTAAAGTAGGTATCATTATTATAATTCTAAGTAATGAGTACAGGAGTAGTTCTGATAATTAGGCTAGTTTTGATTCAAGCTGACATAAACAGGTAATAGAAAGTAAAATAATCTTGGTTCAAAATCAATGTCATCATCATGAATCATGATGCAAGTGAAAATACACAAAAAACACAATACTTCCTTGTGATTGGTTCACATTATTATGTAACATAACTTCTCCATTCATTACAAAATAAGTCAAAGCAATGTTGATAGAAAGTGAAATTGATGTCAAGTTTAGATCAATACAGAGTTTATGGATAAGAAAATATCATGAAGTTGAAGAAAAATTTTAAGACATTGTGAGACAGCATTGATTTTGAACGGAAGCATGGAAAATTGTTTGAAATCTTATAATAAAAAATTGTAACTAAGAGATGAAAATGTTAAAATGTCAGCAGGTGTCATAATGATCGAATTCAAGTAATATATAAAGAGGTAGTATGGTGCACAATTAATGCAAGAAAATTGAAGAAAAGCAACTACGCTTTTGTCATCAAACAAGATCCAATTCATATGTATTCAGCCATGAATAATGAAATGACAACAAAGTGACTCGAACGGGTGCCAAATCACTCATGGATAAGACAACAAAAAAGGGATTAGAAACACGCACAACCTAAGAAGACATAGCAATAGAAGAGTTACAACCTGCGCCCAGAAGAGCCGACCAGAGTCACTAGATTTATAAGGAAAAGGCAAGGGAATATACAGTGGTCCAAAAGTTTGCACCAAAATGATAGGTAATAAAAGAGACAAATTCCAACAAAAATATCCCGAATTATCCTTATTTTTGTCGTTTTCAAATGCGCCAAACGTGTTTTTAATATTACTTTGGTTGCTTTTGATTTTTATTTTTTCTACCACCTAGAAAAAAAGGGATTGCTTGTTGAATTGAAAATAAAATTTTAATTAAAATAATTAAATTAACTTTAATATTTAATGATCATCTCATTTAGGCTGTCAAAGTTCTGAACGCACATATTGAAAACACACGTTGACCGCCATTTGAAAAACAAAAAATAAAAAAATGTCCGGATTTTTTGTTGGAATGGTCTCTTATACCCCTATCATTTGGTGCAAACTTCTGACCCCCTGTATACTTCCACTCAGGAACTCCTAGATGTTCCTGATTTGATTTTTTAATTCTTCAATAACTTCTGATTTTATTGGTTTGGAAGGTTCTGCTATAAAATGCTTATACACCTAAAATGGTAACTGTTAGGCAAAATCAGGTAACAGATTGGCAGATAGGCAAAAGTATAAAAAATTATCAGAGAATTTTCTCTCCAATTTTATTGTACACTGTGTTCACGAATTCCAAGAACAACTGATTATCTTCTGAACAGTTAGAGCTGGAAAACTTAAAAATCTTAAATGAGAATACCCAGTTTTTCTATGTTGTTTATTTTACCTTTATATCAAAAGTATTTTACCAAAACCCAAAATATTTATTGCTTACTGAACCAAAATGGTAGCCATTAACAGTTTGAAGTTACAGGTTGATTTTATCTGTATATGAAAATACACTACCAATTATAGACACAAGAACCGGTAGTGTGAAGTTGATGAATTTAAAATGCGACCATCTACAGACATCTATATGTGTACTAAATTTTCCATTCAGTAGTTTCTAAGATTTGCTTGTTACAAGGAATGTATTTAACAGAACAACAGACAGACACAAAACCAAAGTTGCTCAGAAGGTTATGAAACATCCAGTATTGAAATCAGCAAAAAAATTATTTTTACAAAAACAAACACAATACTTCTGATTTCTAATATTAGAAATTTCTTGGAAGTAATAAATCATATTATTTTTCCTGTTTTTTGATTTTTTTTTTTCTTAATGTCTACATGAGTGGAATATTCAAGTTTCAAATCATCATATTTCTCTTTCAGATAATAGCAGTATCACAAGAGTCTCATTCAATTACAATATCTTGTATTGTATTTTATAGTCATGGCCTTTCTAGAGGTAAGAAATGATCAGATAGTAGACCTATTCCATGCCTACATTAACCTCATCCAGCCTGGGTTGGGCTGACAGAAGCCAGCATATTATGTGGTTTCAAATTTGAGTGGTCATCCATGAAGTCCTGACCTAGCTGAACATTGATTAACTTTCATGATCTTATAAGAACTGGTGTATCCACCTTGACATTAGCCCTGCCATAACTTCTGAAGTCTGTTGACAAGTCTATTCAATAAGAAGAAAATTAAGTAGTTGATTGGTGTGAACATCACAGGACTTTATTAAAATACATTTTTAGCACCTATTTTTTATGTTTAGTAGTACCTATTTTACAAAGATTTTACTCGTGTAGAAAATTTGTTGTTGTGCTCTTGTATTTAAAATTCCATACATCTGTGAAATAAGCTGAAACAGTCTGACTTGTTAACTAGAAAGAGAACCTTGCATTTGTTCATGGTTTTTGAAAACAAGTAAATAACCAAGTAGGTACTTTATTAAATTAATTAGCCTAGCAGAAAATAATTGGAACTTGGCCTGGCATAACACTGCCATGCGCTCAGAATTTGAAAATTTTTACTTAAAGTATTTGTGTGTTGAGATAATATTTTTCAATGTGTAGATCTGATTCCAGATGATTTTTTGAGGCAGATAGCTGATTGGTATGAAATACACAAAAAGTAGATTTTTTTAATGCCAAATTTAATGACAAGCACAAGCCTCATCTCTATTTAATCAAGCGTTTCAGCCATGTAATAAATATTAATGTTCTCAATTACTTAAAAAGTACCCTGCTTTGTTTCAGTGGAGAAAATTCAACTTCTTTGAAACCAGTTACAATGTTGATGGTGGAAACATCAAAGAGCGATAGGAGTAAGTATTTTGGGAAGTCATTGGACAATATTATTTTTAATTTATCTCAATTTTAAATTTTAGTACTTTTGAGTACGTCTTTTAAAAAAATCAGCTGTAAAATCAAAAAAAAAAAAAAAAAAAAAAATCAATTTGTCCATTACATTGAAGCCCATGACTTTTAATCCTATAAAATTGGATATAATGTGCTTCCCTGTGCAGAGCGATAGCAGTCATGTGGCAAGCGATACGCGCTAGCATTGCACATGGACCTGGTTCATTCCACGGAGATTTTCTGCTCTGTATTGGAGTTCGGTCCACTCTACCTCGTGAGGAAATGAGTAGTCTTGTATGAGAACGCCAGTGCGGCATTACAGTAAAAGAAATTAAGAATAGAATTCGAAATGAAAGGAGGTTAGTAATGCGCGCTACCACAAATGTGAGAGGCTTGTGCTTCACACAAAAATCGTACATACATACATCATACAATGTGCTCCCAAAAATTCACAATTAGAACTGTTCAATGATACCTCTGGCATCCAAAAATGCTATGCGAAACCCCGAAATTGTCATTTAAAACACTATAAGAAGACAAAAAAATGATCACTTTGTGATGTCAGAATACCAGATCGATGACTTGGCTTTTTGAGAAATGTTCAAGCAGCAAAACGGCGCGGCGCGCGGCGGCGGGCAGTTGTTGCTTTTCTTTATGATGTATTCCAACGCCGTGTTGCTGCTCTATTCCCTACTCCAATGATTTTCAAAGGTTTTATTAAAATACACTACACAAATTTTATTATCTAATACAGAAAAGTCGCCTGGTAGATTACAATTTTTTCACTCTTTACTTAACCTAAATCTTACGCCACTTATTGGGATTTTGAGCATATCTAAAAAAGGCCAGTCCGGCATGTAGTATTCTTATTTTCAATTTACTTGAGTGTACCTCGACACGATGTGAGCATTTTTTTGGGTCAGATCAAGACCCATTTCAGGGTTTTGAAATTATCATTTTTTTTTTTGCTCAGTGAGCGCCATAGTAATCACTACAATTATTAAGTTGGTGTTCTTCTTCTACTCTGTATTATCCCGCTTAAGCAGGGTCGACGTTGTTTACCTCATGGTTGAGGTTGGTTGGTTGGTTTTGGCACATTTTTTTACGGCTGGATGCCTTCCTAACGCCAACGATTATATTTGATTTAACGTCCTGAATTAGGACGGGGGTTTTACCCTCCATTCGCTGGAAATCGTACCAGCTACCCACATTAACCTCACCCAACCTGGGTAGGGCCGGAAATGCCAGCCTCACATGTACGGAGGGGACAGAATTTTCTGTGTGAAAAATCTGCTCCGACCGGGGATCGAACTCAGGATCTCTGGACTACGGGCAGTAGTCACAACCGCTACGCCACGGAGGCTGGGCATAACTGTAATGATTTAGGAAATCACAAGGTGCAAACGCACCTTGTGGTATGTCATATTTATAAATGCGGTGGTCTTTTCTGATTTCAATTACCTACCTGAATGAAAGGTATAGAAAGTATTTTTTTCAGTCAGTTGTTTTTTAAATTGAGCTGATAACATTTCTGGACGCATTGGACTCTTCAGATTCCAAAAAAGTGATTTTTACTTTCCTTAGCATATAGAAAGGAAAAACCACACAAAAATGTGATCTGCGCTCAACAATGACGAAATGTTACTATAGCTTCCTAACGCTTCAGCGAATATTATTTAAACCTATTTTATTCGTTTTTTCAACTAATTTACCCCTTAGTAACTCACTAGAATGCACAATTTAACTATTAGAAACCATAGAAAACCGTTAAAACACACAAAAATGTGATCTGCACTCGCCAATGTCGAAATGCAGCTATAACTATACTTAACGCTTTTTATTTCATTTTTTATTTTTAATCCGATAAAATTTACCCCCAAACATCCTTTACTGGCACCATTATATCATTAGGAACCGTCGAGAACAGGGAATAGACACAAAAGCGTGATTTACGGTATGGTGCATTTAAAAAGTGTACACTCTGTATATTAGGGTGGAGCGAAATCGCACTTATTTTTTAATGGAATAATGAAAAAAAAGTTGTCTATTGGCGAGAAACTTCCGAATCTGTCATTATTTTTTTTTTTTTTAAATCGGAAGATGCGCCCCGAGCCCCGCCCACTTTTGCAAAATTGTCATTTATAGACACTTCTCCTATGAATTTTCTAATTTTTTTAGTAATACTTTTTGAAATGGAATAGTTGTAAGTGTTTACTTAATAGAATGATACATCATTATAATAATAAATAATAGTCAATTTTTAATGGTAAGTCTCGCCCCAAATTTGTCCAAATCCAACAAATTTTTCTAAAATCAGCAAAAAAGACACATATCTGCCGAATTTTCTAATTTTTCTGGGACATTTTTCCGGAACAGAATAGTATTTAAATACAAAAACATACTATCCTCGTTTACTTAGATTAAAAAGTTTTATAAAGTTTACACGTTAAGTACCACCCCGAGCTGCACCAAGGCCGCCTAATATTCTAGTAATAAATAGCTCTCTCTAGGCTCTCTATTTTTTTTTAATTTTTCCAGGGTACTTTTACAGGACACAATATTACTGAATTACTACTTTATACTCTTTTCGTACACTTGTAACAAAAATTGACTCATTTATCACATTTTTAGTGTCGCCCCAAGTTGGTGAATTCATAGTACATTTTTATATGCTACATGGGTAAAACATCCAAGTAATTACAATGAATAAGAACAATATATTGATGAACGGAACTTTTTCTTCATATTATGTATAATTAAAATGAAATATAAATAGTTAATAAAGGTAGGAGGTATAAAGTTATACAAAGTAAATTTGAAAGATAACAAATTACGTATTGACATTGGAAAGTACCTTTCTTTTTAAAAAAAAACTTCAATTTTTCAAAACCGATTCGGACATTTCTAACTAAAAATTTGCTAATTTTATTTATTATTCAGGCAAAGTCCTTTTTTGTACGAAACACTGGAATTATTCTTCTGGATCCAATTTGATTCCTAATCAAACCATCTCTGGCTTCATAACCAATCACAGTGCTTGATGCATTTGTCACAAGTTTGATGTACCTACCTTGCGACGCACTGTGTGTGGCAGGGCACATCTGGAATAAAGTTTTTGATGTTGTTGTTTTCAACAATGTTGGCCAGATCTTCAATACTGATGTCTCTTATTAAAGGGGGCTCAGTCACAGGAACTTCGTGCCACTATATTAAACTGCTGTAGGATGTTGCTACAGTTACTTTTCTAACATCAGGGAACCTATTTTCTTCACGTGATTTTTTAATTATTCTGTATGCAATTTCCCTTTGAACTTTGCTGTTATCTGCCATCATAATCAACAGCAAGTTTTCAGGATGCGCGTAGAAGGCGTTTCTCTGAATAACAGGATCTACTATTTTCTTTACACTTTCATCAAGATACTTTCTTCGTTGAATAAGATCAAGCAAATGTTTGGGTCCATCGAAACAAGATGATCTATTTTTAATTGAAAACCACATTGGACCATACACCTTTAATATGAATGTAGTCAATGTCAATGTACTACGAACTGTTTCTTGTTAAACGTGATAACATTTTCGAATCTTAATACACTGATATTAATTATTTTGAGAGAAAAAAAATCAAACAAATCGTTTATCAGATAACACTCGCTGCTTTCTGTCAACTGAGTTGTAGTTGTATAAAACCC
Source organism: Bactericera cockerelli (assembly GCA_024516035.1). NCBI lineage: Eukaryota > Metazoa > Arthropoda > Insecta > Hemiptera > Triozidae > Bactericera > Bactericera cockerelli. The sequence continues at coordinate 26,243,160 of CM044957.1, read as the reverse complement.
ACGGATTTCTACCAAAATCTTGTTTTCTTTGTTTCTAATATTTAAGACCTTTTTGTGGCATTGATGGAGATGAATCATCATGTTTGTAAAGGATTATATTTCTATGATGAGTCATCATAAGAAACAGAGGATAGTATACTTGAGTGTACCATAGTACATGAGCCCATCCATAATAGAGAGCCTAGAGAGAGCTATTTATTACTAGAATATTAGGCGGCCTTGGTGCAGCTCGGGGCGGGGTACTTAACGTGTAAATTTTATAAAACTTTTCAATCTAAGTAAACGAGGATAGTATGTTTTTGTATTTAAATACTATTCTGTTCCGGAAAAATGTCCCAGAAAAATTAGAAAATTCGGCAGATATGTGTCTTTTTTGCTGATTTTAGAAAATTTTGTTGGATTTGGACAAATTTGGGGCGAGACTTACCATTTAAAATTGACTATTT
>CM044957.1:26102655-26242614 GCA_024516035.1 Bactericera cockerelli | reverse complement strand
GAAAAATGCTAAAACACGTGTACCATAATATCAAGTGGGAACTGGGTTTGATTTTATTACAAACCAGGGGGGGCCCCCGAGGGGGTTCAATTTTTTGAAATCTTAAATTAGATATCGTAGATAGGGCCGGAGATATCGTACATTGTATTTCAGAGGTTTCAGCCACCCATTTTTTGGAAGTAATTTTTTTTTAAAAAGTTGATTTTTGTAAAAATTGCTAACACACGTGTTGTACCATTTAAAATAATGAAAATTTTAAAAGCCTTTTTTATACCATTAGCTTTACCAGGGTAGGTGTTAGTGCCTCAAAGATATTAAAAAAAAACTTCTATTAATTTCACCCTAAATGCTGAGTAATATGCCAGTCGGTTTCCATTGTGTAGAGCTCTCCCGCTTTTGCACGCCCAATATAATATATTATTATTATTGTATGATGTAGCGGGGGTCACTAATGAACGGAAAGGGTTCAACATGTGTTTCTTGATAAGGGATTTTGATAGTGGCACCACACAACATTACCATGGTCGTTGTGTTCCTGAAATCCAAGAGATTAACAGCTATGATCTAATTGGCAACAAAAAAAGATTAGTAATATGTGTATAGAGCAGATTTAAAATGGAGTTTCTCAGTCTTTTACCTCACAGGCAGTCACCCTCTTGGCATTCCGGAGGTAGGGTGTGAGTGGATTTTGCTTTGTATACTTGGTACGCCAAAAATAAAGAAGCCACCCGAAATAACAAGAGAACGGATTTAAATTTTGAAAAATGCTGAAACACGTGTACCATAATATCAAGTGGGAACTGGGTTTGATTTTATTACTACCAGGGGCGGCCCCGAGGGGGTTCAACTTTGAAATCTTAAATTAGATATCGTAGATAGGGCCGGAGATATCGTACATTGTATTTCAGAGGTTTCAGCCAGCCATTTTTTGGAAGTAATTTCTTTTAAAAAGTTGAGTTTTGTAAAAATTGCTAACACACGTGTTGTACCATTTAAAATAATGAAAATATTAAGCCTTTTTTATACCATTAGCTTTACCAGGGTAGGTGTTAAGAGGTCAACTTTTGAAATGTAAAAACTGTTCGTTTTCGAGTTAAATTTGTGCCAAATAAAGACTTGTTGTTGTTCAGTCCTAAATAAAAACAGGGCCGGAGTTACTTAATTTTAATGTGAAAAAGTCTAAAAACCGAGTGCAGTCCTTGTCTCCGGTCAGTTTTTCAAAATGTTAAGTTTGAACAAATAGTCAAATGCAAATTAACACAAATTATACTCAAAAACGGATATTTTGTACATTTTCTCAAATAAGTTGACCCCTTGGAATTTCTCCTGGTAATCCTAATGGTATAAAAATGCACGAAAATTGCATCACTGCTGACTCGAGACTGAGAAAATTGCATTATTTCATATAAAAAAATATGCCTTTAACAACAATTTTTACAAAAATACATTTTATTTATTATAAAAAAATTGCCGAAATTTCTGAAATTCAATGTACGATATCTCTGGCCCTATTTTGTTTAAAAAGGTCAAGTTTGTTTTAAAACAATTTTAATGTCCAGTACTTTCCAGAATCACAAACAAGGTGATTCTATTTGAGATTCCAAAGTTGACCCCCTAGAGGCCGCCCCTGGTAGTGATAAGAAAATGAGACACAAAACGATTCCTCCTTGATTTCAGCATTTTACAAAAAATTAAATCTGTTTTCTAGATATTATGAGTGGCTCCTTTTTTTGCGGACCCTGTATATGGAGAAATGATTGACCTCAGTAGCTTGCTTCTTTGTACAGTGTAGTTCGTTAGATTTATGAAGGTTCTGAACATAGGTGTACTCGTATTATCACCAGCACTACACATCTTATATTATAAAGTGATTCGTTTGTTTGTCCTCGTAAAACTCGAGAACCTGCAAAAGCTGAAATTTTGCATAGTTAGCAATGACAGGCTCAAAAGTTGGGCTTTTAAATGAGCTTATTCAAATACTAGCATATCTTGCGAAGTACAAGTCCGATTGAGCTGAAATTTGGTATGGTTCTAATGGCATTGTATAAGAGCTATAAGCACTGTAGTTTCTAGGAGGCGTTCTCTTGCGAAACGACCGTTTCGCTTGATTAATATTTAAAATGTCCGTTTTTTTAAAGTTGAGCTTTTTCACTCTTAAATCTGGATGTCCCAATAGATCTAGGTAATGAAGTTAAACATTTTTTTTTGTTGTCAAGCCGCTGAAGTTATTGTTCTAAAATATTTGGGACCGACATTTTTTTACATAGAGATAATTCTTCGTTTTTCGAGGAAGGTAGGTTACCTAGGAATGATTAGGTAAACAAAATGGATAACAAAAAGCTTTGTTGTGAAATTCATTTCTTTTGTCCCTCGTTCTACAGGACAAAGATTTTTTTCTTTTGCAAACAGATGACCTGTCTGAAATGGTCTCTACTACATGTATCGTGGTTTCAGTATTGACATTAATTTTCGTTACACCCTGTGTACTTATTGAACTAGTGTAATGGTATTATAGACAATGTGCGAAATATTTAATAGATTGGGACTTAGTTGAAAGGCTAAATTCATTGACCTCGTTTGAGAAAATGAAACCTTCAAGGGTGGCCTTGAAACACATAATTGTATTCTGACATCAGATTATTTATGAATTTCTGTGTAATTTCAGCTAACTTTCCTTTAATTTTCAAGGAAAGTAATATGTATTATATTTTGATAAGAATTAAAATCTCTAGGGATCGGTCTTTATCAATTTTGAGCATTGACTTGCAATGTCGTTACATTTTCTTGGTTGCTCGGATTTGAGTTAGACAGAAAACTACTTTACTTACAATTACGAAATACAAGAGAATACAAAGTTTTTAAAAGTGTTGCTTTTTCCTTACGAATCCCACCCAATGTATGGATTATTTCTCATTTAGTTGAGAATATGACAGCAAAATAACCACTCTGAAAATTCTGCTGGATTAAAAGGATAAAAAAAAATTAAAATGATAAAGGATTAAAAGGATTAAAAGGTCCATGTTCTTCCTTGTTTTTCATTTTGAGATAGATTATCTTGATATTTTGATCTACAAGTGATGAATTAGAGGAATGACAACCTGTGGCATAAACTCCAGCAGTATAAATGAGATGTATCATTGTTTATTGTTTCAGGTAATCTGTGGTCGTGGCACAAGTTCTGGCGCACATGGGCGCCTGTGCCCACCCTGTTTGGTATTACAATATTGATCGTGTGGCAGTACAGCCGGAAACTCAATCACAGGTTCATAAATGATGAGTGTTCCACCGCCAGTCAACTGGAAGTAAGTTATAAACCTTAGTAAGTTATAAGTCATATAAAGTTATAAACGATTACCAAGCATTGGTAGTTGACGTGGTTACAGCACGGCGCTAAATTTAAAAAATCTTTAGTCCTTTGTCCCCAAACCATCGAACGGTGCAAAGTTGAATTCAAGTTCTAGTTTGGACGCATCTACCTCAGCAGACCTACATATCATCCTGTACATTGTGCATAATATAATACAGTCAAACCTTGATATAAGAGGGACCGAAATTCCGGACTCAAGGGACCGCAATTTTGTTCGGATCACTCCCAATGCTTGGATTTTTCCTCATCTATTTGAAATATGTAACCACGTTGTTATAATGTTATTGGGGAATGGGCATGTCCATCTGACTGTACTGTAATTACTACAATAAATAAAATGAATTTAAAAAAGGCTTATTTTTGGAAAAAAGGAAACGTTTTATCGACTTTTAGCACTAGATATCTTGTGCTATGGTATATATGTGTATACTAGCGGGCTGTCGCCCGCTTTGCGGGCCAAGGCATGGCCGTGAAAGCAAAAAATCCTTTTTCGCCAATGGCAGGTGTTGTAGTGGGAATTTCGAAAAATCCCGTGTTATTGCACATCTAGACTATAAGACAAAGCTACTTACCAAATTTCAGCTTCCTAGGACTTACGGTTTATGCTGTAGAGCGATGATCAGTCAGTCAGTCAGTGACTTTGACATTTATATATTAAGATTTATTTATTTTTAAACATATTCTCAACTTCAGTTGTACTATACTTATGGTATGTAATTATGTAGGTAGCTTTTTATTATTTAAAAGATGATCCACTGATACTCGTACATATTTATGTACTTTAAATTATGGAATGTTTGAGGTTGATAACGACAGCTATTGTACTTGTTTAAATCAAATGAGACAGCCTGTATACTTGTATAGAATGGTTAATGTGAATTTGAAATGATCCGAATGACCCCGACTAATTTTGTGAATTTCGATTTTTCGTATCCATTTTTATCAGGTCATTCTAAAACGAATCATTGTAATGCGTAGTTCAATTAACTTTTTGACAGGTTATAGTTATGAGAAATATTATTGTGTTGTAGTTATTTAATTAGTTACACCGTGTCCGCCCATTCTTACCTACAAATGTCTCATGTTTGAGATCTAATGCTACCGCAGCATACCACTATGATTTCTATTCCGTCACTGGAATAACTTACCTATGTCTCATGTTTGAGATCTAAATGCTACCGCAACATACGTATCATTTCTGATACACAAGGGACAATTGAGCCAGGCTAAGGTAAAAATCATGAATTTGACGCCAAGGGCCAATTTGGTAGTCAGATTATAGTATGTCTCAAGTAGATATAGTCAGACATATTTTTTTCCTACACCATTTCTTTGGTAATGGGAATGTATACTCCTCGGTACGCCCCACGATATAAAAATGGAATGAAATAATAATTGTGACAAGAAAAAAATGTTCTTTGCTTTTGGGGTGGGGTGTAAGTCCTAAGTCACCTAGAAAACTTATTTTAATGGTGAATATTATAAAAGTTGGGTGGGGGTCTAGTTCTGGCTTGGAATAAAATTTAACGGTGTGTATCAAATCAATTGAGGATGGTAAATTTTTACATGTAAACAACCCCAGGTCTCATGAGGTGATCGTTGCAGTCGTCTTGCACGCTGGAGTCCTGTGTTCGATTCCCGATGGTAAAAGAAAATGTGTATAAACTTGTTTATTTTCGTTTTAAACATGTTTTTCATGTTTTGTTTGCAACAACAACAAGAACATTTGAATGTTCTTCTTAAAAAACGGTTTTTTTTTGGTTTCAGATCCAATGCTACCGCAGCATACCGCTACGGTTTTCTCTCCCGCTCCTGGGGCAAACTCTCCCACCTTCACATTCCCGCCCCGTTTCGTCGTTTCTTCTACCTCGTGTTCTCAAAGACCTATGGCATCAACCTGGATGAAGTAAAGGATGATTTAGACAGCTATACTTCGCTGGGAGAATTCTTCATCCGACAGTTGAAAGATGGAGTTCGCCCTATTTCCCTGGAAGATCTCGTGAGTCTTTTGTTTTCTTTCTGATTTTTTTTTTTTTTTTTTTTTTCGTGTGAACGTCCCACGGCACATTACAACTTAATATCTTAAAAATAAACATTTAAATTTCAACAAAAACAAAGTAACTGACTGTAGTTGCCTTCGAACTCTCATAAAACATTTTTTACTTCCTTTAATTTCTAATACTAGAAATTGGAAGTATTGTGTGAAAAAAAATTGCTCCGGTCCATGAATATATGGAATACCAAGCAGTCCAAGCATTGGTAGTCGATATGGTTACAGCGCTAGATTTGTAATCTAGCATTCTAGCCCATAGATCCCTGATCTCTGGTTCAGATCCCATCCATAATAACACTCTTTAGTGGAAGGCGAGGTTAATGCTCAAAGCATTTTCTACCACCTCAAAGTCTTATTATTATGTGGTCAAAAACTCAAATTGATGAGGAAAAAATTCATGCACGGGGTGGGATTCGAATCAATGGATCCCAACTCTACTTGGATTACCAGACTAGCGCATTAACTACTTGACTACCAGTGCTCTTTAATGCTTGGATTGTTCCTCATTGACTTGAGTATGTGACCACATAAAAAATCTGAGGGTTAGGTTTTAGAAAATGCTTTGAGCATTAACCTGTCCTGATGGTTATCTTCCACTAAAGAGTATTAAGATTATAAACACTTAAGACTAATTATGTACATATTGTACATATACGTACAATTCGTACATACATCACATGTAGTAGTAGTAGTAGTAATAATTAATTGTATTTATTTTAAATAAAATTATTACAATGGTTGGCATATTGAAAATATAAAAACAATAATAAGCGCTTAAACAATATATGTATGTATGTACGAATTTCTTTGTGGTGAAGCACAAGGCCTCTTCACAATTTTTGTGGGTAGCGCAGCATTACTAAGAGCCTCCTTTACATTTCGAATTATTCTATTACATTAATTTCTTTTTACTCTGGTAATGCCGCCACTGGTCGTTACTCATACAAGTAACTACTCATTTTTCCTCACGAGGTATGAGTGGACCCCGAACATCCAAGTACAGAGCAGAAAAAATCCTCCCCCGCTGGGAATCGAACCCAGGTCATCATGTGTGCAATGCCTAGCGCGCTAACTCGCTCTGCCACAGTGACTACTCGCTTAAACAATATAAATAACAAAACAACTAAAAAAAGGAATGTCTGAAAATAATGAAATCCTCCTCTGCTCACAGGTGTCTCCTGCAGACGGCACTGTCCTCAACTGTGGTCAGGTCACCTCTTGCTGCGTGGAACAGGTGAAGGGCACCACTTACCTCATCAAGTCCTTTCTAGGCGAGAACACGTGGTCCAAGCAGCACCAAGGAGCAGACTATGGCACCTCCAACAAGTCCACCAACACACCCCTGGCCGCCTCTTACCTGTCCCCCGCCCCCTCCCCCCAGCCTGGCCTCCCGTGCCAGGACTACATGAGTCTTCTAGGAGGGCTGGAGAAAGAATTCAAATGTGCCAAGGAAGACTCGAGCCAGAGTGAGAATGTGAAACACATCTATGTCAAGGGGAAGAGTAAAGACAGTGAATACTCGCTGGAACTACCTGTAGTTCCAAATTTTCTAGACTACTATGTGAAGGAAATTCTACAAACCGTCTACTCAAGCGTTAGCCTTCTATTGTACAGGTGAGTTTTTACTGTAGAAATGACGTGGTAGATTTTCAAGGGTTAGACGGATATGGACAACAAACAATTCATCTCGCAAAATAAAATTATCACACTATCAATCATCTTTTTCTTTCCTCTCTTTCCAGTACCTCTTTTTACTTCCGATAAATATATAATATTAGAATAGAAGTACACACACACACACAATGACTAAATCCAACCACTTGAAATATTTGTGTCTTCCAGAAGACAGCTCTAGGCTTGAGGGTTTTCTTTTCCGCTCATTAGATTTATTATTATTATAAGATGTGTTGAGTCCTGACCAGTATTTCTCTCCCCAGGGGCAATCTCAGTATGTCTGTGGACTACTACGCCCTGAGCTCCTCAGCCGCCCCTGTGAGCTCCTCAGTCACCACCCCCACTGCCCCCATCTGCACCCCCACTGCCCCCATCTGCTCCCCCACTGCCCCCATCTGCACCCCCACTGCTGAGCAGGAGTGGGCGGAGTACAAGCGCAGGCTGCTACACAACCCGCAGGAGAATGAGCTCTACCAGATTATTGTGTATCTGGCCCCGGGGGACTACCACAGGTTCCACTCTCCTGCCCACACCCACATCAAGTACAGGCGCCACTTCCAGGGTAAGAACTACCGGTCACCCAGCACGGCAGAGTACCCGCTTTAGGCTCTGTTCTTTGGTTCTTAAGGAGTCCACTCATTTTTTTTTTTTTTTTTTTTTTTTTTTTTAAGGAAGGGCGGGGAAAAATCTTTTAAAGACACCCAGGTCTTAGCCTGGGGTGTGGGATTTCCACCCACTAAAAACCCACCTTTCCTGATAGCGTACTGCACTTGGAACCGAAATATTTTCATTACTTCAAGTGCAGTGCTAATAGGGCCTACTGATCCCGCTGTAGGGCCCTCCCATCTCTCTTTTATACGTATGATGTCTCTCATTCTTCCAATATACTCCCACTTCTCTCGACTCTCCAGCATTTTCTCAATCACACACTCTCACAATCCACTCATTGCTCGCCCTTATTACGAAAATTGAGTAGCTCTATATTATGTATTTTGTATACAAAATAAAGTAAATAACTAGCTAGCTCTTGTTATTTAGTGGCGGTATTACGAGCCATTGTGTCGACTCTGAATGGTCCTACCCTTTGCTTCGCAGGTGACTTGCTCAGTGTGAACCCATGTGTGGCTTGCTGGATACCCGACCTATTCGTGTTGAATGAGAGAGCTGCCTACATGGGAGATTGGAAACATGGCTTCTTCTCAATGGTGATGGTAGGGGCCACCAATGTGGGCTCTATCAAAGTCCATTGTGATGATGTAAGTGTGATATATATTTTGTTTTTTAATAAGTTATATTCTCTTATTTTTATTCATACAATCTTGAAAAATTCTTCGAGATATTCCTTCTTCGGTAGTGTGACAAGCACAGATGCATGATTAATGATTAATGAATTTAAAATTTATGAGGGAATTTCGGATACAAAAAAAGCATTTCAAATAAAAATACTAAATAGTATTTTGTGTATTCAAAATACCTACATACTTGTATTTTTAAAATTAACTTCTCTGTGTATAATCTATTGCTCTTCATTGTGTTTCAAACTTGCTAAATACTTTTGAATTGCTTTTATTTTTGTTCTAGACCTTGCTAACTAATTCAAAACGCTGGAGTAAAGGAGTCCGACACAAGGACCTCCCCCTGAGCAGCCCCTGGGAGAAGGGGCAGGAGGTGGGGGAGTTCAGGATGGGCTCCACAGTGGTGCTTCTCTTTGAGGCTCCCAAGTCTTTCCAGTTCAGTGTGGTGGGCGGGGACAAGGTCAAAGTGGGCCAAAACTTGATACGAAAATAAAATCGAACCTAGAAGAATATAATCAAAATGTCTCAAATTCCTCTCTTGAAATGAAATTAAGAAAAATCAAATCAAAACCTTTCTTTTTTTTCTCTCTTCCTGAAACATCAGAAAACCCCATATTAAGATTACCTATTAAACATGTCCCAATTTTCGTGAAAACTTGTATTGCAGTACTGTACTACTGTCGGGAGTGTGAGTAGAAAGGACGCAACTGAAGATTGATCACTCTACTATAGTCTATCGCTATCTAGTTCTGTACCTACTACAAGATTCAAGTTACCAATTTTCCACATTGCTGATTGAATATTCATTTTTTAAACAGCTACTTTGAATATCAATTAGTTTTTCTTTTTCTTCGGGAAGCGCTACACCCCTGTCTTTCAACTGTATGAGTATGCAGTGTGGTCACGAATTTGTGATCACTAGATTTTTTTAAAATAAAAAACAAGTATATCTTTGATTTTTGAGGGGAGAATTTTCCACTTTTTAAGAATGTACAGGATGTCCCCGTAGTAGGATATTTTAATGCTATTTTTCGATTTTCAAATGAGACTCCCCATTTCTTGAATTTGATGGGAAATCTGAATATGCAATAAAAAAAATGCAAGGTCTCATTTGAAAATCGAAAAAGAGCATTAAAATATCCTAAAAATAGTGAAAATAAAAACCAAAGAATTATGTCTTTTTTCAAAAAATCTTACTGGTTCCAAGAAAAATCTAGTAATCATAAATTCGTGACCATCCTGTATATAAAACATTTGGCCTAGCCAGGATTAGAACCGGGACCTGCCGTGCAAAGCTTCTGTCAGAGACTACTTTCTTATAAGAATAAATCTCAAAATCTAATAACAATATAAATAAAACATTTGTACTTCTTTTTCTATGTCTATCTATTCTGTTCCAACACAGTCAGCATTTTTTAATGTAATGTTGACGTCGCGCGTCGCGTCGTAAGAAAGTTTATATTTTGCCAAAGATTAAAAAGAATATACAGACGAATGCGGAATTGCCGTGGAGTGGAATCGCCAAACCGTGAAGATATTCTCAACGCATTCTTTCTTAGCAGGGGTAATTTTATTGAGTAACAAATTTGGAATAGAACTCAATTAAGGTATTGTTCAAGCATTGAAGATGTCTAAGCTCACTATTTGCTTTTATCTCAAGAACGTCCAACTGTAGATAAGCAGGAAATGTGTGAATATCGATTGTGAATGGAGATGAGAGCTGGCGGCTAGCGCTGGAAGCGCTGGCTGTAGTAGCTCCCTGGGGTTGCTTATTGACTACCCCATTCAGATGAAAATGTGCTTCGTCCGACATGCACCCAGATCGCGATAGAAAAGAAAAATATTCGTTTTATTAATTTTATTTCGATTTTTTCTATTCACATTCATAATAGGTCCTATTCATATAAAAGAAATCGCTTTTAATTGACGTTTTTATAATACCTCTGTAGCGCTAAGTCTCGGATTGCATACTGTTTTAGATGGGGAAAACCGATGCTAAACAACGACTTAAGTTATTAATTTTGCCTTGAATCTTGATGATGATATTCAAATTCAAATAGATATTTTAACCCTAAAAATTAATTTATAAAATTTAGCTACTCCAACGATAAAGTTATACGATCTAAAATAAAACTCAGTATATGTGATTTTCTTGAGTTTTTTTTAGAACAAGTTTGATCATTTTATTTCAACGACATTTGAATATTGAAATATCTTTGCTGCATACCAAATACAAAATTCGGAAAGGAAGTGGTTTGGTTATTATTATTACTGCGATGAGGTGTGATACTCGTATTGTGTTTTAAGTTAATTAAATTAATTATTTTCTCCTCAGTTACCTTTATTTATAGGTCATTAGTTTATTACATCAAAGAAATCTTTGGTTGTTACAATGGATTTTCACCATTAAAAGTAAACAGATCTGTAATTCCCATCACTTTTCCGGCGACATTACAGTCAGAAGTAGTGTCCTATTACTGTTGGTCCATCTCCTATGTGAATAATAGTAAGTATCTATAATTAATCTAGAATGCTCATCATAGTAGGTAGGTACCATCCTTCTGACCTTCTCCAATTGTATTCATGGAGTTGAGTCATCTAATGGTTATTAAAGTCAGTAAAATGCCAATCTTAAACCTATTTTCAGGGTCCTTAAACTTGACAAATTCTAGGATAATTTACCTGCTTTCTCCCAAAAAATAATAATTAGAAACTACCTTCCCTCAATTGGTGCCTTATATGTACCTCTGTAGTACCTACCCTTGATTGATTATGCATAGATACTGAAGATAGCAAATATTAAATCTTATGCTTAAAAGTTCAGACAGAGATGTAATTTATTTTCTAGAGGTAGATAGTTAGAAGAGATTTTATTGATAATTGGTTCCATTTGTGTTAATTCTCAAACCTGTGCCATGTTCTTGCCAATGTTATGACATTGAATTTAGGACATACCTACTTGAGAATAATTAATTATTCACCAACAACTAGTATCATGTCCCACTTTACATAAAAGTTCTTCTTACATGTCTTGAAATTACAAGAAATAGGTATTTTCCTAAATTTTCTAGATTACAAGTGAAGTTCTTTAGTGCAGTCAACAGTACTAAAATCACCTGTTGCTTAACCCTTTGGTTCATGTTCAAAGATTGATTTCATTGATTAAGATTGGCTAACTAATAACCTAATACTGAAATCACCTGTTGCTCAAGCTTCTAGGTGGAAACAACTAAGTAGTGGAAAGTTGGATATTATCTAGTTACAGATGTCTTAAAATGATTTATTCTGATTCAAATCAAATCAAATACCAAGTCATCACTTCTTTTCTTTACAGCTGTAACATATTAACAGATAAATTTCCCCAAGGATTCAATGTTTTGGGTCATTTTATGGAAAATGACTCTCAGAAACATTAGACTTACTTGAACCTAAAGAAAATCTATTTTCTGTCTTAAAGTACAATATTATATTTCCAGAAATTCCTCACTGAAAATAGTAGATACTTGATTTTTATGTGATTCCATCCCTAATTTAATTTAATACCTAAATCCCAGAATGTGTAGGCAGGTGGCATGCATAGACCTTTTGTTTTCCTGTTTTTAGACTTTTATCATGAAATTTCAAACCCATACTTTAATTCAAAGTTGTTTTAAGCTGTTCTGTGACCCACAACCTCATGATGCTATTCCCAGCCAAACCAGCCTGAGTGAGGAATTTTCTTGGAAGGTGTAAGTTTTGTGCAAATATAGGCTTAAAACCATTATATATCCCAAATTACTTTGATGTCTCAAAGTTGAAAAAAAACCCAACCTAAACATCTATTTCTTTATCCTTTCAGGTTTTAGTCATTTTCAAAATGCCCATCCAAGCACCTCCTGATGATATGCATGAAATAAGAGTCAAATTTGCATACAATGGGTGAGTTACTAGCTTTAAAGTTAAAGTTTTTATTTAAATCACCTGCAAATTTAATGAGGCAAGTTCCAATGATACTTTCTGCATTACCCCTTTGAATTTTGATGAATATTTTTTTTTCTCAATATTTTTAAAGTACTCTTATTGCACAATAAGTTTGCATATCATCCAATAAATGGATATAATCAAATTTTGTTAAAATTGTCTAAGACAAAATAAAAAATATTTCCTCCATATTTGAAGATCTTAGCACAGTGCCCATCACTGCTGCAGGATTCCCTTGCTGAATGGCAAGTGAAATTCTTTGACTATTAAATTTTGAGTCTTGGCTAGATGTCAACTCATTGTATCTTTTTTTAATGTCACTTTAAACTCCATGGTTATATCATAATGGGGGTGTTACCCTCCATTCACAGGAAACTCACATACCTGCTACCCTCAATAACCTCATCAAACCTGGGTTGGGCTGGAATGTCAGCATTACAAAGTCTTCACCTCGCTGGGCGTTGCTTAACTTGGTGATCTTATAAGAACCAGTGCATTCATCCCACCATTATTTAAAAGCAATTAAAAGTAGGCAATCCTCTATTTTTAATTCAAGTAGTTTATGATTGTGGCCCATCACAGCTTGCATGTAGTGAATTTTTTAAATTTGACAGGTACAATTTTTTCCTCAACTTTTGATGTCCAAGATTCACTCATTTCTCACTAGGAAAAATGAGTAGCTCTTTGTATGAACAGCAACCAGTGGTGCCATTACAAGTAGGGAGTAAGTTAATAGGACAAATGATGTGATTGAGTCTTGTTGTAACCCTGCTATCCACTAAGTACATAACACATATAAAAGGCATACATAATTCAACTATAAATCTTAAAGCAAAACAGAAATGTGTCTAGAATACATCCTGCAAATGTCAGTGGAATACTTACAAAAATATTATCTTTCCTTACCTGACAATTATTGTCCAAAATATTGATATCCATATTATATTATTTTTCAGTGAGGTGTTTATCACATACATAAAACCTGACACAACCTATGAAAGGTTACAAGAGGAAGTTAAAGAAATCTGCAGGTTTTCCAATGATCAAGTCTTCACAGTGAAATGGGTGGATGAAGAAGGTAAGATTTTTTTCATTTAAATGAGGACATTAGATTTCTCTGTCCTCAATAACTCCCGATATGATACTTTAAAATTGATGAAATTTAGTATACATGTTTATTGGAGTCCTAGAATTTTACTTATTGTTTTTGGGCCAAATAAGGGCCGTTTTGGTGAAAATTGAAAATGAAAACGATTTTTCTATTTTTATTGAATACAGCAAGGCTCTTGAAATTTAGTACAATGATTAAAAATTATATTTCATAATAAGATATAAAATTTCGTGATCTTTGGAGCAAAGAAAAAAGGGTTGGAAAAACGGAAAATGGAGCAAAATGGAAAAAGGGTCACAGAACTACTAGTATTAGGTGTGTAAATTTATACTGGCAAAATTACTGTTTTACTTTGAAAGACTGGGGTATTTATAGAACTGTTTTAGACAATACACAAATACAAATTTGTACTTTTACTAAAACTACTATTCTCTATTCATCAGGTGACCCCTGTATGATTTCAAGTCAAATGGAACTAGAAGAGGCTATTCGGCTGTATGAAACAAACCATGAGCCAGAACTGGTTATCCATGGTAAGCTCTATTATTAATGCATGTGTAGTCAGTCATTGTGATTCAGTGGGTCTTGCATGGATTGTGTGTTAGAATTTTTGGTCTCTGAACTTAAGGTGACCTAAGATCAAGGGTGACATTAATAGACATTATTGTAATACCACTGTAGTGCTAAGTCACGATTTGCATACTGTCTTGGATGGGGAAAACCAGTGATGACTTATGTACTCGATATTGTCTATTAATTTTGCCCTAAATTTCACCAGAGTAAAAAAAAATCTGTACTTTCTATGTTATGAGGTCCAATTATATCTGGTGATAAGTAATGAGTTGCCAATTTAATGTGAGCACCGATCAGTGTTGGAATAATATGAAGATCAACTTGGTACTCAGCTTTTCATCTAGGGACAAGACACACTTGAAGTCCGCAGGCGCCTTTTTGGAAAGTTAATAGGTAAATTGTCTGGAAAAATGCTAGAAGTACCTACTATTAAATTAACATAAAAAATTCAAAGTGCCTCCAGCAGAATTTTATTTTAAGATCATGGCTAAAAATATCTTGACTTAAAAAATAAAAATACTATCTAAATACTCTTTTAAAGAGCCCTATGAATTTTTTTTTATGAATTTTTGGCTAATATGTCTTCTAAACAGTCCCAGATCTTTTTTTATATGGGTCTTTCTTTGAAGAACTTGGATGAGAATGTTGACTACTTTCTTCCCGTCTTCCGTTATCGCATTATTCATCAATTTAAAGTAGCCGGACAGTTGGTCAAGAAACATTTCCATTTACTTTGCACAGTGCACTTTAGATCATTGTGATTATTATTTTTTAATGTAGATAAGAACGGCTCGTTCACTGATAGTAAATTAAATTAGAACTAGCAATGATGACACTACAAGTAAAACTAAACTAAATTTGTCAGCATCTGAATGATTATGTAACTGAAAAAATTCAAAGGAACATGTGTATGTAAAAGGTAATCAGAGGAACTTGATAGTGTCCCCGCCCCATAGAGCAAGAACTACTGTAGTTAACTGTAGTGCAAGTAGTGCAAGAACTACATTTCAAGCAGCAGGGATCAACCGGCCCCGTACGTTCAATTCTTTATTTCTTCTTCTTAGTTAAGGAAGGGTGTAACAATAGTATTTCTTGTTACCTCTCTCTCTCTCTCCCTCTCTTTCTCAGTACTGAAGTGGCGAGATATCAAATATTGGAATCCAAAAAAGATGTTTCTTTCTTTTTCCTTGAGCTTCTGAGAAAGCCATAGGATTATCATAGTAAGCAATATACATAGGTTCTTCAATTCCCTAAAGCTGTAAAAGTCAATATAAATAATTAGGTTAATTATGTGTACCGGCCTCAGTAGTTTGATAGATAAGGCAGCGGACTTGTAATCTGGAGGGCGGTGGTTAAGTTCAAGTTAAGGGGGAAAAATTGAAATCAGAGAAAAAAAGCATTATTTTTTTTTACAAAAACGAACACAATATTTCCGATTACTAATATTCGAAATTTATCGGAAGTAATTAGTAAAGCTAGTTTGAACAGTTGTAATATCCCGATTGTGATTAGCATAAGTTTGATAACTTAATATAATTA
Organism: Bactericera cockerelli; assembly: GCA_024516035.1. NCBI lineage: Eukaryota > Metazoa > Arthropoda > Insecta > Hemiptera > Triozidae > Bactericera > Bactericera cockerelli. The sequence goes on along the minus strand of CM044957.1, from coordinate 26,227,042 downwards.
TGTGCCCATATTATTTCAAGTCAGACTACTCAAAGACATTAGAATCACACACACACTACTATACTTGCACTAATCCAGTAGTTGAGGTAGTTTTTGAATGCACTAGAATTGAACACTTCAAGGCAGAGACGCTAATTAGATTGGTTAAGTGCATTTTTTCCTTCTTTCTTTCTTGCAATGTAACAATGCTCAGAATCGTTTGAGCATGATGAGTACAACAACCTCGAGTCGAGAGTCATAAGTGACTCATAGTAAGCTGGGAGTATTCAAGTAGTTTAAACTGAGCAGAATAATTCGTAGGACTTGATATAATCCAGACGGCCGACCATCGGCTGATTGGCCATAGCTATGCTGATGAAATACAAAACCCGGGTGATATAACGATATCATAATCCATTCACTCAACTTTTTGAGTGAATTATTCAGAACGTGCTCTAGAAACTTCAAATTTTGAACTAAGAATGAAAAGCCTCCACGTTGGGAGCCAAGGTCATGACGATTGCGAATCACTGAGCAGCCACTAATTCATTAATAAAAAATAAATATTGGCTCTCTTAAAATTAAATACGAGTGGAAATTCATCGTGAACATCGGGTAAAAAGCAAAACGTGACTGTCATTGTATAATTTAGGTTCAACTTAAATACCTTGAGTATATAATATTTTGAGCAGTCATTGACTAAACTTCCTTCGAGTTTCAATTAAAATCCCCTAATAGTATAATAAGTAGAGTTTATCGTAGTTGAGAATGTACTACAGTGCTACATCCTCCTATTACACTTAAGAAAAAAGTCACTAGATTTTAAAACTTGCCCCAATGAGCCTAAAATAGCACCCCAGTCAACTTTTCACAAAGTTCTTGTATAAGCTGTTCATAAAGTTTTCAAAATAATATCCGTTTTGTAAGGAACACCTTCCGGAGCCCTCGTCTTAACCCAGCTCATAAATGGGAAGTCTTGTGTCACTTCTCATTCATCAGAGGGAAGCATACTACATAATTTGCAAGCCACAAAACAGACCAGAAGTGTGTAAAGTAGCTGTTGTTCCATGGCTACGAAATTAAAAAGGCTTAGCTGTAAAACACTATTTTTTTTTTTATCGAAGTTAAGTTTCTTTAACCAATCGAAAATAGTATCCAAATGTATCAATTTTTTTAATTGAAAGATCTATAATATTTGTATCTAAATTTTTTAGTATTTTTATACACTTTTTTTATTAATGTCTCTTTAACATCTAGGTCATTTGAGACGGGGGTTTTACCCTCCATTTTCTGGAAACCCACAAACCAAAGTTGCCAACATTATGACGCCAACATCATGACGAGGTTGCGAATTTGAATGGACACCTGCCAAAGGCCCCAAAAAATAAGTTAACCCTCGCGTATACGCTTTAAGCATTAACCTCGCCTGGTGGTTACCTTCCACTAAAGAGTGTTATTATTATTATTATAACTCTATATCCCAAATAGCCAGGAGTAGATGAAACCATGTTGTAGTGGTCTGTGTGCCCTTTGCCGAAGTCTTCTGATGGTCTCTAACCGGGTCAGTTAATAAATAATAGGTTTAGTTTGTTATGTCTCTTTAAACATGACATTTTTTAACCCAACTATTCCCAGCTCATCCTGGCCCACAGTATTCATCTGAATAATTTCATGAGTTTCTTTATCTGTCTCAAAGTAGTCACTGTGGCAGAGCGAGTTAGCGCGCTAGGCATTGCACACATGGTGACCTGGGTTCGATTCCCAGCGGGGGAGGATTTTTACTGCTCTGTACTTGGATGTTCGGGGTCCACTCATACCTCGTGAGGAAAAATGAGTAACTGCTTTAATGTGAAGCAGCGACCAGTGGCAGAATCTTAGGCAAAAAAATAATACAAGATATTGTAAATTAAAGTGGTAAAGTCCTATGATTCTGCGCTACCCACTAAAATTGTGACATAATAACACAAAGAAAAAGCATTATTATTATTATTATTATTATCTGTCTCAAGATTCTTTATACCCTCAGTCCAGATAGCTAGTTGATTTAAGGGTTTGTTCCTGCTAGTCGCCGCGTATGACAGAGCGACTAACAGGAACATTGAGATTGTTAGAGATTGGAAAATCTAAAAGGAAAAGATTACCACAGGCAATAACCCCGCCCTTTAGGTAGGACATTATTGTTATTTTCTTTTTTACTTATTTATTTTGTCATTTGTTTGTTTTTTCTTAATTTTATACTGTTACCATTGTACTCTGTCCTCCTAATAAAGCATACTATAATAATAATAATAATAATAATAATATAATAATAGCGAACAGCCCGTGCTCCTTCTTCCCCCGAGTACCACACGGGTATCTCGTATCGATAGCAATTTGCTGTTGCCTAGTTAAAAAGTCACTCTCCCTCTCCGTCCATCCCTCTCACTCTCTCCCGCTCATACATTACTAAACGACGCGACGTCTGTTTTGTTGTTAATACATATTATTATCAATTAGCTGTAATTTGCGCTGTGAGTGGTACATCACATGTGCTAGGAATTAGTTGGGTCCACTCTACCTCCTCTCCATCCAGTCTCATTCATATTCAACTGAATTAGCCTGAGCGCTGTGTCGTTCGTTTGTCCTTTGCTCCTGGTTAATTTCAATTTCTACAATAGGTCTGAATAGTTCAGTTCTTTTTCATGTGAAATTCGTCAGAGACGTGTTCATTGCTGATTGCTACATTAACTCCTGCAGTCCCAACGAAAACCATTTAGTTTTAACTTTTTATTTAAATGTTCAATTAACATAAGTTGTCAATGGTGTAAATGTATCCTTTATCTTAGTTTGTATTAGCTGCGAAGTACACCTTTTTAAAGTGTGTTATTTTTAAGTAACTTTTTTCTTTACAAAATTCAATAAAACTTAGATATTCAATAATAAATTAAATCCATGCAACATAATCTATTCATCCATTAACGTGGACAAATAACCATGTGTTAAAGTGTTTCTTTTTCTTGTGCTTTAAATACATATTATCTATTTATCAAGTTTGCTTGATTTTGCTCGATGTGGCCATGAAATATGTAGGTAAGTATGTAGAAAATATTGTTTATAATTAAATTCATGTGAGTTAGGGTAGACAGTTGTAGATACCGGGCGGTCCATGCCTGAGTCTCACACTTTTTGGCATAAGCTTTCGCTTCTCAAACAAACCGTGGCTTGGCCTTGATGACCAAATGCCTCACCAACAAAGTTATTGGAAAAAAAACTCCTTCCAGATCTCAGCAGGATAACCTCCCACGTGTATTATAACGTCTATGTTGGTTATATAACTTATATAATCATTGGACGAAACTGTAGGCACACCCTTTATATCGATCCCAAATTTTATGAAAGCAGGTTTAAGTAATATGGACATAATTAGGTAATATAGTAATATTGACAGTATGATAACCAGTAATGGGTGTAAAACAATTTCGAAATCAGTGTATTAGAAAAATTGTCTAATACTCTGTGTGTCATACTCAGTAACGTTGATGAACCATAATATGATTCACAATGCTCTCAACACCTTGACTACCAATAAATTCACAGGTTTGACATCCAAAATTATAACATAATTTATATTAATACTATGAGACTAGTAGGATGCATTGTCATATGGACTAATTCATAGCCACAAGATTCAAAGCTTTTAATGACAATAAATCCCATAGTCTTATATTACATACCAGGGTGTAGCCAAAAGTAACCGGAATAGTGTTGCTGCACGATTTGTACTAGCTGTAGAGTGTTGTTATGCATATCACATGAAAGGGAATTTTTCTTTTGAGTTAGGTAATCTAAAAAAAATCATCAAGATACTACAAAGCATTGAATTTATATTTCAAATTAATTAAAGCATATTTTGTGCTCTTGTAACATGGAAAAATGTCCATTTTCTTCGAGAAAATTGCACCAGTTATGCCTTTTTCTTTAAAAACGCACCAGACTGGATTTTAATGTTACAAAAAAAAATATGATGAATATGCTTTGGCTGAATCTCAGGTTTACTAATGAATTTCTTGCTTCAAAAGTAGAAAATAGTCATCGAGAATCAGTCCCTATTCAGACGTCTTTCAACTGCTCAAATTAAGAACAACATTGAAAAAATCCGTGAACGCAGGACAATAAAAGACCTAAAATAAAAATCTGGGTTGTATAAGAGGTCAGTTTAATACATTTGTATCCAACATTTCGGAATGAATTTACCAGCAATATTATTTGTTTCCTGACTGTCGATTCAACACCACATTAAATTTTGTCTTAATTAATGATTTGAAGCTTTTAAAAACAATGAAAAATTAGTTGGAAAAAAAATAATAGGAGATAGATAGGTCATGCTATATTTTCCTAGATATAAGTTTTAGTTATTATGTTTTTCTAGTTGTAATATTATCCTGTATAAAATTTACAATAAATAAAGAGGTGCTATATTAAACTGTTAGCATAATGGGACTCCCTGTCTCGAGCTGACAGTCTAAATAAAGCACTACTATACTATGCTGATATGATCCAGAAACTAAGCAACAGTTAAGTCAAAGTATTCACTAAACTTGCCCCGCTCACAGAAAACCATGCCAAGACACCATGTCACGGTGGCACTAACAAGCAACACAGAGGACGAATTTAAAAGGTGCTTACTACAATGTAGTTAACCAAATTTCAAATGAATTGAAGTCAAAAGAGCATATTTTAAAGGTGATTAAAGTTTGATTCTGAAAAAATCAAAAATGTGGGTTTAATGAAGGAATTCCGGTTACTTTTGGGTACCCCCTCTTATGTTACCTTGAGTACAGCTGTAGTGATCCTTGGATAGTAGAATGGGTTGATGGTTCGCATGCTATAATGTTGTCCAGCACTGCGCTGATATAGGATGCGACTACTGCTTTTATACATGATGAACTTGGAATTTGGAACGAAATTCCCCTTACAAAGAAAGTACAGAACAAAAGAAAATTTGAAGCATCATGTTTGTTATCAGACCTGAATTAAAACTTGTGATAAAATTAGCAATTTTCTCGGAATTAAATCGTGCGAAGCTTTCCAGACATACCGTTTCAATCTACATAGCAAATCGCAATTTTCAATTTTAAAAGAGCAGGAAAATGGTTTCTCTTATTTTAGATATGTGATTAGTTTAGCCAATATGAGGGGTACAGTAGCAACTGCGTATATTGGAAACAATGCCGTGTTCTGCCTCATTAGGTGATGGTTATTTTCGATTGTGAATAATGCATGTCATAAACAGACTCAATAGTAAATAGTGTAAGAGATGGATGGCTGGATTAATAGACGTTTCTGTTATACCTCTGTGGACTTAAGTGTAGATTTTGCGTATTGTATTAAATGGGGAAACTAATGCTTTGACAGTCCAAACTTGTGATCTCGATTTTCAATTCCCCGTAAGAGATATGGAAATTTTATCCCATTGAAACATCACTTCCAAGTAGAGAGCCGCCAACAACGATAACACGTTGCATTAGTTGAATACACTAGTTCTGGTTCTGTCACTTTAGTTAAGCAATGCCCTGAGAGGTTGGGTGACCATTCAAATTCAAACTGGCTATTCACGGTCCAACCCAGGCTGCGTAAGGTTCATGTGGGTGGCTGGTAGCTAAGTCTTGATTGGTGCTTAGCAGTTGAAAGTGACGAAACACCCCAAAACATGACATGACTCCAAGTAGATTCTTGGCGTTTTTCAGCTCACAAATGGTTTTTGTGGGCTTTTTAGATTCACGATACCATCTTGTTCCGAATGGCGTAAATAAAATGTTTGTTAATATACGCGTTGGATGGAATGCAAAACAAAACATGCTGAAATAATTCAGTGGAAAATGAAGAGAGACGGAAAATTAAACAATTAAAATATGATGAGATAAAAACATGTGAAAAGATAGCATTATGTCCTCCTCCCTCTAAAAGCTTGTACCTTTCCTTGTTTTGCTGATAAAAAGGTGAGGGAAAGTTGGAGTTGTGCCAGTTAGAATTGAGTCCGGGGTCAGAGAGGTGCGGAGGGCGCATGCGTCGACCCGTCCCGACAGGGTGGGTCCCATTGCGCTCTGCCGCGCTATCCTACTGCTTCAAAGTTCAATATTCATACGTTCACAAGAAGTGTTGGTTTGTTCTGTGCTGTTCACTTATTTTACATTTTATCCTTCTGTTTCGCCATAAAGTGATATTATTCTTCCTCCTTATCTACTCAGTGATGTAAAAGTTCGTTAATACCGCCGAGGTTTCTAATCATCCCCATCGCCCACACAAAAGCGACACGAGTCTTTCTGTTGTGTGAGATCGTGTATGTGAACTTCAGTGAAAAGAGCAAAAACATATTTTCGTGTTGGGAAATTCTCCCAAATCTTGAAATACTTCTGGTTATGTTCATATCATACAAAATCATGCTATTAAAATGATGGGTGGAGATTATTTGGTTGCTTTCGTCTATTTGCCTAGTTTCTGTAATGAAAATTAAGTTTCTGGATTGTTATAGGAGATATATAAAATGGGAGGGATGTCACTGATGCAATACAACTGCATCCCATTTAGGCACTTGTTGCATTTTCTCAATATATTGTTTTTCTTTTATTCCTCATCATTTCCTTGAAATTTCTCACTGTGGCAATGCATTGTATGTATGTATTGTCCTTCTAGTTTATTATTGTTTTGCAAAATAATTGTAACTTTTTTGGCACCATTTTCCATTTCATTTCTTCCATATTTTATTAGATTACAATTTAAAACTTTACCTGAGAATTGATTGTTATTTTTGTTCCGTGGCGTAAGATTAGTCACTTTATAATTATACGTGTGATCTGAACAAAATCATTGATATAGTATAGTTTTTTGCTAACTGTCCAAATTTTTTCAATTTAGACATCATTAATATTCATATTTTAGTTAATTTATTTTGTAAAAGAACTGATTCGGCTATTAAAGAACTTATTTTAAGATGAGCAAAATGTTACTCCGTGTTGTACCCCTGTAGCATGTATGTGCCTTACTCGTGTGAACTCTTCTGATACCGGCTGCCTGATTAGCTCGTAATAAGAAGAAGCCATGGCGTGGGGATACTGGAGCGCCACGTCCGTGCAGGACAGAGGCAGGTCCCCGCGGCGACAGTCTGAGAAGTGTCAGTACGCCCAGCACCTGGGCTGCTCAGAGCCCGCCCCCCGGCCCACCATGTACCAGCACCCCCCCGCCCAGGCCCAGTGCAGCAGTGGCAGCGGCGGCAGCGGGGCCAGTGGCGGCAGCTTAGAGGAGGACGACTACCCCCCTCACCTGCAGCAGCACCTGCCCCCCGTGCCCCTGTCCCGCCGCCCCTCCCTCATTGACATAGAGTTCAGCGGGCCTGGTCGTGATGTGGGCATGCTGTACGGGTCCCGTCTCTCCGGGCTCAACTCTTTACCTCGCAGCCTGCATGACTCTTATGACAGACGAGAAGAACACTATGATAGACGTGACGAACACTATGACAGGCGTGACGAGCACTATGATCGGCGTGACGAACACTTTAGTCGACGTGATGATAATTTCGAGCGTCAGTCCATCATGAGTCGAGACGACGCGTTCGACAGGCGAGAGTACATGCGGCGGGAGGGCCCCAGTAGCTACCTGGAGGGCGGGGGTGGGCGGGGGGAGTGCTTCATCCACCACCACCAGTGTCACCTCCACGAGCTGTCGGGCTCTGACGAGGAGGAACCTGAGCCTGGCTACGCCACAGGTACTCTACCCACTGTGTGAAAACCTTGACTGCGTTTATGATACCTATTTCTAATTGTCTTTAGAATGTAGATAGTTCTTTTGACCAACTCATGTTAGGTTATAAAAAGGCATTTTTGTTAATGAAATAACACAAATTATCCGGCAAAAAAATCTCATAATTAACTTTTAGAAAAAAGTATATTTTGATACAAAATGAAAGGCTTTTGTACAAGAAAAAGATGAAAAAGAAATTGTAGTTCAAAAATTATACTTACATTCTCTGTTCCCAGTCATTCTTCTTCTTTATACACAGTAATTTCTTGATCGTTTTATTTTTATTTTGTTGTTTCAGTTTTTCCAAATGTACCCCCTGCGCCAGGAATGCCATGTCAGGGAGAAGATCGTAAGTCTTGGTTTATTTTATCATGTTTTCTCGCTTGGTAGTGTTAGTGTTTCCATTAGCTTTTGATAGTCAATAAGCACCACTGGGTTAACACTTAGGTCCTCTGGATTTGATTTCGTCTGAGTAAAATTTCAACTCTACTTTGGATATCTTAGATCTGAAAAAGGAGCGATTTCACTTGTTTGTAACAATATGTGGCTGCATTAATATTTAATATTGTAAAAGAAATAATACAGAAATAGATATTGGGGAGGACCTCGGTAATATTAATAAAATAAGAAATGTCTAAAAACTTGTAGGTTTCTGGTATTTGGAGAGGTCATAATTATGTACATATTCGTATTATGAAATATGGTGAAATGTTCTCAGCAATAGAAAATAATTCCATTTGTTTCCCCAGGGAGTATCTACAGGAGAGGAGCTCGGCGGTGGCGAAAGCTATACAGAGTGAACGGACACATTTTCCAGGCCAAAAGATTCAATAGAGTAAGTTAATAAGTATTGAGAATCAGATGAAGAAACAAAATTTATGCTCGTATGGCAGACTGTTCAGTCTTGTTCAATGCTGATGCTTCAGCATGACTGAAGAGCTAACTTGAGAAAATATATGTCTATTAGCCGCGTTGCGGCCAGGTCTACGAGGCGTGTGAGTTTATCGAGACATAGCCGTCTTGTAATGAATACATGTCATATAGACAGTAAAATACATAATATGTATTTAACTGTCCACAATACTTCAATCGGAAAACCTCAGGTGCTACTGTAGAAATTTAACCTGACAAATAAGATATTGTAATATGACTGGAGAAATCGCATTATAACAATATTAATTTGTTAGTCTCACGAACGTGGTCATTTGTGCCATGATACCTAAAGAAGAAATATTGGCCGTTTTGGTGTTATTTGATCACTCATTGCTGCCCAGGGCAAATATTTCTGATAGAGTATTTTTTTTTTATAAAGGATGAGTGTTTCATAGCCGTTTTTATTTCGTAGCCATGAAACAGGAGCTACTGTAGACGCTTGTGGTCTGTGTTGTAGCCTGCACATCCTGTAGTATGACTCCCCTCTGATGGGCGAGAAGTGACACAATACTTCCCAATTAGGTGCTGGGTCAACACGAGCGCACCGGAAGGTATCCCTTACAAACAATTGTAACCAAATTAAGAATACAATTTTTTGTCGGCACGGGGGATCGAACCCGGGACCTTCCGTATGGCAAGCGAGTGCTTAACCACTGAGCTAATCGCGCGCTCAGTGTTCTTGGTTGTGACCACATATTTGTTCTTGGGTGAAAACGACCAACACAGATTATCTGATTTTCTCTTCCAGCGTGCATTCTGTGCCTTCTGTCAGGACCGCATCTGGGGTCTAGGCCGACAGGGCTTCAAGTGCATCCAATGCAAGCTGCTTGTGCATAAGAAATGCCACAAGCTGGTGCAGAAACCCTGCAGTAACGAAGTCGTGGAGCCCATTGTCCGCGATGAGTTGAATGGCGACACGCCCCCTACTTGTAAGTATAATAATAATAACTATAGGTAGATAAATTAAGACCTGAATCAAACACAGGAAATTATTTCATTTACACTGTTCACTTTAATAGTAGTAGTAGTAGTAGTAGTAGTAGTAGTAGTAGTAGTAGTAGTTTCTTAGAATAGTATTTAAAATAATATAATTGTATCTCGATGTTTTTCTCTTATGTTCTGTAAACTATCCTCAATTTGAGAATATTATTATCTAATAAAAAAAAATAATAAAAAATAACTCTCTTTAGTGGAAGTTACCCACCAGGCGAGGATAATGTGCTCAAAGCATTTTCTACCACCTACACCTCAGAGTATTATTATTATGTGGTCACTAACTCAAATAAATGAGAAAAAATTCATGCACTGGGTGGGATTCGAACAAACGGATCCCTACGCTACCTGGATTACTAGACTAGCGCGTTAACCACTTGACTACCAGTGCACTATAAAGATCATTATTAAATCAACTTACGGTTAATATCCCGTGTAGGTAAGACTTTTCGCCAAAAGACGTTAAACAGATATGGTACCAACCATGTAAGGTTGTAAGGTCAAAAGACAATAGCAGAAATCTTTGGCGCCCTTAATAGGGTTGGTGATAGGAAAGCCTTTCAGTAAAATGTGGAAATAGGAGTGCCAGAACCAAACAACCTCAACCATGAGGAAGAGGCTGAATGCACATCAAGTAGGTTTGGGAAAATGCAAAGTGAGAGAAGGAACTTCTGTAAGTGAGAATTGAGAATCTGGACTGGACCTGAGACTGCTCCTTGTTATGAACAAAGGACACCTTGATTTGAATTAATGACATGGGTAATATGAATTTACTTTCATTTCAGGTACTCCCATATTGGACTTACCGGAGTTGTATCCAGAATCCAACCTTGACCTCACTCATGACTCCGTGCCTATCGAAGATCCATCTAGACGTAAGTAGAAGATTTAGGGAACATGCATAACCTATTGTGAGAGAAAGTGAGTGGGGCCCATTTGTCTAGCGATTTACTTTGGTGGTTTTTCAAAAAATCCTATACTGTGATATGAAAGCATTGGCAAACTATCGAACTTCAAAGGTTCTGTAATTAAAAACCAATTCCCATCTACTGCCTCAGTTATATTCGTTGAAAGGTTCATAATGCATGTATCGAAACTTACCAATGATATTTTTTATCTCCTAAATATTTTTTTTGGGAAGTTCTTATTGCTTTTAATTACATTTTTGACTTTCTATTGACAGATATTAATTTCAGTAATAGAAAGTCAGTCGTGTGATGTTAACACCAGTTCATAACTGTTGTCCCATTTCCTCCTCAGCGGACGAGAACCTAGAGGCAGGCACGCAGCGACAGTACTCCCTGGCCGACTTTGAACTGATCCGAGTCATAGGGCGGGGCTCCTACGCCAAAGTGCTCATGGTGGAACTCAAGAGAACAAGACGCATCTACGCTATGAAGGTCATCAAGAAGAACTTGGTCACTGATGATGAGGTAAGTGTGGTGGCACAAAGGATATGATGATGAGGTAAGTGTGGTGGCACAAAGGATATGATGATGAGGTAAGTGTGGTGGCACAAAGGATATGGTCTCGGAGAGAGAGAGAGAGAGAGACAGATAATAGCACCCTAATTGCGTTACAAAGAGGAAATGTGGCATCCGTGTTGAGCACACTGAAGAAAGAAGATGTTTTTAGTGAAATATATTATATCAATTAACATTTCATAATATACGTTAAAAAAAAAGATCTGCTCATTTATTCACTTATAGTAACGATTTTTGGTAAGATGGGTTGGATTAATGAAATTGAGCACTTCTGTTTTATACACAAGAAAGAGCTAACTTTGAAGGTTATGAATGGCTCATAAACTTCAAATTGTTATTATATTAATTGTTTTTTTATTATATACTAGCCGTTTGCCCGTGCTTTGCAACGGGACTAAATCTCAAATTTACTAAGGCATGGCCGTACTGCTGGACAGCAATGCCTTTTTGAACTTTTTATAATTTTTCTAGACAAAGCGATAATGGTTTTGGGGGGGTCAATTCTGAGACATTTTTCGCTATCTCTTACCGTTTTGGCTAAACAACTCCGGACAAACAAACAAACAAACAAACAAACAAACATAGGTAGGTAGTCCCTTTTTCTGTTTTATATATAGAGATTAATTGTTAAGTCGGTTATTATTCTAGAGAAAGAAAACCCTGTTTTGAGTAAGGTTTATTACTTCCGATAAATTTCTAATATTTATAAATAGGAAGTATTTAAATTGCTTTCATTTGTCTCTAGAAGTGCACAGCTGTGTCATTCAGGATTGTAGGATTATAGATGATTCTCATCATTTAGTATAGTTATATGTTTATTATTATTATTTTATTTTATTTTCTTATTGTGTAAAATATTTTCATGTAATCTTGTATTATTGGGTTTCTGACCCGTCAAATAAATAAATTAAATTAAAAAAATAATTATGAATTCTAGGACATAGACTGGGTTCAAACCGAGAAGCATGTGTTCGAGACGGCGTCCAATCATCCGTTCCTGGTGGGTCTTCACTCGTGTTTCCAGACGCCCTCGCGTCTCTTCTTCGTGATCGAGTTCGTGCGGGGAGGCGACCTGATGTTCCACATGCAGCGGCAGCGGCGTCTCCCTGAGGAGCATGCGCGGTTCTACGCGGCCGAGATCAGCCTCGCTCTCAACTTCCTCCACGATAAAGGTAACGCCCCCCTCGCTGTGGCTGCCCATAGTGCCCATGTCCCTCTAACTTCCTCCACGATAAAGGTAACGCCCCTCTCGCTGTGGCTGCCCATAGTGCCCATGTCCCTCTAGCTTCCTCCACGATAAAGGTAACGCCCCTCTCGCTGTGGCTGCCCATAGTGCCCATGCCCCTCTAACTTCCTGCACGATAAAGGTAACGCCCCTCTCGCTGTGGCTGCCCATAGTGCCCATGCCCCTCTAACTTCCTCCACGATAAAGGTAATGCCCCTCACTGTGGCGGCCCATGCCCCTCTAACTTCCTCCACGATAAAGGTAACGCCCCTCGCTGTGGCTGCCCATGTCCCTCTAACTTCCTCCACGATAAAGGTAACGCCCCCCTCGCTGTGGCTGCCCATGTCCCTCTAACTTCCTCCACGATAAAGGTAACGCCCCTCGCTGTGGCTGCCCATGCCCCTCTAACTTCCTCCACGATAAAGGTAACGCCCCCCTCGCTGTGGCTGGCCATGCCCCTCTAACTTTCTCCACGATAAAGGTAACGCCCCTCGCTCTTGTTACCGACCCCGGCAGTCCTAGTCTCTTTTGGGTGGAACGACTAAGAACACAAGTTAGCGGAAATCCTTGCCAATGATGCGGTTCTATAAATATAGAGTTCGAACCATTAACAAAGTTCCAACAAGCGCCTTAGTGTTTAAGAAAAGAAATGAGTGATAATAATAAGAATTAAATAATTCTAGTTCTTAAAATATATTTATGTATTTATAATAAAAATAATCAAGGGTGTAATAATATTATTGTAATATTAAGTTGTCCTCTGAGAGCCTATCGGAAATAATAAGATAGATGGAAATTGGACTCACCAGCAGGAACTCAACCACTCGCTAGAACTCACTCACTTCCACTGCCCCGAGGTTTGGTCGTTGTCATGCCAGGAGGACCCATGTTTACAAAAATTGCAAACACATTGTTTTTCATATCTAGGTCGCTCCGGTGACAAATCTACCACCCCTTCAAAAAATGAACCTGCCCCCAGGTTCTGGCACATCCCTCAGATGCCCAAAATTATTGCACTTGCATTCGAGTCAATAACACCACTAGTATACACACACTTTACATAACATTCTACTTCATCAATATTGTTACTGCACAGAAGCATATCACGCATGATTTTCTTAAATAAGATAATCATCATTATTTACATACAATGTTTGGCAGTCTTATTTCGTCGTATATGAAGTGTCAATTGAGTTCTTGAGTTCTGCTTAGTCTCTCTTAAGTTAGGTACTGTTTGTACTGACAAGTTTACTGTAATAACAGTCGAGCTCTCAAAGGACATCTGGAAAATAGTTGGTAATAAAACACAAAATATATTACTCAAATGGCATAAAATTAAATGTAGCCTAAACTTTCAATCAATAAGAATAAACTATGATAAATAGTTACATAAAGGTAAATGAATAATGCATAATAGTCAACATAAAGAACAATCAATAATTATAAACAGTACATGAGGCGAAATGAAAATGGATCATTTTTGAAAAGTGCTAATTACTACTTTCTATTTTTATTATTATGTTTGTATGTTTGATCGTGCTTGAGTCAGATACCTAAGTTTTTGAAGCTGCAGTCAACAAAAACTAGGTCTCTAACTATGAATGTCGCGAGTAGATATGTTCCATTTTCATCTTTCCATAAAATAAATTATTTAGTTGGCCAACTGTAAAAGAAATTATTCATTAGTACCTACATTGTTTAATACAGCAACACATTTATTAGATACATGATTATTTTTGAATACAGAGAGACAAACATACATAGGTAATTGAAAATTTTAAATAGACAAAACATTTTTTATTTCATGGGAACGAACAATGTCAACTGGTTACAATTCATACAGTTTTCTGCTGTTATAAGTATTTGCTGATCCATATGTAGGCTGCATCTTCAGTGTAATTTATATTTATTGTATTCCGCACTCTTCCTGCATGAAAAATTTTCTGCTTTAACTGATAATCGCCGTTTGATTGTCTTGCATATGGGGTATTTCTGATAGACTTCCGTACATTCTGCATGCAAATATTAACTTCTTCTTGATTCTTGATTTGAGTAATTATGGCTGGAAGCCTTTAATCGTTCCTTCTTGTAAGGCATCTCATCTTCTCTTTATTACTGCTTTCAATTTTGTATAGTTCGTATGTTCATCTTCTATTGAACTGACTCACTTTTCATTTCAATTCTCAATTTAATAACAAATTGAACTCATGTAAAATATATTTTTTTATCTTGCAGTCATTCATTCATACACGGAAACATAATAGGACTAAGGAAATGAAGAGTTTAAGATATAGGATTACAAGAAATGGATAGCGACAGCTCTCGTCTGAGGACAATGCGTTCTACTCTAAACAAAACCAATTTTTTTTTTTCCTGCTAAGTAAAATTCTAATGTCAACAAATAATAAAATTATCAGCCCCGTTTGTGCAAGAATCGAATGTGTATCTACTTTGTATCAAATTTCGAGTTTGCTTTAGTAATTATTCATTTTGCAAACTAATGACGTATATACTCGTATACATATATCTTAAGACTAAAAGTGCAACATCTTAAAATCTACCAACTGATTATAAACTCTAGTACCTTACTTCTAAAACTTCTACATGAATATATGCTTAATAAAATTATCTTTGTGCAAATTAACGACTATGGAATGTTTTTATTCTAGCAATATGTACTACGTCGTCGATCATTTTTCCATTACGTTCTAATCTTATTACATAATTCACATCTGAAATTTTCCTCAAAATCTTCCAAGGTCCTTTGAATTTACTATTGAATTTCGAGTTATTCCTATCATGTATATTGGGAAACTCAACGAGAACCAACTGTCCGGGGTAAAATTCTACATGTTTATGATTTCTGTCATACCTAATCTTTTCCTTATTTTGCGCTTTGTGCAAAATATTTGGGACCTCTTTTCTAATTTTATTAATTAGTTCAATGGCCTTAATGACATCATGCTGAGCGTCTTGAGGAGTTAAAATCTCCAATTCTATTGGTTGTGTTGGTTCAAAACCGAACATAAGATAATTAGGCGTATATCTTGTGACTTGATGGGGCGAATTATTATAGCTAAAAACTACGGACTTTAATACATTAGCCCAGTTTGATCCTTGTTCATTAACGTAATGGGATATCATATCACATATCACGCCGTTCATTCGTTCTACAGAACCCTGTGATTGTGGCCTATAAGGACTTGATATTTTATGACTAATTTGCAACGCTTTGCACAATAGTTTAATAGTTTCATTAACAAAATGTGATCCTCTGTCACTATGTAACTCTTTAAAACAACCAAATGTTGTAATAACATCCAACAAAAATTCGGCTGTTACTTTACTTGTGGCTTCCCTAACAGCCTTCGCAATAACAAATTTCGTACAGCTATCTGTTAACACAATAATATACTGACAACTCTTTGACTTTGGGTTAATTGGACCCATGAAGTCTATGAAAACTGATTCCAATGGTTTTCCTGTGATTGGTACTTTGATAGGTTGCAAAAGACCCTGCTTTCCGGTACGAGGTACTTTCCTCTTCTGGCAAGATTCACATGATTTAACATAGTTATTAATATCATTTAACATAGTAGGCCAGTGATACTTCAACTTCACTTTCCAATATGTTTTCTCCGCACCTAAGTGTGCTCCATTTACACAATTATCATGATAAAATTTTAAAATTTCATCAACCAATGAATTAGGTACTGCTACTAACAATTGTTTCTCATATTTATAAAAATGTTTGTAATAAATTATATCATCCTGGATTACATAATTTCTTGATAATCTAAAATATTTCTTGTCTGCCTCATCAGGGTTTATAAGTGCCGAATAAATATTAAAGAGAAATTCATCCTCCATCTGTAATTTATGTAAGTTCTTTACTATAATATTCAAGCACTCCATTTCAATTTTATCATCTTCAGCATATTTATCTTCGGGAAATCTACTAAGAAAATCGGCAATCCTATTAGATTTGCCACTAATAGTCTTGACAGTAAAACTAAAATCTATTAATTTTGTGACCAGTCTTTGAAGACGAGATCCTCTATCTTTAACATTTTTTGTCAATTGTACTAACGACCTATTGTCTGTATAAACTATGAAATGCTGGAAGAGTAAATACTCCCTCCAATAGTTTATACAATAAACGAGAGCAGTCAGTTCTAGTTCCGAAGAACTGTACCTATTCTCAACATCTTTTAACTTTCTGCTAATGTAAGCTACAGGGTGTTCCTTACCCTCATTATCACGTTGTACTAGGCAACCTCCTATTCCATATGCTGAAGCATCTGTGTAGAGTATGGTTTCTCTATTTGGGTTATAGTATTCTAGTACCGGGCATTGCGTTATTGCGGCTTTTAACTTATAAAAGGCTTGAGTTTGACCTTCAGTCAAAGTGATTTTCTTGCCCTCGTATTCCTTTTTTGTTAACTGAGTTAACGGGAATGAAATTTCACTGAAGGATCTTATAAATTTTCTAAAGAACCCTATTGCTCCTAAGAAAGCTCGTACGCCACGTTGTGTATTCAAGAGATTTTACATCAATATTGTTTATACTTTCAATATTTTTCTGAGCCGGAAAAATTCCTGCGGCAGAGATATTGTGACCTAATACATCTACTGAGTCATAGCCAAATTTACACTTACTGGCTTTTATCTTAAGGTTATTCATTTGAAGTCTAGTAAAGGTGGTTTCTAATATTGATAAATGCTGGTGAAAATCCTTGCTATAAGACAAAATGTCATCAATGTAGCACACAACTCCCCTGTATAAAATCGGGTTCAATACCTTAATTATAGCTCTGGTCCATGCAGTAGGTGAAGTTTTCAGACCCTGGGGTAATCTTAGAAATTTAAATAAACCTCTATGAGATGTCACTGTAGCATATTTTTGACATTCTTTGCTTAATGGCATATTCATGAAAGCTGAATTTATATCCATTGTAGAAAAATACCTACTTCCTTCGAGACAGTCAAAAAATGTCTGGAAGTTCCCTATAGGTGTTACATCTCGTTTTATTTTTTCATTAATGCGACTAAAGTCACACACTAATCTCCTACCACCATCTTTCTTGGGTACTAAAAACATAGGAGAACAATATTCACTCCCTTCGGAACATGGTTCCATAATACCAACTTTAACCCACTCATCTATTATTGAATCCAAAATTGACTTCTCTTTAGGATTCAATTTATAAGGTGCACAATATACTGGTTCCTCATTTTCTAGCTCAATTTTGTATGGGTCTAATTTAGGAGTCAAAAAATCGTACTCATTTTTGGCAAAAACATGAATAAATTTATTCAAAAGTTTCCTGATAGCTAGTTTTTCCTGTTTTGAAAGTTTCTCATTAATACCTACAGTATTACCCCCTAAATCTCTAAAGGGTTTGTTGAGATTTAAATTCTGCTCTTTTAGTTGACTCATATTTTTCTCGTGTGGTTCACTCTCAATAGTATTTATGAATTCTGGATGAGAATCTTTTTCTCTATCCTTTATTATTCCTATCAAGTCTCCTTTCTTTACATACTTATGATATCCTGTAGGGTTAATAATTAGAATATTATCTGATGAACCTACCGACATTTCCTGATCTTCAATATAAATATTGTTAGTTTCTAGGTAACTTACATTGGGCTGAAAATAACCTTTACCTCTGAATTTTGACACTATTCTAACCAGAGACTCTGTCTTTGGTAAAAGGACATAATCGTCATGAGAAAATACCATTCGTGATTTCCTATTGTTGTTAACATCCGGTACAACATCATCCTGATTAACAGATATAGGAGCTAAATTTAACTTGCAAAATTCTTTTTCTTCGGTAAACTGTAATCTCTTGTTACTTGGTCGCTCTAAATTATAAACCGAGAACTCTAGCTCGACGTCACTAAATATATTAACAATCATATTCTTCACTACAGACCACTCTAACATACCGGGTCCACTACACAGTCTAGGTAACGCTAATTTAGTTATGTTATATTTTTGAACGAACTCTTTTAATTGTTCTAGTGTCTTTCTAAGATTTTCTATTTTAGGTTTCTCTGAATATTCATATTTCACGACTAAATAAATTATAAATCTAGAGGTAAGTTTTAAAAACACTAATTCACCTACATTAACCTTAACAGACTTCAATAATTCTAGCCTGCCAAACTTGTCTCTAAACGCTTTGGCTAAGCCTTTCGATTTCCAATCATTAGAGATACAATGTACAAGTGAGTAGTTTTCTGGCGATTTAAATAAATCACCATCGTACTCGTTAAGCACCAGTTTACTTGTACACTGTTTCCTATTTTGTCCCGTGGACAACTTAACTTGTTTGACATTTTTAATAATGTCCAGAGCACTTACTCCTACTTCAGCTCCTTTTTTAGTTTTCAAAGAGGACTCCTTTGGGCTCTTATTTATCGACAACCTTGTATTGTTATCGTTACCTACTATTATTTCACGCGGTTCAATATCCCGGTATAGGAATGAGTTCTCATCAGCATTTCTATTCAATACATTTTGCTGATGTGCCTGAGAATCTACTTTCTGCGATAGGACAACTTCTTTGTTTCTATCGGTATAGCTAATTTTTTTACTGGCAAAATTAATATTGATCCTATTTTTATTCATAAAATCTACACCTAGTATGACATCACTGGATTCTATGTTTTCCACTATGTATACTTCTTGTTGAAATGGCCTTCCGTTAATTGTGAGGAAGATAGTGGTTTTACCTAAGCAACTCATCTCATTACCACCCGCACTGAAAATTTTAGTCATACTTGAAGTATTTACCTTTTTCAAGTCAATGACTTTTGAGTCAACTATGGATATTGTTGCTCCAGTGTCAAAAAGTATTCGAATTTTTGAGGGGCCATTCTTTTCTATGACTTGACAAACTGAGGTGTCATCTAAATTTATGTGACTACTACTTAAAAATATTGATCGACAATTTTCAGACACTCGTGAATTTCTATTATTTATATTATTATGAGTATATTGGTGATATTGTTTCTTATTACTAAAATTAATTTTCCTGATATTGTTTTGGCGATAAGTTTCTAATTCTTTATTACTACTTGGGGTAGGCGAAAACAAGCTTTTCCTCAACCCTGCCCTATCAAATGCATATTCTACTAATCTTATAGCGTCTACTAATTCTTTGGAATTGCTATAACCCTTCAAAATAACTTCCTTTACCATTTGAGGTGGCAAACCATTTAATAAATAATAACACTTCGTTAAATCTAACATTTTATCATCGCACATTCTACAATAGTAAATTATCTCAATGGTGTAGTGAACTGCCAATTCATTCTCTACGAATTTTCTATTTTCTAGTTTATCCCGCCAGATCAATGATTCATAACCCTTAGTATATTCTTTCAAAAATTGTTCTTGAAGATGTTCCCATTTTAAATTTTGGAGACCTACTTGACTAATTAAATTACTATACCAAATTTTTGCCGATCCTTCCAAATACAATGAGAAAAAATTACATTTGAGCTCATCGTACCATCTATTTAAATTTGCACACAAATTGTAATCTTCTAAAAATATTCTAACATCTTCTGATGTACTCGGTGAAAATTTTGTGGGTTCACAGAAAGGTACTTTAATTTTAATTGGCAATTCACTATTTACTTCTGAGCCATCCATTTTATTATTATTATTTTTCTCTACAAAAAAAATCTAAAAATTATACATACCTAGCCTACTTTCCTATCAAAGTCATAATGGACTGGCAAAATTCCTCATAAAAGGCCTTCCAGTCACAATTAAAAAAAAAACTGACGAGAATAATTAAATTTATAAAAAAAAAGGTCAATGCTCAAAAAAAACTAATTTAACACAAATATGCTACCTATTTTTAAATAATATATAAACTCTTAAAATCATGCAACCTAATAATTACGAAACTTGCACAAACATTCACGTAATAACAACAAAATAAAATGTACCAAAATTAAATATTAACCAAATTTGGGGACATTTCGCACCTCCACCATTTGTTACCGACCCCGGCAGTCCTAGTCTCTTTTTGGGGTGGAACGACTAAGAACACAAGTTAGCGGAAATCCTTGCCAATGATGCGGTTCTATAAATATAGAGTTCGAACCATTAACAAAGTTCCAACAAGCGCCTTAGTGTTTAAGAAAAGAAATGAGTGATAATAATAAGAATTAAATAATTCTAGTTCTTAAAATATATTTATGTATTTATAATAAAAATAATCAAGGGTGTAATAATATTATTGTAATATTAAGTTGTCCTCTGAGAGCCTATCGGAAATAATAAGATAGATGGAAATTGGACTCACCAGCAGGAACTCAACCACTCGCTAGAACTCACTCACTTCCACTGCCCCGAGGTTTGGTCGTTGTCATGCCAGGAGGACCCATGTTTACAAAAATTGCAAACACATTGTTTTTCATATCTAGGTCGCTCCGGTGACACTCTGTAGCTGCCCATGCCCCTCTAACTTTCTCCACGATAAAGGTAACGCCCCTCACTGTGGCGGCCCATGCCCCTCTAACTTCCTCCACGATAAAGGTAACGCCCCTCGCTGTGGCGGCCCATGCCCCTCTAACTTCCTCCACGATAAAGGTAATGCCCCTCGCTGTGGCTGCCCATGCCCCTCTAACTTCCTCCACGATAAAGGTAACGCCCCTCGCTGTGGCTGCCCATGCCCCTCTAACTTCCTCCACGATAAAAGTAACGCCCCTCACTGTGGCTGCCCATGTCCCTCTAACTTCCTCCACGATAAAGGTAACGCCCCTCGCTGTGGCTGCCCATGCCCCTCTCTTCTTCTGGATTAACTAACACCTCTCAGACATCTTAAAGGGCATTGGTATAATTAATGAATGATTAAATGGTTAGAATGAAAATAGCAAGAAGTCGCATCAAATTTAAAAAAAAAAAAATCTTTTAAAATAAATTGAAGCTTTTAAAATGTCACAATTTTCCCCTAATTTAAGGCCCTTGTTGACATTTTCAGAAGATTTTTTATACATGTATAAGAAAAAAGTATAAAGATTTACTACACTCAGTAGAAGGTTCATCCAGGAACAATCCATCTGAATATTCTAGAAAAGAAAAATGAAAAAAATTGTAACACAAGATTTTTAAAACATACATACTCAGAGTACTTACTGTTTTTTGACATCTTAAGATTTTCCTTTAAAAAAATGCTAGTATCTGGAGATCTCTATTATAAAATCACCGACTGTTTACATACAACATAATAACATCATTCGCTTCCTTCAGGTGAAAAAAAATCGCTCCTAGATTCATGTCTAGACTGTTGAACTTTAAAACTATGTTAAAACTGGCTTCAGCATAGATCAAGCAAAACGCTAGTTTTTGAACGCCAAGAAAAACAAAACGAGCGTGTATACTTACGCTAAACCTAGTTCGTATGTATTTTCTTTTGTAATTTAGATATATTAACCCAGATAACGCGGTGAAATTTTTTGTTTTATTTTTTTGGAGTGATATATTGGAGTCCTGAATTAAAATAAGTGCTGTCAACTTATCACTCGGACTCAAAACAAAGAGCTTGAGGTGTCGCCAACTAACCTCAACAAGCTGAATTAATTAGAAAAATCCACAATGTAGTACTTTTTACCAGATGGGGCTGACGTCCTTCTGGAAGGACGTCCTTCCAGAAGGACGTCAGCCCCATCTGGGTTAATAACCTGATTTACTTTCATAAAATACAATATTTCCTATCGTATGTACGCCAGGAATCATCTACCGAGATCTGAAGCTTGACAACGTGCTACTGGACCACGAAGGCCACATCAAACTTACTGACTACGGCATGTGCAAGGAGGGCATCCGACCTGGCGACACCACGTCTACCTTCTGCGGAACTCCCAACTACATCGCTCCTGAGATACTGCGGGGAGAGGACTATGGCTTCAGGTAAGTGAGACGTGTCTGTCTGTGCTTCTCTACGAATCACGCCTAGAATGAGACTAATATGATTTCAACATATTTTAACATATCACGACTTTCTATTACAATTTGCAAGACATGGTCTAAATATATTTCATGAAATATTTATCATTTGGCTATTGGTTTCTATAGAAAAAATGAAAATGCAAACACTATCTTTACATAATTTTCGATATCTATCATCGTTTAAGAGTTATGTATACCTACTCATTTATAACTGAGGAAAATGTATGGTAAACAGACATGAAAAAATTAAAGGTTACCATAAGAGACGGTTTTATTATCATGTTTTTTTTTCAACTTTGACTATTCATGAGATGGTTATTTACAATTTTATTTGTTTTCGATCCATGCCCTAGCTAACCGAGTGTTGTATATTTACAGTGTTGACTGGTGGGCTCTGGGCGTGCTACTGTACGAGATGCTGGCAGGCAGAAGTCCATTCGACATAGCCGGAGCCTCCCATCATGACAATCCTGATCAGAATACCGAAGATTATCTGTTCCAAGGTAATCATGAATTTGTCCTTCTAATCTAATCAGATATTTAGGGTTAATGAAGTTATGTCACAACTACTCAACCCAGCTTTACTAAAACTTGCCGTACTTGGAACTCGAACCACTGACTTCCAGGTTACGAGTACGCTGTCTTATTGATCAACATACAGACCATCAAAAAAACTTGCCTTAGCTTCACGGCTGCAACAACATGAAATAGCTGTCATGAAATAGAATAGCTCCGAGTCTGAAAGTTTCTTTTACACAACATATAAATTGATGCCAAAAGGAGCATTCAGATAGTCTCTAACAGTTGGTGTTTAAATTAGTACGAGCCTTATAAATTATAAACGTTTGATCTTATTCAGTTCTGCCCGACACTAGTAAACTTATTCACTTTACTCTGTTCTCTACAGTTATTCTCGAGAAGACCATCAGGATACCCCGCTCCCTCTCTGTGAAAGCGGCATCGGTGCTGAAAGGATTCCTCAACAAGAACCCCCTGGAAAGGCTTGGGTGCAATCGTGAAATAGGATTCCAGGAGATAGCTGGTCACAACTTCTTCAAGAGTATAGATTGGGCCGCGGTAAGTTACTGTAAAGAATTCAGACCAAAAGTAAAGTAACTGACTGAGGGAATTGGCTTTTTATCATCAAAATAGAAAAAAATATTATGCTAACATAAAAAGGATTAATGATCATTGAACTAGTAATTAAAAAAAAACTTCTTAAGATAGTTTAAAATAATACACTAACAGATCTTGGAATTATAAAATGAACGATTGGTTTAAGTTTTCTTCTGATGAAACTAGGATATGAAAAGCCTTGAAGCCAGGTATCCGCATTTATAATGAAAAGTGAAGAGAAACTTTAGTGAACTAGCGGGGCCTGTTGTATTATTTCAGCTTCAATCAAAACAAATTCAGCCCCCTTTCCAGCCCGACCTAGATTCCGAATTGGATATTTCCAACTTCGATCCTCAGTTCACTCTAGAACCGGTAGAGTTAACTCCCGATGATATGTAAGTCGTCCAAAGACTTGAGCCCTTCCCTAGCTGGCAGATATCCCTATATTTCAGCCTGTTTGCAACCGCTCTGTTGTTTTGATTTATCCGTTGGTTTATGTGCCTATTTATTGGTTTGATTTTCGTTTTATTTTCCCCCTGCTACTTGTTCTTCTATATAGTGTGTGGCAGATTTTATGTGTCAGGTGTTGGTACGTTTAAATTAATGATCTCTTAGGTATTTAGTTTTATTTTTAGTTCAATTTTAAATCTTTTTAAATTGTTTACCCGTTGTAATTTTCCAAGAAGTAGGTATACAGAGAGAGAAGTCACAAGTTGTCTGACAACCAAGAAAAAATATTTTTTCTTAGTTTCTAGAGCCAAACAAATATCCAATCAAAATGAGTTTCTAGATATCCTTGAAACATATATAAAATTCACTTAGACCTAGTTGTCCAAGATACACCTGTGTCTCTTGAACTCTAGATTGTGGGTTCGATTCCCACCTGAGGCAAATATTGAATGTTTGTTTTTAGATCACTTTCTTTCTTTTCTTCTTTTTACTTATCTCTTATTTTGGAATGATACAACAGCATTTGAAATCCCCTCTATACATAGTGTTCACTTTTTCGCATTTTTGTTTTCTTTATTCTCGACGGTTCTCAATAATTTAATTCCGCAGGATAAGACGATTAAGGGGTGAATTTTTTTAAATAGGTTTCATGAATATCTGTCAAAGTGTTGCGAGATAATAGTCACATGCCGACTTTGGCAAGTGCAGATCACATTTTTGTGGCTATTCCCTGTTTCTCATTAAAGCAAAACTTCACGATCAATTGGTTAGAACCAGTTTTATTAAAATCCACCAAAGTGTTACGGAGTAACGCCCACATGTCGAAAAAAATTTAGAAGACATTTTCACGAAAAAATTATGTGGCATTTTTATTGTCACTAAACTTTTGACAGATCAAACCACATTGTCTATTATTAGAGGACAAGGACTGGCTGATATTTTAAATGAGTAGCCTCTCCTTAAGTTCTAATAATACAAAATGTGGTTTAATTTGTCAAAAATCTCTGTGAAGTATTTTTAAGATAAGTTCATATTTTACTGCAATTAAAAAGTGCACTCTGGAAAATTGAAACGTAGTTATAAATCTGTAACACTTTGGTGAATATTAATTAAACTGATCAATAACTTAAATATTAGTCTGATTATTTTACTGTGATCCGTGGGGAACAGAAAACGAGATCTGCACTCGGCAAAATCGAAATGGGACTGTAACACTAACGCTTTGACAGCTATGAAACCTATTTTATTTAATTTTCCGTGAATTTTACCATTAAAAGGTAAAAATTTTACACGGACACGAAAGCGTGATTCACGGGTTAATTTCCTATGGTGAGTATAAAAAGTGAACACTCTTTTAAAAAAAAATAAAGTAAACTTCATCTGATCAAAGGTGTTCATTTTGGTATTCCGTCTAATTTAGACCTGTTTAGCAGAAAAGTAGTTTTTATCCAAGTATTTTATTTATTTAAAGTATGTACTCGTTCATCCCGAATGTTTTTCCTCTGTTTTTACCCTTACCCTGTTATGTATTACCCTCTTCCAAAACGTCTAATTTGACAGCGACTTAACTCATAGAAGGTTGTTTCTTTTTTTCAACAATAAAAGTTATTTTATCCTTTGTAACTTTTCCACATGAAAGTAATGTAAAACTAATGAAACTATTTTTCATAGACAATTGTGTCAGGAATCAAAAACAAAAAATAGATAATAATAATAATACTCTTTAGTAGAAGGTTACCACCAGGCGAGTTTAATGCTCAAAGCATTTTCTACCAGAGTCTTATTATTATGTGGTCACAAACTCAAATTAATGAGAGAAAAATTCGTGCACTGGGTGGGATTCGAATAAACGGATCCCTACGCTACCTGGATTACCAGACTAGCGCGCGTTGACCACTTGACTACCAGTGCACTGTTTACGATAGAAATGATAGTTCATATTTTTTCTTTTGTCAGAAGGAACAGCCTTTCCTGAGTATTTCCCTATTTTTGTATTGTTTTTCCTCCGCTTGATTTTGATTTTGCTAAGCGCCTCCCCTGTTTGCATGTAGTTGGAAGCAAAGCAGGTGCCTCCTCCTTATAAGCCTCGACTGGAATCCGAGCGGGATCTGGCTAACTTCCCTCCTGAGTTCACAGACGAGCCTGTTCACCTGACACCAGATGACACGTGAGTAAACCCGCCCTCCCCCCTGCATGCGGTATTGAGAATTATCACAAAAATATTATTATTGTTTTTCCTCGTAAACTAAAACAAATCCTTTGGGTGTGAAACTTTGGAGGTGCCTTCGCAGTGGGGATTTTTATACGAAGGGAAATAGTTATATCTTTTATGGATTAAGGGTATGCACACTTGATTTAAGCGTCCATTCGTCCAGGTTAATTTTTCTGGACAAATGCAGGACATAATGCAGTGCAATTCATATTATTCCAGAGAATTGGGAAATCTGTGAATGAATCGTTTTTTCAACAACTAGGCTCAGCCTTGAGATCAGATAATGATAATGAATTTGCTTGGG
Source organism: Bactericera cockerelli (assembly GCA_024516035.1). Taxonomy (NCBI): domain Eukaryota; kingdom Metazoa; phylum Arthropoda; class Insecta; order Hemiptera; family Triozidae; genus Bactericera; species Bactericera cockerelli. The sequence continues at coordinate 26,200,597 of CM044957.1, read as the reverse complement.
CTTATAGAAAAATCTCAATAACTTTAATATTGGATATTTTTTTTTGATTTTGTACTGTACCTACTCCCAAATCATGTATTATTTGACCTCCTTTTTATTGGACTAGTTGTGTGAGTGGCAGACCTCACTCAGTACCCGGATGTGAAGGAATTTTGTACTGCTTGAGATAATGAAAACTTCCGATTGAGTTCTCTTTTCTCAATCTTTTTCCTTTATTCCGTATTTTCCCTTATTGTCACTTAACTTGGACCTACGTTACGGGAGTGATTACGTACACAGTGAGTTTATTTACACGATTGTTTTTGAAGAAAACTTACCTTTTTTAATTAGATCCTTTTTAAATGAGAATTTTACTGCCATGATCATCTCAAGACGATGGTTTTTGTTCGCTGTACAACCAAGCATTGGTAGTCGCTGTGGTTTCGGCGCTAGACTTGTAATGTGTTAGGTACTAGCGTATGGATCCGGAACCTGTAGATCAATTCTTCGATTTTTCCTAGATGAAGCGCTCCCAAGCGGGTTCCCCACAAAATACCGCTTAATTGGATGAACGTGTTTTGGCACTGAAAACTGACTATCGAAAATTTTAGGTGATTCCATTACTTTCTTTTCCAGAGGATAAGGAAAGTAGAAATGTATTAAAACTATATAATATTTTAAAAACTCTTTTTTTAAACCTATAAGTTAACTACACTGGCTTACATTAAGCGGAACGGATAGGTTTTCTCTCGTATAACGTGTGTATTCCTTGTTGGACAAAAACATTTTTCATATTTTCTTAACTAAAGAAATTACACAAAAAATTGGTACAGAGATAGCCAAGACATGAAGGCCAATATTCATGATTGAATCAAGCACTTGTCGTGGTTGACCTTTCCCGACCTTTACAGGCTGTAGAAAAAAACTGTTTTTCAATGTTTTTTTTAAATTAATTATTTTGGATTAAGAGTAATATTGTCTGCTTTATGTATTGATCTTCATTCCTTCTTGTCTCAAAAATGTTGAGCCTTGATAGATGTTGAGTTGAGATGGATAGGTCAGGGACCAATACCACTAGACAACAGACTGAGAGAAATCCATGAAAACGAAAGAGAGTTAGGTTCTATTTTAAAATAATTAGTGAAAATATTTTTATTTTTTTGAGAAAAAAAACCTAACAGGAAAGATTAATTTAAATTCGAACCCTCGTCATGTGGCTATTCCTTACCCAATCCAGACTGGGTGAGGAGCTGTTTTGTGAGTTTTCCAGGAATTGGATTGTGAAACCCCTGTACGAATTATCTCGATGTTAAAGTTACAACGAACAAAAGAAGAGGAAAGATAGATATAATATATTACAGGGGACAGGGCTCTTTTTTTTTTTTTTCCTTTTCTTATTACTATTTTTGGGGGGAGGTGCTTCAACGTCGCTTATAACTGCTTGCTCATATCACGATAGAGCTTTTACACCCTATTCGCTGGAAACTCACAAATCAGCTACTCAATTTTGCCTCACCCAGTATGAGTGGGCACCACGACTAATCACAAGGGTTAAAATTTTAATGGTCACCCTCTCAAGTACTAACCTTGTTGGACGTTGCTTAATCCTTAGCACTTTGGAGCTCAAGTCAAGTAGAGTAAAATTATGCATCTTTCTTTTAAACAAAGTTTTTTTTTTAATAACGTCGTTGTACCTGTCACCAATAAATGAGACTTTGTTTAGTAAAGGGACTCTTACACCCGTATTTATGAACAGCGAATTTAGTGTGAGCACTGTCTCAAGCAAGGTATTGGCCAATAATATAAAAGGAAATCATGCTTCAGACCATGCTCAAGCGGCGTTTTCTGTTCATAAATACGGCTGTTTAGTCTCATATTTGCAGGATAAACAGAGTATTGTATTGTATTTATTTATCAGGAAAATCGGTTTTAAAAAATTCTTGGACACCCTGTTAAAATACTCAAAGGAACGTTACCCGACCATAGTAGGGTCAATATACCTACTACCAACACAACTGGGAATGCCATGTTAATTACGTATAGATTCGAAATCAACAAACTCACCAAGACATGCCCTCCCCGACCTCGACGTTTCTTAACTCAAGTGCTTCGTAGGGAACTGGTATATTCATTAGAGAAGTCTTACATTTCAGATACACAGGGCGGTGATATAATTTATTTGAATTATACACAGATGCGTGTAGGATGCAGTTTATAACTAAATATGTATGCATGCAATTGCAATCTAAAGATCTGCCCACTCCTGATTCTGATGGAGAAGAAAATCGTGATGGTTTGAATTTTATTGCGTGTCATGCTGCAAACTAATTTAGATGAGATCACTTTCATTTTACACCTAAAGTAACTAAGTTAAAAGTCCGACCCGGCAGTGTGAATTATAGGCAATCAATCACTTAAACCCATTATTCACTTTTGAGGTAATGACAGATAATTTGTCGGAAAAACCTTTGAATGACAAATAATTCGTTCAGTGTTCAAAAGTATTCAACCATCATTCATGAGGATTTTTCTTTGCAAACATTATTTTACAACTAGGAGAGAACATTTTTCCAACATTTTTCCAAGATGTGAGCCCAAAAGCATAATCAAAAAATCTGCCAGATCTTTTTCCCTGCCGAGATATTCTTATTAACCTTTCTTAGTTGGTTTAGTACTAATTAAATTATACCTTTATTCCTATATTTCAAAGGCATCTATTCAGGTTCATCATTGTACTCACTACTCATCTTACACATTTTAGGTGATCTATTGACAAAGAAATACAGTCACGCGCCTGCGCACATAGAAATAAAATGAAACTTCGCATTTTCCCATCCAGATCACTTATACAGAGTGTACATCTTTTAGACGCACCATAGGAAATTAACCTGTGAATCACGTTTTTATGTCTATTCCCTGTTCTCGACGGTTCCCAGTAATACAATTATGCAGAGTAAAGAATATTTTAATGGTAAAATTTTACGTAGAATCGAATAAAATAAGTTTAATGAATATTCGTCAAAGTGTTACGGAGTTATAGCCACGTTTCGACTTTGGCAATTGTAGATCACATATTTATGCCTTTTCCCTGTTTCCCACGGTTGCAACAATAGACCAAAGCAAAAGTTTTAAGGCATATACGATAAATTGATTGAAATGTATGAAACCCCCCGCCAAAGTGGAACGGTCACGTTTCGAATTCGCCGAGATTTTTTTTTATTAGGTTTAACGTAACTGCATGCATGGTTATATCACAACGGGGGTGTTACCCTCCATTCGCCGGATAATCACAAACCTGTTACCCACATTAACCTCAACCAGCCTGGGTTGTACCGAAATGCATTAGGAAGTATTCACCTCGCTGGACATTGCTTAACTTCGGTGATCCTACGAGAACCGGAGCATTCAACGCGCTATCGATACTGGCACCCGAGTGATTTAATATACATACTCGAAAAGTCAAAATGTAGCTGACGCTTCGACAAAATTTCATGAAACCTACTTCATTTTATGGCTCTTAAAATTTTACTTTACTCTGGAACCGTGGAGCACAAAACGTGATGGGCACTCGCCAAAGTTGAAATATGACAGACGTTAATCGAACCTATGGTATTCAATTATCCGTACAGTTTACCCCTATAACTCCCTTGACTCTAGCCAAGTATCTCTTCCTATGGTGAAGTAAACACTCTGTATACATTCGCTTTGATCTACATATTGAAAAAAAGATGAATTTTGTAAATTATAAACATCATGTTCATGTTGTATACGCCCCTGAAATTTTTCCTTGAACATAAGTTATTAGCAATAATAATAGAGTAAGAAGACAATGCAATTAATGCAGTGGATTGCATCTTGCATACACCTGGAAGACAAAGAAAAACTGCATCAGACAAAGTGACTCACTGCCAATTAGTCCCAGTATCACGATTTTCCTTGCATGTCAGGGTCAGTCCGTATCAAGGACATGGTTTCAAGTTCTGAGGTTTTCCACTGCACCACTTGCACTCTCGCAAACATAATTGCATCTAAATGGCCAATTAGAATTATACGATTGCGCAAACGTGAATGGATTGAAAAATTAAATCGTATTCCCGTACAACTACACCTTATTTCTACATCGAGCCAGTTGGAAAACGTATTTTTGCTCGCTTTTGCAAATAAAGTTTATGTTTGAAGGTGATATCAATTTTCTGATTTACTGAAATCGTGCTTTTCTCAGCTCGTGAGAGTGGCTGAATCTAGGGAACGAGAAGAAATAGGATAGTAAAATACATGTGGAACCTGGCCAGGCAACTTGGCCACGTAACAGTATAGCGCTTTACTTTATTAACCAAACACTATCATTCTTTATGCACATTAAAAACATAATATGGATACACGAAGAAAGAAAAAAATATCATCATTAAATTGTTCTTCATTTTAAGAAAATGTTTACAATCAGTATGAAGTTAATGTTTTGCATTCTTTGTCACTTAACTCCGAGGTTTAATTATAAAACACTTTATTTTTATTCTTACAAATGCCTTCATTTTTCATAAACATACGAAACATTCATGAAAATATTGTTTAAATCGAGAGAGAAAAAACATATTTTACAAAATAATCGTACTTAACATGTTTTTTGATATATTATTAAGGAAACATTTGGAAATAATCGATTTGGTCCTTTGTCAAAACTTCCAATGGTTTGAATTTTGATCTCTCCTGACAAACAAAGGTCATATTTAGTGTAAAGCAATGTAAGGGGTGACTGTACTCGAGTGCCTGTGACTGTGCTGCTCCCCTCCACCTTCCATATTTTAGATATTTATAAAAGATTTGTTTTATGATGTCATCCCATCAGTTTTTTTTTTTTTTTTCAATAAATTAAAAGTAGAAACATATTGTTTCAAAACTTTTTCGGAGTTTTTCATTTTAAATAACTCGAAAATTAAAAGGGGAGATGTCTAATTAAAAATTAATTACCTAGATAGATACATGTTCAGTTTGTCAATAAGATCTTTGACACTTTGACTTGGTTATTGGCATCACAAATCTGAAAGTACCCTTGACTCGAATTCTTCATAACAACCCTTACATCTAATGTAACAGTCTCTATCTGAAGAGTCTAGTTCTCTATCATTGTCATTGTCCATGCCTCTCAATTTACCTGTAAGCTTAAACAAGTAGGCATAGATTTTCAACACCACACAGCCCATTCAGTTGGCTCACAAATCAGCGAGTATGAAAGCACATCTGTCTTCTCATTCGTATAAATTCTAAATTGTTAACTGTGAGGGCCCAGTGACAAGTGGCTGTAACAATAGTTCGCTCATTAGGAATGCCAGCTTTACATCCAACGAGTTCCTCTACAATAATTATCATGTAATTAAATATTGAATGTTAGTGATAACTAAATCACATCACATCTTGTGGGCACTAGGATGGCTTGCATAATGCAATGACTGCACCTATCCATCAGGCAGAGCAAGAGCTGGGTAGTAGAGCACGTGTTTCTGTTTCAAGGCCTTCCTCTACATGTCTATATTGTCTATGCAATGAGCATCCTGTAGACCAGACTAAAGGTCAGGCAGGATCTAGTGAGCTAATATCTTACGCTGGGTGCTGGTTCCTACTACTTGTTCAAGTACAATCAAGGAAGTTCGTTCGTCATATTTCTCCCAAGGCTTTTTTAATGAGAGAATAAATGCATTATTTTGATTTTCAAGTTGAACTTCTAAAATCAATCAAAATATTTCTTTACGGTATCCTTTGAATTCTTTGTTTTATTAATAACCTAATTGAAATAAAAGTCAGTCCCGTGGCGAGGTATGTGAAACTCTTGAGCCCTGGGACTCTGGCACCAGAGCTTAGCAAATGATAAACATCAGCTATGCCCAACTGAAGTTCATTTCAGAAGGAGATGATCAAAAGTGAGATGCCTGGTAATGGATATTGCCTATAAATTATGACGACAAAAATTAGGTTAAATGTTTCAAAAAATATCTTTGTGACAAACAGCGCGCTAATTCAATTTCATCGGAACGAATTAATTTATATGTTTTGTTTTAAGCTCCTATACAGGGTTCAATCAACAAGCTCTTTTCACCACACTTATTTTGAAAATCAGAGAAGAATTTTTATTAGTATTTCCTCAAACCTTTCGGACGTAACTTTTCGGTGAGGAGAGAAAAAATCTTTGGGCCTTGATGCTGTTGATTATTTTCCACTTCTACTAAATGATGCAGATAACAAATACATACATAAAAGTTTCTTGACTTGACTTCAAAAATTATAGGAGGGTGTTATCCAGAAAAGGGGTGTAAAATATTATGAGGTTCTAGACGCGTTCAGGTGTGTGTTGAATAAATTTACGGTTTTCCTCTTCTTCTTGTCATCCCTTCTTTTTCTTCTCTTTTATTTGGCCAATATACGAGAGCACCCTTTATAATAGAGGACAATAAATTTTGCAAGAATTAGAAAAGGGAAACTTGTGTGCAAGTTTCATAGCAAAGCTTTGTTATTGTGTGTCGAGAGCTCCACAAGAGACGACTCGGGATAAGAGATGTGGAGAAAATGAGGAATTGTGTAGGAGCAGTAGCGGAATTAATGTATAGGCTTGGCATAAATTATAATGCTAATCCATCCAGAGAGATTTATTGGTGCTGTTGTGCTATGCAGCAGCACTCCGCTAAACAATTCTAATCATTGGAGTTTATTTCTGTTTTGACTGAGCCTTTCCGTCCCGCTGCAAGACAGCAAAAAAACATATATTTCGTTTAGTAGAGGGTTGCCAAATAGTTTTATACATTGAATTATTATGCCCAGTAAGAGGAACTATGCACAATAATTCTTGCACTATACTCACTATAGGTATTAAATACAGCTTCAAGCGTAAAACGTTTACTCGTACAAATTTTCACTTTTCTGCTGGTCTGTCGGTTTGTAGCACGGTAACACAATATTCCTGAGCTACTGTAAAATAAGCTGAAGTATTCAATATTCTGTATTGAATTGTGACTTGTGAATTGTGAACTGAAACGTAGATGTTTGCATGTGTCTGGCAAACCTCTCCCTAAAAGTCATAATTCAATTCTGAAATGGAGTAAATCAGTCTGTCTGCTTAATGAATGCAACACGACCTTGTGTATTCAGGAAGACTTGGTGGGTGAATGGATCCCTAACCCTCGTAATACTGGCTATTCTCGACCCTGCACAGGCTGAGTGAGACTCACTCGTTTATCTCTTACTCAACCCTATCGAATCCAAAATAACACATGGTTTTTTTTTCTTCGTTATTAATTTAGTAGAGGTCATGGACCAAATAATAATGGCACCGAAAGTACTGTGACTTTCCATTTTTTTTTTTTTTTTTTTTTTTTTTTTTCATTGATAAAATATTTATTTTCACTGTACATAATGTCAATTTATATCTAATAAAGTGTTGTATAGTAAAATAATAATATACACTGCACATACACACTTACTCACTTGATTTTATTTCTTCTTCGTGGATGTTGCAGGCGGGTGATTGAGAAGATCGACCAGTCCGAGTTCGAAGGGTTCGAGTACGTGAACCCGCTGCTCATGTCGCTGGAGGACTGTGTGTGACGTCACGAGTGGGGCTGCCGCCACTTCGATGACCTGTTCGACATCAGCTCGCCCGAGGACATGGAGGGGCGTCCCCCCTCCCGGGGGCTCCTCCAGCAGATGTTCTGCCTCCCGCTCAGATAATCCGCGGCCGGGGACGACGAGAAGTTGAGGCGAGAGTACATGTTCTGATTCCGAGCCTGAGGCGAGAGTACATGTTCTGATTCCGAGCCTGAGGCGAGAGTACATGTTCTGATTCCGAGCCTGAGGCGAGAGTACATGTTCTGATTCCGAGCCTGAGGCGAGAGTACATGTTCTGATTCCGAGCCTGAGGCGAGAGTACATGTTCTGATTCCGAGCCTGAGGCGAGAGTACATGTTCTGATTCCGAGCCTTGCCTCTCTTTCCACTGGGGCGAGAGTACATGTTCTGATTCCGAGCCTTGCCTCTCTTTCCACTGAGGCGAGAGTACATGTTCTGATTCCGAGCCTTGTCTCTCTCTCCACTGAGGCGAGAGTACATGTTCTGATTCCGAGCCTTGTCTCTCTTTCCACTGAGGCGAGAGTACATGTTCTGATTCCGAGCCTTGTCTCTCTCTCCACTGAGGCGAGAGTACATGTTCTGATTCCGAGCCTTGCCTCTCCTTCCACTGAGGCGAGAGTACATGTTCTGATTCCGAGCCTTGTCTCTCTTTCCACTGAGGCGAGAGTACATGTTCTGATTCCGAGCCTTGTCTCTCTTTCCACTGAGGCGAGAGTACATGTTCTGATTCCGAGCCTTGTCTCTCTTTCCACTGAGGCGAGAGTACATGTTCTGATTCCGAGCCTTGTCTCTCTTTCCACTGAGGCGAGAGTACATGTTCTGATTCCGAGCCTTGTCTCTCTTTCCACTGAGGCGAGAGTACATGTTCTGATTCCGAGCCTTGTCTCTCTTTCCACTGAGGCGAGAGTACATGTTCGGATTCCGAGCCTTTCCACATTTCCGTACCTTCAGCTCGGTTATTATTATCAGCCTACAAGTATTTATTTTCAACCACAAAACAATAACTCTATATTATAACATAAAAAAAAACTTAAAAATATATACAAAAAAGATAATAATAAATAAGTAAATTTACATGAACATTTGAACATGGCACCTAAGTATTTACAAAAATGTTCTAATCTCCGGGGCGAAGTTGATGCCTTAGGATTTCTGTGCCACTTAACTTAACCTTAATGGATAAGGCGGTGGACTAAGGCGACGGCGACGTCACCATCGTGAGGATAACTTTTTTGTAAAACCAATGAAGCTTCTCACTTTTCTGTTCATATTGAATCTGTGGCCTTGAATACTTGTTATCAACCAACCATTTTTACTCCACTGAAGAGATCGTGTCTTCGCGTCATGAAATTGGGCTGGATATAAAAAAATAAATGTTAATAAATTAAACGCAAAAAATAAAACTACAACTTAAGTTGTGAATATGTTATTAAAAATAAATTAAACGCAAAGAAGAAAATAACCCGAAGATATTTTTTTAATTCATCCATGATGTACGTTTACTCTTTTAGAGTCTATTTGAACTTTTTACCAAGAGCAACTAATTATTCTGATTGGGAAATGAATCTTTTGGTCATTGATATCTTGTTTCAATTCTAAAAGCATAATGAGTAACATGATGTCCTGTTACTCGCGTTGAGTTCAATCGTCCGTCCGAATAACCCAAAGAGTTTTTTAAAACGTTTATCAACAAAAGACAAAAGATGGTCATCTACGGTTAAGTACCGCCCTCCCTCAGTAGCTCAATCGATAAGGCGGCGAACTCATTACCGGAGATCTGTGGTTCGAGTCCCAAGTTCAGCAGAGATTTAGGAAAACCGGTTTGAGTAATTGTGATATCACATCGTGATTAAAACAAATATGATAACTGGATAATATAAATACATGATCATAGGATAACTCCTCGGGTGACCCCGTGACAGGCAGCATGTTATGACCAAGCGTTGAGGTGAGACAGGACGATGCGTGGAAATATTGGAGACGGTTCATGTGCTTCTTATTCGTCTTTATTCAACTTCTCGTATACATAGATCCTGATGTGGAATCTCCATTGCCAACACATTACATACTCGTATATGTGAACGGTAGTGCAGTGTGCCAGGCTAGATATTGACCTGAGCTTGCTTCTGCGTGTAACACGATACATTTCATCTTCAATATAAACTTACCAGGACGTTGGCGTTCTTATTCATAAAACGGATTTTATGTTCATTTTATGAAAGGTTAGTATATTATTTGTGTTTGTAAACTATATTGATTTTTTTTGTTAACTTTTTTAACAGGTAAAGACTGGTAACTTGTAACTTTTAATTTGGGATAATTTGAACAACTTTATTACCATAGTATACAACTATACATAACTCACAATAATACATGATGTACGTGCATGTGTTGAATATATGTGAGATTCCAAAGTTTCATCTGATTGATCTGTATAACTGTTTCTTACAGAAGCTTTTTAGCTCTGGTTTCCTTAATTCAACTTTATTTCTCGTTCTTTCTTGTTATTTCAAATATGTTTGCTTTTAATGTAGGCATTTTATTGAAAAACAACAATATTTATATCTTTTTGGAAGAATTAGAAGGAACCAGTTCCTATCAAGAGTAGACTAAAACAGTTTCTTTCTAATATTATATAATAGATCCTAGCATATTATGACCTCTTTCAATATTATTACTACTACTATCATTACTATCTTTTATCTAATAAATATTTTTTTACGCTGATTTATGATCCCAAAAATCAATCTTTTGAAACATTTTAATGCAACCTAGGCATACAGTTTAGGATAAATGACTGGTGGCATTTGTTAAACCAAATTCTAAGTGTTCACTATTTGGAACGTACTCATGAAGAACTATGAGGCCGTCCTGTAGTTCCTCTTACGTTAAATACTCTACTCGTTTCTATATTTATTGTTGAACCTCTTTACTTCACATTCCATTAAAATTTATTTTCATGTTGTTTGATTAATTACTAGGTATATTAATTAAGTCTGGTGATATACATTCCTGAAGAGAGTCTATTATTTCTGTTCTGTGTTAATATATGTATTGAACTTTATGTTTTCCCCATTCAAAACATTTTAATGTTTTTAAAAGTTATATGTAGTAGGTACTAGAGAGGATTTATTTAAATTTTATTCCGTTCATTGCAAAGTTTATTTTCCAAGTTATCTGTAGATTTTTTTTCTTCATATAATTAAATTTAATGCAAGACAACCCACTGTCTCTCACTCGAATTTTCTCCTCACATAACCAGGAGATTGAAGGCGGAATTATTAGTATATTTATGTATCTCACTTGAGTAAAATAAATTCTTAAAATCAGTCTTGAGTAGAAACCTGGTGATATATAACCATTTGTAAAACTAAAGTATTATTAAAACTAATTAAAGAGTCGACCCCAGAAATCACTTGACTTACAAGGGAGATATAATATTATTTATTAATGCCTTCATGGTATCAAGCCAAGTTGATACAGGTAGATATAATATATACGCATTCCGCTCCTGCACATGGGTACCTGCATTGAACACCTCTGATATTATTTTTCTGCACCAATAATAATAAGAATATGTATTCAATAGCTTATTCTTCTATTATAAAGTTACAATTGGCAAATTACAACTTGTATATTTGGCTGTTAATTTGATTTTAACACTTAGACGACCGGGTGTACCACCGGTGGTACACGCACGTTCGTACGAAATGGACCGGGTGTACCACCGGTGGTACACGCACGTTCGTACGAAATGGACCGGGTGTACCACCGGTGGTACACAATGTCGGAGAGCCGTATTATCGCCGGTCCCACAAGAGAATTCACGAAAAACCATGCCGGTCGTCTAAGTGTTAAAACTAAATAAAGAATATGGGAAAAGTTGTATACATTACTCTGTTAAAAAGAACTTTTTTAAAGTTGCATTAGAAATAGAATCTGGTATGCCTTTACTAAATTTACTTTTTACCTTGAAAAATACTCTCATGTAATTCAGATATAAAACATTACCTTCCATAATGATGTTTGCTGCTGAATCATGCGCAAGTTATTACAATCTTGAAAGTGTCCCTTAATCCCTTTGTTCGGGGGATATAAACATTCCCAAAAATAAATAATTATAGCCAGGAGTTATTGTAAGTCAGTGGAGTCTGTGCAATTAAAAATTCGCTTAATGCATAACTTTTTGCTGCATTCACTCCAAGAGTATTTTGAGCGGCCTAAAATCCTTGTATGTACATGTACATCTAATTTAAGCATCTACAACGCTTTTCCCACTGTCCAGTGTCCACGTTATTGCTAAATAGCAGCGATACCATAGCGTGTAGAATATACGCTATGGCGATACATTCACAAAAGTTTTAATTTATTTTATCGATTTACTAAAGTGTATTTTTAGTCCATAGGTAACGCAATTATATTCATAGTTTAGACTTATTAATACAAAATATACTATTACATACCATATAAAGCAGTTGTAAATACAGAAACCTAAATAGTATATATTATTATAAATGGATATTCCGATTTTTTTATTTCAAATATGTATGTAATTGAAAGTCTGGTTATGGACCTAGAAACAGGAAATAAATTAGCGACCTGGGACAGCTGTATCACATCAGAGTGTAGCCGTGAAATTAACTGGTACTTTCAAAGAGTCTTCAGAATGATAAGCTTTCTAGACGTCTTAACCCATGACCATCATAGAAATCGGCCGCGGCGCTTTCAATGAATTTTGTATCGGTTTTCAAGATATTTTACCCAATTAACCTTGCAAAAAAGTCGACTGCGGTGCCGTTTAATTCTTCTTCTTTCTTCTTTTACTTTGTCTTTAATCCCGCTCAAGCGGGGTCGACATTTTTTACCAGTTGTCTCCACGCAGTCCGATCAAGAGCCTCATCGCCCGTTATTCCTTTTTCTCGTAGGTCTTCATTTATATTATTTTTCCATCTCTTCTTTGGTCTTCCTCTTCCTCTTTGTCCCTCGACTGCAATTTTCTCAACTTTTTTACTAATGTAGTTTTCATCCCTTCTCTTCACATGTCCATACCACTGTAGTCTCTTTTCTTGAATCTTCTTTGATATTTCCAACACTTTCACTTTGTCTCTAATAACTTCATTTCTTATTCTGTCTAAACGAGTAACTCCACATATCCATCTAAGCATTTTCATTTCTGTTGTTTCCAGTTTCTTTTCTTCAGTTTTCTTGAGTGCCCAAGTCTCAGCTCCATAAGTCAATGCAGGTCTTACTATCGTTTTGTACATCTTGCCTCTTGTTTTTAGATTTATATTTTTATCGCATAGCACTCCCGATGTTTTCTTCCAATTCATCCAACCTGCATTGATTCTGTGGGCAATCTCTTTTTCAATCGATCCATATTTAGAGACCGTAGATCCAAGGTACTTAAATTCTTCAACTATGTTCAGGTTTTCTCCATCTATCTTTACATTGTCATTTCTCTCATTCCCATAGTTTAGCTGCACTGTCTTTGTTCGGTTGATTTTCAAGCCCCTCTCTTCTAAAGATTTTCTCCACTTCTCTAATTTTATCTCAAGATCTTCCCTCTTTGTTCCACACAACACAACGTCATCAGCAAACATCATGCTCCATGGTCCTTCATCTCTTACATTTTCCGTTATTACATCCATTATCATGTCGAAGAGGTAAGGACTTAGGGCAGATCCTTGATGAAGACCAACTTTCACAGTTATCCAGTCAGTCATGCCAGTTGGACTTCTGATTTTTGTTCTTGCTTCATGGTACATATCTTTTACTAGCCGTACATACTTTTCTGGGGATCCTTTGCATCTCATACATCGCCATATTTCATCTCTTGGAACTCTATCATATGCCTTTTCCAGGTCAATAAATATGAAGTATAATGGTTTTCCTTTCTCTTGATATTTCTCCATCAATTGTCTAACTGCAAATATGGCATCAGTTGTGCTTCTTCCAGGCATAAATCCAAACTGTTCATTACTTATTTCCGTTTCTGCTCTCAATCTTTGTTCAATAATTCTTTCCCAAATTTTCATTGTATGTGTCATTAGTTTGATTCCTCTGTAGTTGTTTATATCTTGAATGTCGCCTTTTTGTTTGTATATCGGCACAATGACACTTTGTCTCCATTCATTTGGCACTATTTCCGATTTATAAACTTCCTGCATCATATTCCATAACATATCTATCCCCTCCTCTCCCAAACTTTTCCAGGCTTCAACTGGTATATCATCCACACCTGTGGCTTTACTATTTTTCATCTTCTTTACTGCTAATACTATTTCTTCTCGGCTTATATGTGTTGTCATTCCTTCATTTGGTCTACCCTCTTCATACACATTTCTAGGATTTTCTTCATTCAATAACACTTCAAAATAATCTTTCCACCTCTTTTGTATTTCTGTTTCTTCTCTTATAACTCTTCCTTGGTCGTCTTTGATCTGTTTTATATGAGTAAAATCTTTGGTTGCCTTGTCTCTCTCCTTTGCTATGCGGTATAGTTTTTTCTCTCCATCTTTTTTGTTAATGTCTTCATAAAATACACTCAGAGCCTTTGCTTTTGCTATTGCTACTGCCCTTTTTGCTTCTTTGTTGGCAGCTTTATATCTAAGTTTATCTTCTGTTCTTCTTGTTTCATCCAATCTTTTCTTGGCAATTTTCTTTTCTTTGACAGCATTCTGAACACTTTCATCCCACCACCAGGTTTCTTTGTCTTTAGGGGCTCCTTTTCCAGATGTTTTCCCCAATATATTCTCTCCAGCCTTTTTTATACTATTACTAGCCTTAATCCACCAATCACCTTCTTCACTTCTCATCACACTTTCTAAAACTTCAGTCTTAAATGCACATCGCTTTATTGGATCTTTTAACATCCACCACTTGATCTTGGGTGTTGAATTTTTCTTTGGTTTAGGTTTATTCTTGATTTCAAACTCACAGTCAATCACTACTAATCTATGCTGAGTTGTAACAGCTTCATTATTTATAACTTTACAGTTCTTTATATCTTTCAGTTGCCATCTTCTGCACAGGATGAAATCAATCTGACTAGCAGTTCTTCCACTTTTGTATGTCAAGAGCTGACTCTCTTTCTTTTGAAAGAAGGTATTACAAATAGTTAAATCTGTGGCAACAGCAAATTCTATCATTGTTTTTCCATCATCATTTTCTACGCCTGTACCCCATCTGCCTCTAACACGGTCTGTCATATCATCATTTCTTTTACCAATGTGAGCATTTAGGTCTCCTCCTATGATCAGTTTTTCATCATTTGCTATTGAGCTTATTTCCTGTTCCAGTGCTCTCCAAAAGGCTTCTTTTACTTCTTCATCACACCCAACTTGTGGGGCATAGGCGCTCACAATGTTCCATACACCGTCATTCATTTCAACTCTTATTGACATTAATCTATCACTCCTTCTGTTTACCTCAGTTACTTTCCTCTTCAGTTCATCATTTAGAATAATTCCAACTCCATTTCTTCCTTCATTATTTGCTCCACTATAGAATAACTTGTAACCTTCTCCCAGTTCTTTTGCTTTACTTCCCTTCCATCTAGTCTCTTGTACACAAAGTATTTGCACCCTTCTTCTTTTCATCATGTCTGCCAATTCTCTACCTCTACTTGTCATCGAGCCAACGTTCAGTGTTCCAATCCGTATTTTGTCCAGTACTTGCTTCTTTAGCCGGGACCATCCTCTCTTGTGGACCAGTAGCCCTTGTTCATTTATCACAGGTATCAGGCGAGGTACCTGCGCGTCGCATTGAGGGGACGCCCTATCATCTAGACCGGCATAAATCTCAGTGGTATGGGTTTCCGAGGCCTTTATGGACTGAATATTTACAACTGGCATTTGATGGTATTGGCGGGTTTTTTTATTGACTGGATGCCTTTCCTAACATCAACCCTCACTATTTATCCGGGCTTGGGACCGGCTTCAGAATGTGCTGGCTTGCACACCCCAAAGGCTAGTTTGCGGTGCCGTTTAATTAATTAGGATTTATTTTCAAAACATGCAATTCTCGTACCCCCAATAAAAAAGTACCAATAAAAAAAAGTTTCTTTAGATAGCATGAATTTATTTTGGACCCAGACATTTTGGCCAATACTCTTTAAAAAAGTAGCAGTTGTTAATCTTTTTACAGTTAAAATAAAGTGCCTTCAGAGTGATCGGTGATCTATGTTCTAGCCTTCTTACCCAATGACCTTTCATACAAGTCGACTGCGAAACTTTCAGGGAATCTTTTGGATCGGTTTTCAAGACACTTGTCTTCGATTTCAATTTTAGGATGAACTCGGTACAATTTTTGAGCCTCGCTCAGGCTTAATCCGGCAGTGACCATAGCGAAGCACGAAGTGAATGATAGTTGAAAAAAGACACGAGGAGAAACAAGACTTGGTGGAACACTAAGAACTAATTATCGGCACATACCGGAAAAACATTACTTAATTATTGTACACATTGAAAAATGGGTCAACAATATCAACAGAGACTCTTCAATAATCTAATGCTGTTGGATAATAATTAGAGCCAACTAGGCGCCGGTACGGCTGCGAAATCTTCCTCCAATAATAATTATGCACCTCCCCTTTTTAGGTTATCCAGTGAATGCTCCTTTCGGTCATCTCACGCCTGGTCAAAAATAAAAATGTTGTTTTAATGGAAAAACAGACTCCGTGGCGTAATGGTTGTGACTACTGCCCGTAGTCCAGAGTTCCCGAGTTCGACTCCCGGTTGGGGCAGACTTTTCGAAGAAAATTCTGTTCCATCCAAACACGTGAGGCTGGCAATTCCGGCCCTACCCAGGCTGGGTGAGGTTAATGTGGGTAGCTGGTACGATTCCCAGCGAATGGAGGGTAAAACCCCCGTCCTGTCTACCTCAAGTCAGGACGTTAAAACCAAAAAGAATCAATGGACATGAAAGGAGCCTAGACATTGGATTTGGGCGTCCATATAATCCTCTCACCACCGTGATTTAGGTAGCAATACCTATATCACGGACACGGAATTATTATATATTATAATGGAAAAAATCTTACCACACTTCCATTGTGGTAAGATGTCCCAATCTGCGGAGGAAAAAAGGGCTCCAGCAATTACTTTTTATTTTATTTTGTGAAATATGGAGTTTTTACCTTTACACTAAGGGGGGGGATCGATACCATTTTTTTTTTTTTTTTTAACTTAGCTTTAAAGTCTTTCGGTTGAACTCCACCACTGGCGTTTCTACCAATTACTATTACGACGAAATTGTAAATATAGCAGAAAAAGGCATTTTCACCATCAACTCAACGCAAAAGACCTTAAAGACGTCTTTTTTCGCATCTTAAGAAAGCGGATACATCGTGACAGCGGATTTGTGACGTCATATTTACCTAGTTGAATTTTTCAGTATACACATTCTTATAGGGAGGGTTTTCTACCAAGAATTTCATCGTTTTCTGTGCTTCGGACACCTTTACTGTTCATAATAAAGTCCCTTTTAAATTTTGTCTGAAATCGTATCGCGTATTCAGAACTTTACTATAGTGTACAATATGTTTTTATTAGATAAAAGACATAATTATATGTACAGTAAAAATAATGATTACAAAGTAATGAAAAACTAGGAAACAATGAGGGTTGAATGGAAGATATTGCCAAAGGCAATAACCCCGCCCTTTAGTTAGGACATACGTGTGTATATATTCATCTATTTTTTCCGTAAGACGTAATAACCAGAAATTACTATATAGGGTATTAATTATAATACTGGGCTATATTTTTATTGTAGTTTTTATAATATTTACAGTAAAACACCCACTATTGGAAACATTCTGAATAAATAAACAACTAGGGGCAGGCTAATGAGAAATGAAGATACTTTTAATAACATAGAGCGATTGGAAGGTGGAAGGACAGACACTTTATTTAAACAGTCAGTGTTTAGTTTTTTAGCTCAGTCAATGTGTAAGAAACGGGGGTTGTTTAATTATTGTTCTTCATACAGGTTGTCCAGCACCCACCGTATCTCAAGAAAATATATCCTTCTGAAACCTGAAAATACAGAAAAACGCTGAAACCCGTATTCCTTAATTTTTTTGGGGATTAAGTTTCAGCAAAAAAATGCCTACACTGCCCCAGTCAGGCTGGGCACGGACCAACTTTAAAATCTTCAATATAATGGTATGTAGTGCGGCATATTGTTTAGACCACAATGAGAGAAATACATTGCAACAAATTTCATAGAGCTACGACATACCCTCCAGATACAGGGTCTGCCCTTCTAGCTAATATCCCTATGTTCTGACCTATAAAATAATTCGTTAACCGTACGTTTCAGAAGGATAAATTTTCTTGATATTAACTCCTTTTATCCAGACCTTTCAAAAAAGGTATAACTCGACCTATTCTGTTGGTGTTAGTTTCTGGTCGCTTTCGTCGTCAGGACGGGGGTTTTAGCCTCCATTCGCTGGGAATCGTACCAGCTACCCACATTAACCTCACCCAGAGTAATGTTAGAGGTTGTACGGAAATCATTTTCGTCAATATCCCCGTTCGGATGGCGAATAAATGTTGATACATAATTTTGAAATCAGATCATCTAGGATACGCCTCCAATTTATTTTTAAAAAAATTGGTCAGTTAACCTAGGATTTCTGGCGTTGTAAAGAAGAAACAAACCGGAAAATAGATACAATAACACAAACACACAAGTTGCTAACAAAATCACAATGCCCGAGATTCGGTAACATAACATTGGCTCGACTTAAGGTGATTCAGGTAACATAAATCGCCTAACAGATCTTGATCAAATGAAGTTGTTCATTGGTCAATAAATTGAAGGTATATCCTTTGAAATGTTGGAACTTAGTTGTTAACAGAAGTTGTCTGCAGCAAGGAACATATTAACAATGGCGGACATCATCTGTATATTGTGTTCAAAACCACTTGAAAATAAAAGTCGAACATCATTGAAAAAAATTCTCGGTTTTATTAGGGTTACAACAAAAAAAATCCGAGCCGCACCTAAGGTATCATAATATATGCAAAGTTTTCCCGAAAAGTACACCAGTACTTCATGGGAAGAGAAGAAAAACGTGTTGGGTGCATGGAAGAGATTGCCATAGGCAATAACCCCGCCCTTTTTATTGTCTATATTGTTTCCATTCCTGAAAAGTACACCTCGTACTTATAATATGTAGACGAGCACGAGATACATAGGTATTATAGAATGTTATTTAATACATAATAAACATTATTATTTATTTTTGTAATTGTTATTTGTACTGTACATATGTCTTATTATCTAATGAAGAATTCAATAATAATGTAAATATCATTATTACTATTTTTTCTTTACTTTACTAATAACTAACAAAATTCTTGGAAAATCTCTAGAAATGTCAACTTATTTCTACTTGCTCTACAAAAGAGAGACTCAGAATAAAATTATCAACATCTAACACTTTGTAGGTATCTAATACGTCCCCTTTCATGTCAGTTTGACTGACTCTTTTACTTGCCTATTAATGCTATCAATAAGTAGATTCCAATACATAGGTATGTCTGTGTAAATGTTGATAATACTCTCTCGCCCTACTTTTGTGAAAATAACAAGCAGTCTATCGTGAAAGCCCTGTTGATATGAAGCCCACGTACTACCTGCGAAAGTTGTTGCATCTCCTCCACATGTTCGGACTGCTGCATCTGCCGAATTACTACCAACACGAGTGGAAGTCCTCACTGCACCACGTGTACTGTCTGGGGGTCCACTGCATCATAGCCGTCGCGATGATGAGTAATGCCATCAGTATGGTCGTCTACTCATCCCGTAACTTGGCCGAGTTTCTTCAGAGACTGTTCGAAATTGTATCGTTCTGCGGGTACTACTATGAAACGCTTCTTTTGAATGTGAACTTGACCCAATATCTATCAATATTAGAAAAGTTAGACAGTTCATTCTGTACAAGGAATACTAAAATGATGAGGAGGTACAAAAGAGAAGAGAAAATCTCATGTCTCGTATGGACCTTAGTCATGACCAACACATTTCTTTGTAAGTACCTATCATGCTTGGCATGCTTAAAACAAAATGTTTTGAACAGATGCTTAAACTGTTATTAAACACACTGTTTTTGTGTTTTCAACATTATTCTGTTTTTTTTTTTTTTTTTTAAGTTCCTTTAGACATATTTTTTCTCGAGTGTTTATAAAACATACCTCAGTAAAAATTATTTATTGATTTGTCCCATCAACAATACCCCATTTCCACCGATTTTTTCTCCATCTACCGACCTCGGTAGCTTGATTGATAAGGTGGCGGGCTTGTAACCTGGAGGTCGGTGGTTCAAGTCCCAGGATCAGCAAAGATATAGTAAAGCGAGTTTGAGTAGTTGTGACATGACGAAAGTGACTAACGCAAATATAATTTTTATTTTAAATCTCCATCTCCGACGAACGGGTAAGTAAGCAAGCGGTGTGTTTCAAATCAATTGAGGATCATAGATTTTATACATCTATGTATAAAGCATCCCGGCTCTTAAGGTGGTCGTATTGCATTCAAGACTTGCCCCATTGTGGTTGGAAGCTTCAGTCCCGTGATGAAAATCAGCCATTGTCTAATACTTATAAAGTTGGTGTATTTGGTAAATATCAGGATGTTTATGCTATGCTAAAAAACAAAAAATTGGTTAAAAAACAAAAAACGTCTTTATGAAAGAGATCAATATTTTTTTTATTTTTATATTCTATACTTATTTTTTTTTTTTTGTAGAATCTAAAATGTAGGAAAAACGATATTCTACCATATAAAATAAATTCGAAGAAAATATGTAAAGTAGTTACAAGTGATTTAGTATAAAATCTGAAAATTGCCAATTGTAGACAGTGTGAACCAATCAGTCCAAACACGAGGAAGTATTGTGTCCATAATTGGCAGTGTATTTTTTATTTCAGCCATTTTCGCCGAGGCTGTCATACTTCCCTTAGATGAAGAGGACACGGAGTTAATTAAATATATTTACGGAAGAAAGTACGGGAGGAAACTACCTGTTAACTTTTATATTCCAGGAGTAGACCTCAGCGAGCCCCAGTACTACTGGGCGTCCTCTTCCTTCACCGTGTATTTGGGAACACTAATGGTCGTTCTTGGCACCGTCTGCTTTTGCCAGTTTCCATTGTTCACCATGAATATAGAAGCACAGAGTAAAGTTCTCAGTAGATACATTAAAATGATTGGAAGTGTCCACCGTGATAGCAGAGGCGACAGCATCATGTATACAAACATAATCAACAACGAGTATGTCTTGGGGAAACGGGATGGTCTTCATGACTCTGGTGGTTTTAATAAAATTTGGAGCCTCAGAGAAATGAAACAAAAGCGAGAGAAATGCATTAGTTATGAAGTTTTCTATACAAGACAAGTATTTATTTTCCATCAAAAAATGTTATCCTTGAGAGAAATAGTAAGTACCTATTATGTATGCCAGTGTGTATTGTTTAAGTAACTGAGTTCTTTGGAAAGAACCTGGTTTTAAATATGTAAAGGTACGTCCACACTACGTTGAATGTCTCGATCGACACAATCGACATAGTGTGGACGTGTCGATCGAGGCTTTGGAGTATTAACACTGTCGACCGACAGTGTCGATTTAGGACATTTGTTATTATTATTATTATTAAACATGTTGGTGCTGGGTCAACACGAGCGCACCGGAAGGTATCCCTTACAAACAACTGTAACCAAATTTTGAATACAATTTTTTGTCGGCACGGGGGATCGAACCCGGGACCTTCCGCATGGCAAGCGAGTGCTTAACCACTGAGCTAATCGCGCGCTCATTCCATTACTTTCCTTTCTCTAGGATAAGGAAAGTAATAATAGGGAGTGCCTATTAAATTCCAAAGTTGACCTGGAATTCCTGGAAATAACCTTGAAGGGGCCATTTAAGAAACTTTTCAAGATTACCATTAAGTGTCCACAGAGCTATGAAAATGATCTTAGGATAGTTTTTTTCTATTGTCAGTAGTTCTCGAGATATTTGAATGTCTCATTTATTATGGGACACCCTGTATAAGATTATTAATATCCAATATCGTTTTAACCCTTATCTTGGCAGAGAATTTCAATTTTTAATTTATTATTGGATGGTTGGTGGGTGGTTGGATGGAAGGATGATTATTGGATGGTTGGATGGAAGAGCTCCATCCTGCCACTTTAAATAAAGCGTTTAAAAATTGAAATAATTTTAAATGTTCTGTGGAAGAAAAAATGCTTTAGGATTAATTTTTGGCCAATAGAGTAAAAAAAACTGATGGTATCCAAATATACACAAAATTACACATTGCCAAGATAAGGGTTAAATATTTTTCCCATCGACTTACTTCTGTCTCTCCCCAGTACACAAACATGATGCACTGGACATTTGTCGGCAGAGCCCTGTGTGCCATGGTTATGCTGGCATTGTCCGTGTACCAAGCCTTTTCTCCAGAGCTCTACTCCCGGAAAACCTTCTTCAAATACTGCGTGGAGTTGACTGCTGTCATGAGCGGTTACTTCTACTTCTGCTACATGTCAGAGAGGTGGCAACACTGTAATGAACGCGTCAGGCGATCCGTGGAGGATAGTTGCTGGTATCTGTGTTCTCCACCTGTGCAGCGCAATGTAATTATGATGCACGTGCGAACTGTCAACACTGCAGAGTTCGTACAGGTGTACCAAGTCTTCAGAGCGAGCTATTCCTACTATGTGAGCTCTGTGAAACTCGCCTACAGCTTTTTCAACTTTGTCAAACTTGGGACCTATGCCAAAGATGGCAAGTAAATACGTTATTTTTTTTTTGGCTATTAAACGTGTTCATCAAAGAAGAAAAGCAAAGGGGCAAGGACTCTGAATGTTACAGACCTCTCTTTAAATAAATATTCATTAAAAAAAAAGCAAACTTGGCAACACTGTAATAACGTTTTATAATTTTTAATAATGTGACCTATTCCTATTACATACTTTTTGTCATCATTTTTCACTACCCTCAACAACATATTCGACCAAGTTTGCTTATCCGTAGTATGCCTCCCCTCTGAGGGACAAGAAGTAAGATAATATACTTTCCATTAGGTGCTAGGTCTTCACAAACACACCGGAAGGTGTCTCTTAACAAGCAAATGTAATCAAATAAAATTATGAATACAATTTTTTTTTTTTTTGGATCTGGGGTTCTAACCAGGAATCTTCCGCATGGTGAGAGAGGATCTTAACACTGAGCTACCACTGTGATCAGTGTTAAAGATGGGTCCGAACGCTTAAGATGCTATTTTGAAGGGCTACATTGCACCCGAGCTACGGCTAGAGGCATGGCCCTATATATACTTTTACTAACCCTACTCTACACAATGAGGCATTGCCGTATTTGCTGTACATCGTTTTAGCCCTGAATTCGGAGACATCGTTTGGGAAGAGGGAAGAAAGTATTGTAATCACAGGTAAGGAGATCGAATGATACAGGAGGAATGGTTTTACGAGCTGCCTTTTTGTCTCGAGACTATATTAACGCGTAGTTACAGGGTATTTCTGAAAAAAATACTGAAAAATACTAATCCTGAAAAATTCGCGATTGATGCTCTCAAATTTCAAATCTCAATCCCGCAATATACTTAAATTGAGAACTTGTGATGAAGCCAGCGTCTATTACACGTTGAATACACCATTTGTCTGAAGTTGAGCATTGTCCCGCAAGGTTAGGGTGACCATTCAAATTCGAACCTTCGTGATGTTGGCTATTCCCGACCCAACTCAGGCTTGGTGAGGTTAATGTAAGGTAGCTGGTTTGTGAGTTTCCAGTGAATGGAGGGTAAAACCCCCGTCTCGAAGGACCTAAAGAGAGATTAAGCAAAACAACAACCACAAAAATTCATGATGCCCGAGGTTTTACTCCTCAACTTCAAACAATAACATGACTGTGTAACGAAATATTCCTTAACTTCATTATCTTAATTATTGTGTCCCTAGTAGGGAATCCAATCCCGGGATTGGATTTCGGTTTCGGGATCCCGGGATTAGAAATGATCAATCCCGGGATCCCGGGACCAATCCCGGGATTAGTAAAAAATTTAATTTTGTACGTTTTAGTACCCTTTGAGCCTCATTTTACGCTAATATTATTTGATAAAAGGCGTTATTTAAGATGTATTACTATAGACTAAAATTATAGTATACTCAGAAATTTAATAGAAAACAATTTGTTTAAAAGAAAACTTGAAATTAGCAACGTTTTCTTTATATTAATACAAACACAATATAAATTTCTGAAACAAGTAATTTAATTAGCCATTAACCTAACAGGGTGTTATGAACTGAGATAAAATACTTAAAAAAAGAAATAATACTACCAACATGAATCTGTACCTAATAAACATGAGCAATTAAGCAATTTGTACGGGCTACTTCTTAAGAAAGTAGGCTCGTAGAAAAATAAGGCTATCGATGGTTTCATCGCCTCACCTACTTCTGAGCTTATTCTGAATGAATCCAGCAGCAGAAAAGGCCCTTTTCTATTCAACACTAGTTGGTGGAATGCTGTGAAAATAGTTCTTAGCTAGTGTAAGGTGTAAACCTCTATCACCTGCATTTTCATACAGCGCCATCTCCCTCTTTAATGTGGTGTTTAGGTGATCAATCCTGTTCTCATTATAAGCCGCAACATAGTCCAAGGCTCAAGAGACTCACGTATCCCTCCCACACAGTGCTAGATTAGACCCTTAGATTCCTTGAAACAGTTTATAATATAAAAATATATATCCTAATAGCGAAATAATTCTTTAATCATTAAAATTGTAAGTAAATTGTCAATCCCGAAAATCCCGGAAATCCCGGGATTTGAAAATCCAAATCCCGATCCCGAAATGAAAATTCAGTCCCGGGATTGGATTCCCTAGTCCCTAGCTCTGTTTCCCGCAAGTGATACACCATACACATACACATAATACACATCCCTCGTACAGACGCACATACAATGAGTAACAAAAGTACATAGGTAGAGAGAGGTACACACTACACGTACACATACTAGATCAGATACCTAAGTATGATTTTGGCATCTATTTTAGCACGCGGAATGTTTATTGGGAATAAACACAACAGTATGTATAATTATGTATATTGTACATCTATACGTAGGTATGATGTATATGACCGAGGCAGCATAAGAGTGAGAGAGAGAGAGAGAGAGAGAGAGAGAGAGGGATTGACCGGGCGTCGACGCGTCAGGCTAGAGTAAATGCAGAGCAGAGCGAGGTAGGGGAAGTGAGCTGTGGCAGTAGGGGAAGTTGCAGACAGAGAGAGAGGCAGACACTCGCAGTCGCTGCCAGAGTTCAGTTTTAGAGAAGGTTCAGACGTAGACGTGTGGCCGGCGGGCTAAGCGTGTGTAGAGATGTTGTGTGTGCGTGTGACATAGTGCTCATGATGGAGACGATCGGGCAGCAACCTGCCTACAACCCCCATCTCAAGAAAGTGCTCAAGACCTACCAGCTTAGTGCGGTGAAAAGCTTGCAGGGTCCGAGTACCGTGTTGCGGACAGAAGGCGTCGTGACGGTGACTCTGGTTCCCAAGAAGGAATTTGCGGACACTGAGCCCAGACCTGAGCCGTACCTCACCCCCCCGCCCCCGCCCATCCAGCAGCTTCCCATCCTCACCAGGGCGGATCAGTCCCGTAGTGAGCTGTCCGAGACCTGGCTGGAGGGGGAGGTGATCTCCTGCTTCGTGGTGGGGGGAGAGAAGCGCCTCTGTCTGCCACAAATCCTAAACAGTGTTCTTCGCGATTTTATTTTACCCCAAATTAACCAAGTGTGTGACGATTTGCAAATTTTTTGTTCGCGCTGCAACCCGGAGCAGCTGGAGGTGCTGAAGCTCAGCGGGATCCTGCCCTCCAGTGCGCCCTCATGCGGGCTCATGACCAAGACAGACGCGGAGCGGCTCTGCAGCGCCCTCATCCACCAGCGGCCCGGCGCCCCCCCGCGCGGCGCCAAGCACGTCACCTTCTCCTTCAAGGTGTACCACGAGTGCTTCGGGCAGGGGCGGGGGGTGTGCATGCCAGAGCTGTTCCTGGGGGGGGAGGCCCGCTGCATCCAGTGTCTGGACTGCCACGGGTTCTTCTCTCCTCAGCGCTTCGTCTGCCATGTACATCAGAGCTCGGAGAACAGGACCTGCCACTGGGGGTTCGAATCTCACAAGTGGCGGAGTTATCTCCTGGCACTGGAGGAGCAGCCTCACTACGAGCAGTGCCTCAGGATACTCACCATCTTCAAGGAGCAGCACTCCGAGGCAAACCAGCCCTCAGGAAAACGAAAACAGGTAAGAGTCGCTTTCTATTATTATGCTAATTCTCTTGAGATCGACAGCAGGTGAATTGCTAGAGGACCTGTTATAAGATTATTTTTAACAATGTCAAAATATTTATCAGTAATAATATTTTATAAGCTCTAAACTTATCTATTTTAACAGTTGGATAGAATTCAGGGCAATCACCCCTTCTTTTTGGTTCATATAAAGTTTTGTTTACTCTTCGATCAAGGCTGCGCTAAAGTTTGTGGCAAATCAATATTATTATTATTATTATTATCATCGAATAGGTTCAGGTCAAACTGTCTCTGAAAAGTCAAAGGTTTGAAACTTTGAATACCTACCAACGCAACGCCCGACACTTTGGAACTCATAAACTGATATCAATTGCTAAAGATAATCTTGAGATAGATGGTTTGAATCCCAAACATTTCGAATTTGAGAAAGATAGTTTTGAGTGAGTCACTGTGACATAATTCTTATAAAGTAACTATAGAAAACAAACAAAATATGATAATTTTATTAAGAAACCCTAAATTGGCTCAGTAATAGTTTTGATGATTTTGTTTGATGTGCCTACAGTCAAGTTCCTTTCATTGTACGTAAAGCTGAAATTTCCTTGAGCCCCCAAAATATGAATGAAACATGTACCTAGAAACATTAGCTGTATTTTTCTTTCTAACCAAAGTGGATTCAAATGGAATAAAATGGACGAACTGGAAGAAAGTCATTTTTCTTTTGGAAGAGGAAAACTCTTCTTCCAGTTTGTTTAACCAAAATGTATTTATAAAATTCCATTTTCTTCCAATTCTTTTATCCATTGGAAGAAAATGGAAATATTTATTCGGAAATACCGAACTGGAAAAAAAAAAATATCCAAAAGAAAAACACGGCCCGAAAAACACCATGTCCGAAAACAACTTCGTCTTGAGGCTGATTCGTCCAGAAATATGAAAAACTGGGTAGGTCAAATTTTCGACGAATACAAAAATTTCCTTCCTTATACCTAGGATAAGGAAAGTATAAATGTGCTTTCTAATTACACCCAAGGACTCAAACAATGACTTTTTCAACTTTTTTGATTGATAATGGCGTTTTACCTGTAAATTAAGGGGGGTCGATTACCATATATTTTTCGATATCTTCAAGTTCTAAAGTCCGCCAGCCGCCAATTGGATTTCCACCACTGGTGGCTTAAAGATCCAGAGAACGTGCAAAAAAAACATGTATTTTTACAAAAATTAATTTATTATTTTTGAAAGGAGTTTAACGGTATAAATGAATTATTAAATACAATGTAAAAGATCTTTTATCAATTTTTTTTTCTTTCTTTTTTTTGATAATAAGGTTTATTTATAGCTTTATTTACGAACAACAATGATATTAAACTTGGTAGATATAGTCCAGAGAGAGAGTGGGAGGAAAAGTCCCAAATACATGTTTGATCAAACGCGGTAACATTTTCTAGGACAGAATTTTTGCTTTTTGAAGAAAATTCTCAAATTTTTCCTTATGTATATTACGGAAACCATTGGACTATTGGTGTAGCATTTTATTATTATAAATATTTTAACTTCCTTATTATAGGATAAGGAAAGTATAAAGTGATATATTTTGTAAGGACCATTCTTACAACAATTTATTGTGTCCTCAACACCCTTATTTAAATAAAGAGTTAGTCATGCTAACCCATACAGGACCGTCCTCAGGAGTGCAAGGTCCAAATATTCGGCTATACATACCCAGACGGCACAGAAAGTGTTTAAAAAGATTTTAAAAACACTTATTTTGACAAGATTCAAACATTTTATAAAGCTTATTTTGACAAGGCTTAACATTTTAGAAACACTTCTGTAAGCTTACTACTTCCTCCCCCTGAGCATTTTATTAAGCTTATTTTTACAAGGTTTTGGAAATTGCATACCTACTTAATAATTAAGGGGCTCCATATTGAATTTCATACCGCCGCCATTGCCCGGGAAAATTTGAAAATTGTGATTTCACAGGTAGGGCCAGGAAATTTTTAAAATTAATTTGGATTTGATGAAAAATATACTTTTTCAAGGCAATTTGGTCTACAATGATGAAAAGCTGTTGATGAAATGCTAACATTAATAAATAAGAAGACAATTTGTGTTTTTCAGTTTTATATTTTTCCATTTACATGGTAAAAGAATTGAAAGCAAAAATATGTAACAAACAAAAACATGAAACAAACAGAATATAATACATAGAATCAGCAGATAAATTAAGCCTAGTGGACTTAATTAATCTAAATCTATTATACATATAGGTAATTAAGAGAGAGATATGCTGAAATGCCATCTTCCTGCCCAGCAGCAGGCTGCCCAAAGACAAAGAATACCAGAACAGAAGTTGAGATTATTGAAGATGAAATTAGGAAATAGAACCCAGAGAGAATTTTGACTATAACATGGCATTCATAAAAAAAGAACAGTCTTCCAGATTTTTTTTTTGTTTGTTCAAGTGGGTTTAACCTCAATTGCATAGTCATATCATGACCGAGGTTTTACCCTCATTTGCAGGAAACTCACAAACCTGTTACCCACATTAAGCTCACCGAGCCTGGGTTGGGCCATTTTATTCTGAATTTACTGGGAATAGTACCAGGTAGCCACATTGACCTCACCCAGCCTGATAAATGCTGTGTATACCCATGCCAGCTTCATATTTTCAAAAGAAGGAGAATTATCTGTTTCACAACAACAAAAATGAACCAAAATCTTTGTATTACGGGCAGTAGTCAAATCCTTAATAATGGAAGCTACTGTTTTAAAAGTTAAAATTAATGAACACATTATAGTAAAAAATGTACTTATTACAAGTAAAAAACTGTCTAAATTTGCAACACTTAATACTTCTTCTTAACTTACAATATTTTTTTTTATGTCATAGCTGGTTGAAGATCCATAAAAAACCCCTGTCCTGATTTGAGATAGTGAGGATGGGAATTTCATTCTGAATTTAATGGGAACAGTACCAGCTACCCACATTCACCTCACTCAGCCTGAGTAGGGCTAGATATACCAGCCTCACATTTTCAGAGAACAGATTTATTTATTTAAAAAAAATGGGGGTTGTATACTGAATTTACTGGGAATAGTACCAGCTACCCACATTAACCTCACTTAGCCTGATAAGGGCTAGAAATGCCTTATTTTCAAAGGGAACAGAATTTGCTGTTTGAAAGAAGAAAAAAACTGTAAATTGAACACAGGATCTTTTGATTATGGAACAGTGTAGTCAAATCTTCAATAATGTGAACCTATTAAAAAGCCTTTAGCTAGTCAGTTCTCTGTTTATAGTTGTTTAGCAAAACACTGGTCTTCTCCCTGTTTAAAATCCCCCAGTCAGACACCTGTTAAGAGTGTGATTCTGATTAAGTGGAATATCTGGAACAGGTTAATCTCCAGCATTTCCACATACATATCCTGGTTTGACTATAAAACAATGTAAGATATTGTTTAGCTATTGCTTACCCCACTAATTAATGCATGGAAATTGGTACACTTTAGAACAGTAAACTTTTTAAAGTAGAGAAAAATTTCTTTTTAGTTACACCCTAAAACTGTGATGAAGGAACTTTAGAAGAGTCAACTTGTTGGACTTTTATCAGAAATTGTTAGATATAATTACATATTGTTAAATCATCAATAAAATGTGTAGTCACTTTCACTTATCCGGTGTTGGGTTCAATATGTTTGAGGAGGGAGGCAGCTTGAATAGGTTTCTTCAGATTGAAGCTTGTTGGATTGGATGCACAATACATGTAAACAGGTGGAAAATATCATGTGGATTTCCTCCATAGATCATATTTTAAATGCTAGGATCCAGTTTAAAAAGATATTATGTTTGCAGACATATTGACCATCCTGACCTCAGTTGGTCAAAAATTGTTCATGCTCTCTAAGGTAAAAGTTTGTAAAGAGCTCCAGAATTCAGTCAGAGCATTGGATCACTAAAAACAGAACTATTTTAAGTTACAATACTAATATAACTAATAACTTAAAAGTGTTTTGCGACTTGATAAACTTTTCAGTTATTTAATTTCAAAAATTCAATATGGAGTCCACAGACCATTGATGAAGAAAGACATATTGCATACATAGTCACACATTTATTTTTTAAGGCGTTTTCTCTATTCCGATGTCTTGCGAAAAAAAATATTTAAAAAACTTATAAAAGATTGCGGAAACCTTTCCAAAGTGTTTATAAACCTTGCCTAAGTAAGTTTTCCGCAAACTTATTATTTCATACTTTTTTATACTTTTTTAAATCTTGTGAAGTAAAGGTTATTTTTACAAGGAAAAATCTATACTTTTTTTATACTTTTTAAACCTTGTGAAGTAAAGCTTATTTTTACAAGGAAAATTCAGAGTCTATAAAGCTTGTGTAACCTTTTGTGCCGTCTGGGTACTCATTACTCACCCAGTAGGACCAAAGGATATACATAATACGCGTTTTGAAACGCGCTCTACTATTTATACATATTATTACTTCCGAAAAATTTCTAATATTAGAAGTCGGAAGTACCTACGAGTATTGTGTTCGTTTTTTCAAAAAAAAGTTTTTTTTTTGGACGTTTTTATAACCTCTTGAGCAACTTTGGTTTTGTGTCTGTCCGTCGCGTCGGTCTGTTTAATACATTCCTTGTAATAATACAACGCGCAAATCTCAGAAACTACTGAATGGATTTTAACGACCTCTAACTTTTTACTTATACGCTTATATCTCGATTTTCATGAAAACAAATGTATGGACATCCGTATTAGCGTTTTACACAGTTTTATAATACATAGTTTAGCCTTGATATTTATAAAACCACGAAACTTTAGATCAAAAAGTGCAAAAATAAGGTCTACGACTTGCTGATACAGAATTTTTTGTGGAATTTAAAATTAAGGATTTTTTTTGTGGAATCTAGAAACGGTGTACTACCATGCAAAATAAATTTGAAGAGAATCGGTAAAGCAGTTTCGGAAATATAAGTGATTTACTATAAAATCTCAAAATTGCCAAGTGTATACAATGTGAACCAATCACGAAGAAGTTTTGTGTCCATAATTGGCAATGTGTAATTTTCAATTCTTGCAATTAGAAGTATATTTTTGGTGGAATTAAACCTTCTGTGTGCCGAGTTACTTGGCGTGTCGCACTGCTTGTTCCTAAATAATTCACCAAAATGAAACAATGGCGAACCTGTGAGCCAACCTGACTAATTACCTTCATTACTGTGTTTCCATTATTTCCCTTAATTTCATTTTAATAGTTTAATGGCAGAGTCAATCTATGTTGTCAGATATGAATGTGAATGAGTATCAAGTTTTGGCCGGGAGGGATATACCTACACGCTATAGGTATTATCAACATTAGCTTGGAATCCGGTCTAGACAAATATATTTTATCATCTCTCCTATTCACGAGGCAGTGTTGCCAAGTGCCTTCGCCTGACTGGCCTGCCCGCCTCATGATTCAAACTACTTTTATATCCGTAACCATGGCTGACCTTGGGATTTGTATGGAGCCTGGCAAACATTCCCGGCCGGGCGCGTTCATAGAGATGAGAAATGAGATGGGCCAAGTCCTAGCTCTCAGCTTGGAACTCCATGCCTCTACAACTCAGGTACCTACATAACTTTTAGGCTGGGATTAAATTAACAGTAGCCAGCGTTGATGGCGCGTCGAATGCACCGGTTCTCGTAGGATCACCGAAGTTAAGCAATGTCCAGCGAGGTGAAGACTTCGTGATGCTGGCATTCCGGCCCTACCTAGACTGGGCGAAGTTAATGTGAGTAGCAGGTTTGTGAGTTTCCTGCGAATGCAGTTGAAAGCGACGCTAAACCCTCATTAAAAATAATAATAATAACAGTGGGCAAAAATTAACTGGTGTGAATATTTCACGACTTCCTATTACAAAATAATAAGGAAGTTTTTTTTCACATGTAAAAAAATCTTAGAAAATTTCGAAAATTAAATCACGTGTCTATATCAGATCTAGTGTAAAATAGCGATTTGGTATTGGTATGAGTAGGGCTGTCGGCTACGAAAGCTCTTTATCACTGCGACTTTAAATGGATCTTTTGTGACATGCCCTGTAGCTCTAAAAGAGGCTCCTCCACATTAACAGAGAATGTGTTTTGCTGTCTCTGGGGCGTTTTTCCAGAGACGGCATTTTGGGTCTTCAGCGATGTCCATGTTGTTTATATGGTAGTTGAGGCTGTTAAAAGCGTACAGTGGCCTGTTATAAAGCCAGTAGGTATCATAATTCCTCTCTGCTTAGACAGCATTTCTTTTGTTCTTTTGGGCGAGTGAATTATGAGCCTGTGGCTGGGACTCATTCGGGAAGTTCTTCAGAATTACTCCCACTTTCAAAGTCTTCAGGGCGTTTACAAAGCTTTGAGAAGCAGTTGAGGTTTCGAATGCCACCTCTGTAATCTCCGCTCTACATAGTTGAGGTTGTAGGCATCTTTTGCCTCTCCTGCTTCGTTAGATTGTCACCCTGATGCTCTGGAGTGTTTTCTTCTAACCGAGACTTCAATTAGGTGCTTCTTTACCGGGAAGTGGCTCTATGGCTTTTGCCCGGCCTCTTGTGGATCAAGAAATTGTTTGAGCAGACATTGGAACAGCTTCCCATCAGCTACTTTTTTTTTTTTTTTTTTTTTTTTTTAGAAACACTTTAAATATTAGTAGAACATACAGACAAATTCAGACAAATAATGGGAAAAAGTAAATATAAAAATGATCTTTTATAGATCTACTGAGACTTTTATAAAGATCTCTTTGTTTTGCAGCTTTTCAACAGCTTCTAAGAGATGTTCCTGTTGGTCGCTTTTTACAACAGGGGCAACAAACACTTCGTGGTCTTATTCTTAGCTGATTGATTTGATTTTGAAAAAATTCATTTATTTGAGAGCCACACGGAACTGATGAGTCTTCTTCTTATTGTAATGGAATTTCGGTTTAAGACTGATTAACGGATTTACCTCAAAAGTTTAACTTTCTATTTCATAATCGAGGAAATTTACAAGTAGCTCAGCTTAAAGATCAAAGTTGTGAATATGCTGTTTACAGAGTTCGTATAACAAGCATTACCTACCAACCTCTCAATAGTAGTTAATTCTCGCATTTTGATCACACCTGAAAATAATGTTACCCCCAGTAACATTATTTTCAGTACAGTAGCCACTAATGGACAGATTTAATCGTGAATTAGTTATTAGCAATTGGATAATATAAAGTTTTGATTAAGTTAATGTTTTGTCCATTAGCAACAACTATAACACTGGGGGTTCGCCAATGAAAGCAATGATTGATAACTGATAATGACTTTTTAAAAGCCTACATTTTGTCCATAAGTAATCTATGTAAATATTCAATCATAATCAACAGAACTCAAGGCTAGACCAAATGAATCCCAATTTAGCACAGAGTCTCTTTCTGGTATTTATGTAGGTGCATACTCCAAATAATTATAGGATTTTAGCCACGGGTGAAAACCTCAACGCGGACACAGTGCTAGTTAAGTTCCTATTTTTCAATGATGTAGGATTTCATTTTTTGAGAAAGAAAATTAATATACCTATAACTATACAATTCATTTCATCAAAATCACGCCTTTCTATAAGTTCAATATAGTTTGCACAGTCTATCCATCCTCATGTTTTCAGGCAAACGTATCTTAATATATAAATGTCAAAGTCACTCACTGACCACTGACTGATCATCGCTCTACAGCCCGAACCGTAAGTCCTAGGAAGCTGAAATTTGGTAGGTAGCTTTGTCTTATAGTCTAGATGTGCAATAAGACGGATTTTTCGAAACTCCCACTACAACACCTGCCATTGGCGAAAAAGGATTTTTTGCTTTCACGGCCATGCCTCGGCCCGAAAAGCGGGCGACAGCCCGCTAGTTATTTCTAAAATGATAGAATCGACGGAGATTCGCCTACTAATGGTATTAATTACTTTTATTTGGGTTGTTGATTACATCCTGGCTGTAGTGACACACCCTGCGAGGCATGGCAACATATGGACTGGCCAGATCTGCACGCCTGATTGCTTATTAAGAACGACTGTACATATAAATTATCCATTAGGCTTGTCCAAAGTCAAGGTCTCTAGACTGGTGTACATGTAGGCTTGTCCTCATGTGTTTCTCATTGTTGTGATCAGGAACTTGGCTTGGGAGGACTTGGGGCCTATCCCATGTTCAGGCCACCACTTACACTTACACCCATGTTTATTTGTAGCATCCACGGTGTGTCATATTGCTATGATGTGATATATTATCAGTGTCTGGATCTAGATAGTGCTGGTTTGATTCCCGTGCAGGCCAAAATAATCAGACGAAATGAGATTTCTTGGCTTGCTGTCGTATTTCTATGTTATCTCTTGGCCTATGGCAGAGATTGTAATTTCTTGTACATTTATTGTAATTTCTTACTTTGATGTCAAATAAAGAGTCTTACTATTAGTACCTCTTTTACTTTGAATTATCTATTACCTACATGCGATAATTTTGTTTCTGTCGTAAGTCAAACGGTACAGAATAGCATACACTTTATAAGAATAGATCGCATTCGTCCCATTCTCTTGAACTGACCCAGCACTTGAATGGACAGTATGGTTTGGTGGTAAGCTACCATTGTGGAACACAACAAAACTCTCGAGCATTTTAAGCTGTGACAGAGAACATGTTAATGGTATTGAGGACGAAGAAACATCAGGTAATCTATATATGCGTATTAAATGCGACCAACCTCAACCATGAGGAAGAGGTTGAACAGTACCAACCTCAACCATGAGGAAGAAGTTGAACAGTACCAACCTCAACCATGAGGAAGAAGTTGAACAGTACCAACCTCAACCATGAGGAAGAGGCTAAACAGTACCAACCTCAACCATGAGGAAGAGGTTAAACAGTACCAACCTCAACTATGAGGAAGAGGTTGAACAATACCAACCTCAACCATGAGGAAGAAGTTGAACAGTACCAACCTCAACCATGAGGAAGAGGTTGAACAGTACCAACCTCAATCAAGAGGAAGAGGCTGAACAGTACCAACCTCAACCATGAGGAATAGGTTGAACAATACCAACCTCAACCATGAGGAAGAGGTTGAACAGCACCAACCTCAACCATGGGGAAGAGGTTAAACAGTACCAACCTCAACCATGAGGAAGAGGTTGAACAGTACCAACCTCAAGTAGGATTGGAAAGACAGAAGGAAGATGATATACTTGGGAATTTCCAGGGAACAACACTAAGAGGAAACAATGAAATACAAAGGTGATAAAAACAGATTTGTTAGAATTGTCTCTGTGCTCGTTGGTATCGAACCCTTGAACTGTCCGTGCTATGGCCTGATATCCGATGCACTTGATGCATCCTCTGTGTGTGTCTGTCTGTCAGAGAGATAAGTGCAACATGTTGTATGATGTGATATCCCCGTCTGAGTGTCGGTAATTATCATTTCACAAGGCTGACGTATCGGACAAGTTAATGCTACATGCCAACCAGTAAACAATTTAGGCCAATGCACTCTCCGGGATGCTTTTTTTACACTCCGCATGGCTCAGGGAGGTAGCTCCTCTCTCTGGTGCATAGGAATATAATTTCTGCTAGCTTGTTCAATCATAGAACACAATATGTACTTGTACATATCTGTATCCGTCTCTTATATTTTCAGACTTAAATTCTTGTAAAATATTCCTGTACTCTGAAGTCTGTTTTGTTTTCGAAACTTATTGAGAAATACACCTACAGAGTTTTAAGTCCCTAGAAATTGTGTGAGAGTTACCAGGTGCAACTGAATAGATAGTTTACACTTTTTAGTGATCCTCAGTTTTATTTCGACTAAATAGTTGTGTTACAATTATAAATTAGATTTATCTCAGTATGAATGGATAACATAGCCATAGCGGTGGATAACTTGAATACTTATAATAAAGGGTTGGGTGGAAGAGATTGCCATAGGCAATAACCCCGCCCTATACGTAGTTAGGACATATGTATAATATATTTTATTTATTTTTTTCTTGTTTATATTATTAATACTGTCAATTTTATATTTAATTTTACCATTGTTTGACTGTATATATGTTCTGCTAATAAAGAATTTCTAAATAAATAAATACTAAAACTGCTGATCTGTAGCTTCGGTCTCTAGACTTCAAATTCAAACATCTTTTCTCATTTAGTTTTCTGCTGATCTTTAGCTTCGTTCTCTAGACTTCAAATTCAAACATCTTTCCTCGTATAGTTTTCTGCTGATCTGTAGCTTCGTTCTCTAGACTTCAAATTCTAGACTTCAAGTTTGGGCATACGAATTCGCACCAAGTTGAAAAATAGACAGTTCTCCCTGCTTGATGATAACAATATGATAACCATGTCCATGGTAAATGGATAGACATCTTTATTATCTGCTTGCTCCTAGGAATTCTTATTTTGTCTCATGGCTCTGGATTTCTGAATAGCAGGCAGGGTGTGTTGAAGTAACGGCTAGGAATTAATAATGTTGTGACCAGATTTGTTGTTGGTAGCACGACAGCGGCCACACGGGTCTTGCTGTCGCGCAGAAGCAACTGTGGAAGTGGAATTGGAATGAACTGTGGAAGTGGAATTGGAATGAACTGTGAAAGTGGAATTGGAATGAACTGTGAAAGTGGAATTGGAATAAACTGTGAAAGTGGAATTGGAATGAACTGTGGAAGTGGAATTGGAATGAACTGTGAAAGTGGAATTGGAATGAACTGTGAAAGTGGAATTGGAATGAACTGTGAAAGTGGAATTGGAATGAACTGTGAAAGTGGAATTGGAATGAACTGTGGAAGTGGAATTGGAATGAACTGTGGAAGTGGAATTGGAATGAACTGTGGAAGTGGAATTGGAATGAACTGTGGAAGTGGAATTGGAATTAACTGTGGAAGTGGAATTGGAATGTCAGTTTTGCTCCTCGTACAACAACCTGATGAGCGCTAAATGAATGTCAAAACCAGCCTGGACAAACTACAATGAGACATCTGCTGGACTACTCTAAATGAACTGACATGTCCGCCCAGACAAGCTACAGTGAGACATCTGCTGGACTACTCTAAATGAACTGACATGTCCACCCAGACAAGCTACAGTGAGACATCTGCTGGGCAACTCTAAATGAACTGACATGTCCACCCAGACAAGCTACAGTGAGACATCTGCTGGGCAACTCTAAATGAACTGACATGTCCGCCCAGACAAGCTACAGTGAGACATCTGCTGGACAACTCTAAATAAACTGACATGTCCGCCCAGACAAGCTACAGTGAGACATCTGCTGGACAACTCTAAATAAACTGACATGTCCGCCCAGACAAGCTACAGTGAGACATCTGCTGGACAACTCTAAATAAACTGACATGTCCGCCCAGACAAGCTACAGTGAGACATCTGCTGGGCAACTCTAAATGAACTGACATGTCCGCCCAGACAAGCTACAATGAGACATCTGCTGGACAACTCTAAATGAACTGACATGTCCGCCCAGACAAGCTACAATGAGACATTTTCTTGGCAACTCTAAATGAACTGACATGTCCACCCAGACAAGCTACAATGAGACATCTGCTGGGCAACTCTAAATGAACTGACATGTCCACCCAGACAAGCTACAATGAGACATCTGCTGGGCAACTCTAAATGAACTGACATGTCCACCCAGACAAGCTACAATGAGACATCTGCTGGACAACTCTAAATGAACTGACATGTCCGCCCAGACAAGCTACAATGAGACATCTGCTGGACAACTCTAAATGAACTGACATATCCACCCAGACAAGCTACAATGAGACATTCAGTGGCCCATATAAGGAATGACATAAAATTGTAGAATCAACTGAACTAATGGTGTATATTTTGACCGTTCATTTGGAATTTATTTCTTAAAATTATCTATCGTTTTGCCAGCTAGCCTAGTATTCACTAGTCTGCTTCCTGTTCATTGTCTCTCAGACAGTAGCCTAGCTAGTCTGTTAGTCCCCCAGCTAGACTTATCTGTGATTCATGCGTGTTAGGTAACATAAATAATTTATGCACGTGCTGAGTTGTCCTCAAGACGATTACCGATCGCGGGGTATCGCTCTCACCTAACAATATAGTCGGCGTTTATTTATTTTCTCTGATGTAATTTTCTTTTTCATATATCTGGACGTTTCATAACCTCTTAAGCAACTTTGGTTTTGTGTCTGTCTGTCGGTCAGTTGAAAGCGACGCTTAACCCAAATTAAAAATAAATAAAAAATATTCAGTTTAGACTGCAAGATTAATAGTGCAATTTGTGCCTATACACGTCTTTATTTCACCTTTTAATGAGCTAAAGATAGTACATAGGCACAAATAGTAAAAAGAAACTGTTTCAAGTTTTTACTT
This sequence comes from Bactericera cockerelli, assembly GCA_024516035.1. Lineage (NCBI taxonomy): Eukaryota > Metazoa > Arthropoda > Insecta > Hemiptera > Triozidae > Bactericera > Bactericera cockerelli. The sequence goes on along the minus strand of CM044957.1, from coordinate 26,162,261 downwards.
TCGAGAAATTTCTAATATAACTAATATTAGAAATTGGAAGTATTGTGTTTGTTTTTTAAGTAATTCTAGTTTGTGAAATGTCTTGACTTAAGGATTGTGAAACATGACCCTGCTTCTTTGTATTATGGCAAATCGACAGCATCACAAATACAAATTTGTTTGCCATTCATGAACCTGTGACGCTATTGTTAAAATATATAATACTTTTTTAATCCCTTCTGGCCATCTCAACTGAGAGACCTGTGAGTTTGTTAATGGCCAAAAAAACCGTCAAATTTGTATTTTTTCTGAGTTTTTTGCTTACAACGTGATATGACGCTACGGGACGCGACGCATCTTAAATATATGTATTTTTATGGAAATATTTATCGAAGTGATATAATTTCCTGCTTTTTTAGATTTTTGGAAATCATGGCTTTTTGTCTATTTTTATTGCTCTACTAGTAAACACAATAATTACGTAAACACTGTCATTTTTGGAGGCGTTCTCCGCGAAACGACCGAATCTCCCCTGGGAGAAAATTGATTTTTTTTCTTCTGATTTGAAATAGAAGTTGGAATGTAGTTCACAAGTCTGCACTTTGGCGTGGAACACATTTTTTCAAAGTAAAGCTGGTGTATATTATGATGTGTTGGAGTCAGAAGTGACGCCAGGCCAGCATAACTTGAAGGTTATTACCAAGAGCCAGGTCCCAGGCCAATGACCTCGCAGATGCAGACATCTCTGCAATTATCTCGGATCCGAGCTCACTACTTTCACTTGGACTTGGCCAGGATCTCATTTGTTTGTTTTCCTCTCCACTCGGATTTGAATTTCCAAGCGGAGCTCCAGCTGAGTGATGGGTGAGTCAAGTGGGGTCACGACTCTTGTCCAGCCCAGGATTTCAATTTGAGACCCTTCCATACTTCATGGTCCACGTTGCTGACCACTGAACCAAATGTCAAGAGGGGTTTACATTATTATTAGTATTAATCTCATAATTCAAGGTTCTATCCTATCGTAAAATAATATAAACCTTTTTAAATAAAGGTTAGACTTGCCGTATCTATTTTGAACGGTCCAGTGCTATTTAGTTCTCTTGTCTTGATGTATTGAAACTTAGGTGCAAGGTCTTACTCCAAGGTCTCACAAGGTGCTGGTGCTTCAAAAACCCTCATCAGCAATCGTAACTTTGTTGGTCCTTACTTAGCTTTAGTCTCATTCTGCTAGAACTCTTGTATTTAATGAGCTATTGTCGTTAACTAACGGTATGGTTTATACAGGGTGTTGATATTTAATGAGCAACACTTTTATAATTGATGAGCAATGCTTCTATAATTGATAACTTGAATATAATCTCGACATACTCATTAAAATTCTCTACAAGTAAAATCAAAATTTCTAAGAATCATCTATCGAGAGCTATAGCTATAACTTATAATAGTACAGGGACGTCTTCATCTCTTCTTCATGAAACATCCTCGATAATTTTTGCAACAAGTGTGCAACCCTAAACTCAAGGATCAACCCTCCTTGTTAACAATGATTTATTATTTCCGAATGACAAAAGAGAAAAATCCTGCAAATGGATATCATGCACATTGCACATCTTGTCCGGGGCTCACCCCCACTTTCCTGTACGCTGCATTGTGTCGTGAGGAACGGGTTACTACATGACATTGCCACCTTCTCATGAGGTGAAAGCGAACGCCCATGCTCGATTACACGAGGACAATAGAGGGACCGGTTCCCTCAGGATGCTGCTGGAGGGTAAGTGACGTCCCCTCACCTATCTGACGTGTCCTCCTACACTGAAGGCAGATGTGATGTACTTTTCACATCAGAGCTCATTCGTGACGGAATCATAGTTTTTTCTTGAGTAAGATGAATTAGTATTACTTACATAATTCTCAAGACCCGAGATGTTGTGCCGAGATATTGTAACAAAAAGCAGATTTTCTTTTTGTAAGGAAATACTTGATTCTATTCGTTTGAAAAGGGTACATTCGTTTGTTAATTCTATACCTAGATATTATAGATTATCGCAAGAAAAATATTTTTTGGGGTTGGTGTCTGTTCCGAAGGTACAATATACAATATACATAGTGTAAAAAGGTAAAAAAATAATTGATTAGAGTCGGACCCTCCCTGCGTACTGTTAAATAATTTAATTTGGGACCAACCGTTGGTATAGTTAATATATTTTCGACTTCTATAATATCTTTTGCGAACCTTTGAAATCAGCTAACTGTCTCGGCCTGTCAGGGGCAGGGGCCAAGGGTATTGCCTCAGTCGACAGACTAGCGCGTTGTCTTTTTTCTTGTTGCACACAGTTACTCATAAGGTGGTATATTTGGGGGAATAGAATTGCTGTAGAAGCTAAGGTCAACAGGTGAATCGTTACACAGGGGTGGATGGAATGAAATATGATGAAGATAGAGATGCGATATTGGACAAATGGTAAAATCATTTCCTAATGATTCGATTAAAAACATGTTAGTTTAATGACGGAGGAAAAAATCATAAAATAATAATACACCTTACTATTTACAATTTTAAACTGTTCGGATAAGACCTATAATGTTTTTACACTAGCGGTAACTATGGGTGCCGTTATTATGTGGTCAAATTGGAAATGAATGAGGAAAAATGTATGCATTGCTGGAATAGGAACAAACATGGGTCCCGTCAGTATGCCTCACGTATAATAACAATACTAATGGCTGTGTGAAATGAGAATTTCTAGTTATATGAACTATGATATCAACTGATTAGGTTAGTTGTAGATTTTTAATATCTAGATATATCAATATCTTTTGAAAGTTTACATGTACATTGTGAACCGTTGGTTTATTTGGTTTTTCAAGATTTAATCAAATTATGTCTAGTCTACCCAACTTCACCTGGGGCGGAGTGAATCTTCACCACCCCCTGGAATATAAGCTGGAATGAGGAATGAGTTCACCCATGAACTGTGGACCATCCATCTCCTTCCGGTGTACTATTTGGGTGGATGTTAGCAAACACCAATTTACATTAGAACTTCATATATTATGATTTAGTCGGGTGTTATTTCTAACTGGCAGAGCGTTAAATTACATGGATTACACAATATAATATATGAGAGAGCTAGGTAGCTATGTGTGGTGTGGACAGTGAACTCGCGTGAGTTTCAGACGGGGCGTCGGCATAATTATACCTGGAACTATCTGCTCATGCTAAATAATAATATCATGATCATAACGAAGACGTGGAAATACCTACCTAGATTTTTTCCTGCATCACTCGTCTCATGTGTTACCAAGTGATGAAAGAAGAGCAGCACTGTTCCACCAGTCTTACCAAGTGATGAAATAAGAGCAGCACTGTTCCACCAGTCTTACCAAGTGATTAAATAAGAGCAGCACTGTTCCACCAGTCTTACCAAGTGATGAAATAAGAGCAGCACTGTTTCACCAGTCTTACCAAGTGATTAAATAAAAGCAGCACTGTTCCACCAGTCTTACCAAGTGATGAAATAAGAGCAGCACTGTTTCACCAGTCTTACCAAGTGATGAAATAAGAGCAGCACTGTTCCACCAGTTTTACCAAGTGATGAAATAAGAGCAGCACTGTTCCACCAGTTTTACCATTGATGAAATAAGAGCAGCACTGTTCCACCAGTCTTACCAAGTGATGAAATAAGAGCAGCACTCTTATTTCATCACTTGGACCAATAATAAAAATTATTGGTCTTGGTTCTTACTAAAACTGGCTAGAGTACAGCTGTGGCTGTGAGCTGACATTGGTCAGTATAGGTTTATTTTATTGTCGTCGGTAAGTTCTTGTGTGAAGGCAAAAGCTGAGCTTAGCATGGACTTTTGAGGCAAAAACAGCTGTTGGTGCGTTAGATTCTTTTATCTGACCAGGACCGGTTGGTATTAAAAGTTTCTTTAGTATTTTAACGGGTTTCTCTTGTGTTGTGTGTGCCAGGTAAGTCCATGTCCTCTGTTACGACGTGAGATGCCTCCCAGGCAAAAGGTAAGCAATGGTCCGCTCTGTGTTGTCTTGTGAAGAAATGAGTTTTATTTCTAGAGTTGAGATTTTATTTTCCAAGTAAGGAACATTATACGTTCTGGCAGTAGGTTTAGTAAGTCTCCAAAGGTCGTTTACTTGGCTGAATCTAGTTAGAACATGTCTCCTATTGTTCTGTTGATTTATTTAAATCCTTTTCCATTGCAATAGTCGAGCTCTCTAGTATAACAATGAGAATTGCTTCTCTCTCGATTAGACTTCAATGGCACAATCTTTTGCCCATACTTGTTTCTTTATGTAGAGACTACTTTAGAAGAGTAATATGGTTGCAGCAATCTTCTACTACGATTCCACACGAAGGAACAGAGGCCACTTACCACAGCTATTCCAGACTCCAGCTATTGCAAACCCGTGTACAACACTTCCAACTCTACAGACAAAACGTTTATTTGTAGTCTTTATGACTTCAAGATCTCGATGGTTTTTACTCCTTGCGTTTTACCTTCAGATTTAGATTTATGTATCGACTTACCGATGTACTGAATTTTTTTTTATCTATATACAGGGTGTTTCATTATTATCGAGACTTTCAAATATTTCGATAACTAATGAAGATGAGAAGTTCGTGTTTTCGGTGGTTTTCCTTACTTTTGAGGTTCTTTTGAGGTCAACTTTGTTTTTTTTTTTAATTCATATCCTATATTTTTGGTCATAAATGAAAAAATAAAATAAAAAAGTATGCTAATTTTGTTTGAATTTTTTTATATTAGGTTTGAACCTTCCGAGATAAACGCGAAAAACTGTTGACTTTTTTTCTTGTGGCTTGTGGGGGGTACTTGCAAGACGTAGTTCACAAAACCACACCCATCACATCAAAATAAGACATGATGAACAGAATAACGAATGCTTGTTGAGACATTTTGCGAATAGAGCAATTTTCCAGACAATTTATTAGAATTTGGCAATAGAATAGACAATTTTCGGGACTCCGTTGTGGCCGCTTACATTTAATAGCATGGTTCGATCATTTTACGAGGTACTGGCTATATCCCAGGGTTCAGGGCATAGGTCTCCGATGTGTTCGCGCAGAGGCTGTATTCAAAAAAGAAAATGCTTTTCCTCCCGAAGACCCAAATAGTTGCTTTGGTGTACAAGTGTACATACATGTATTAAAATAGTTTTCAGAGCGATAAAGTGTTTTTTTTTTTTCATTTGTTAAAAATCAAAAGCTTTTCCTTCCATGGAAATGAAAGATATACATGTACATCACATAGCTAAAATTAAAGCTTGCAAATATTTGCTTTGCTCACAAGCAATTGCTTTTTTCTATGAATACGGCCCACTGATGTCGAAACCGTTGTTACCATCACCTCTGTGTAAAAATTATATGGCTTTTGTGTGCCTATCTCACAAACACGGTAGCTTGGTCATCATAAGTTCTGAATGTTACTGCTTTTAATATCTTTGACCCTCAGTATAATTGTGAATAATCAATCCATAGGGATTTTGCTACTCAACTTTAGGTACTTTCTGAGCTTTGAGCATCAATTTTTCAATTAGATATTATTGGTCACCGTGCTGGAGTGCTGTCGAGAGCTCAGAAAGCACAATTACATAAAGTTTACTCTTCTTAGACAGAAATATAGTCGTCTGCTTTGCTGACAAAGAAATGTAAGGAGGGTTAAAGAGAAAAGTTTGGAAATGTGCGTGGTGGGGTGGGGAGGAAGAGAGGAATGGAATTATGCGTTGAGAGTCGGGAGAGTGGCGCGGCGTGTGGCCTACATTTGAAGGGGTGGGGGCCTAGACAGTGAACATTATTGATCCGTGACGTCACAGCCTTTCTGTAATCCTAGCCAGACCCAGCCGGGGTGACGGGGCCCACCCCCCACCCCCTCCCCCTCTCACTTCATACAGAGGACGCAACATCATCCTCTGCATTAATGATGTTATCTTTAGCTTGACGGGTGGAAAATCCTGTCCCCTTGACGTTTCAAAAAAGGCTCTTTCTTTTAAGGTCATAATTATTATTTTAGTATAAATTCTTATTCTTAGAGAATACTTAACATTTTTTACAATAATTTGTAATTTTTCACAGCATGGTATTTCAAATTTATAAAATAATAATACCTAGGTATAGAATTATTTATTAAATACCAATGGTGGCGAATTATTTTCTTTCTTGAAGAGATAAATTGGGTCTCGAAAAATAGTCAGAAATATTTTTCTTGAGTGGGGGAAGCCAGTTAGTATATGCTAGAATACGGAACCGAATGAGGGCTGAGTAAAGAAAGACCAAGACTCCTCCATTGATTCCATCAATTCTTTGTCTTGCACAGCCACTACAGGTCTCAGATTCACAGTGGTTGCTTAACTAACCTGACGGTATTATGGAGGTTTCGGGTGAGAACAGAAACTTCCGCCTGCAACTGCTTCTACAGCCGCAACGCCAAAATCTGACTCGAGTCGACCCCCCCCCCTCGACCCGCCTGGAACCGATCACATACCAAACTCACGGGGGTTAGATACCTATCTCACTGGGCTAGGTGGGTTGTATCGGTTGTATGGACGCCCAAATCCAATGTCTCGACTCTTTTCACGTGCAATATTTTTTATGACTAAACTGATAAGTATACGTAGACTTTGTATAGCCTACTATCTACAAAATGTACATTTCAGCATGGAGTCATGCACACATTTAGCTCAACAATCTTTCTACAAGAGACAATACAATATACTTATCTGTGATTTCAAAGTACGTCAAGCTGCCACGACAAAGATTTCTTGGGTTAAAGGGCTCTGAAAGTTTGATTTTTTCCATTCTGGTTTGAGCATAGAAATACATTATACTATTGCAGACTTTCGAAAGACCTGAATATATTGTCAAAAACAACTCCTGGGTGACATCTAGTATAATAAACGAAGCCATGCCTCATGTAGCCCGTGAACTTTGCTTGCAGACCTTACTGGAAAACTTTTTCAGTATCATCGGTAAAAATGCCATCAATGTATCTAGGGTTACTCAGCCGTCAATTCTTGAAATTTCCTGCAGTTTGCTAATTTGAAGAGAAGTTCAACCTCATGGCCCTATTATTTGGCAACCACTCGCTGAGCACGAATTCTCATCTGTGTAGAGTAGAGTGCGATTGGCCGTATGCCACCATATTTTCGAGATAAAACATAGCGAAGTTCCGCACAAGAAAGGACAAGCTAGATTGTTGACTTTTCTATTATGAGTAAAATTGCACAGTTGAGTCGAAGCAGACAAAGCCGGTATTTTTGTTTCTCTGTGAGAGACTGCTGTAAGCTCTTTGAGGATTCCTAATTGAGAATGAAAACCTTCCACAGCACATGCCCCCTGAGAAATCAGAGGATCCGCTGAAATGATATGATTCATTCTCTCTGGAATCTAAGCTCAGGAAGATTCACAAGCCCAGGATTTAGAGAGGGATAAAGGAAAAATCTTGTTGTTTCGTGTAAAACTTCCAATAGTTGTCAATGACACTTTTTAATTCCGCTATCGACTTTTGTCTTTAAAAGTTTGGATAGCGAGTTGGGGATTGTTAGCTGCTATCGGTTCTGTACAGAATACTCAAAGAAAGCCTATTTCTTAGACTAATGTGACAAAACACACACAAAAGGTAAAGTTATTGTTGTTCATATTAATCAATAAATTTATTTTATCTGCCCGCGCTGAGAAATTTTGTGATATTCAGGAAAGTAGGAAAAACGAGAATGTAGTGAATAGACCTCAACAGTGATTGGCGTTGTGTCCCAATGTTTCAAGTTGAGAAATGTCGCCAATCCCTCCTCTTCAGTTTCGTCACGGTCTAGTCTGCTCTCCTAGTTCCTTGTCTTGAAACTAATTTAATGAGGCGTTGTGAGAGACGCTGAGAAGAGTAATTCTAATTCCTTGTGACAAAGATATTCTTGTTCTCGTGAACATTTCGTCAGTGGGACATTTCGTCGTGATGTTGCCTCATCGAAAAACACGAGAGATAGAATGCAAGGTCTGTTTATGAGGTTAACGTATATTTAAGTTCAAAAATAGTTTGGAGGGACCTTAAACTAACTCTCAAAACAGTCACGTATTCGCCAGTAGCTCACAACATGTAGACGGACTTCTGATCCCACCCCGATCTGAACTTGAGCAAACAGTGTCAGACCATTGTAGAAGCTTCATCTGGAGATCCCCGCTAGACTTGATATGGAAGTACTACGGGTGTCTGTAATGCTTTCAGAGGTAGTGAGCAGAAAGGTTGTCATGACATGATAAACTTAAAATCCTTACTCGTCTGGCATTTCTTCATTTTTAATGTTTCTTCTTCAAGGGAGTATACAGAGATGAAGAAGAAGTTAGGAAATTAGCAGTTGACTAAGGTGGTTATGCCCTTTTAACTTATAGCTCGGACGATAGTCAACCATCATCAGCGACCAAACAATCCCAAAACCACCATCACCCGAGACTTGAAGAGTGGAGTAAAGAAAATGACCTCAGGTGAATTCCTTATCGGGTACAGAAGATTTTCGCATCATAGCTCTGGACTCCACTCCTAGGTGTTCGCTCCGTCGCCGTCGTCTGCTTCTCCTGTGCTGAGCCACTGAGGGTTGGCCTTACTGCTATCTCTTCCTGGTGACAGCCTTCCAGGAAGAGAGCATTAGGAAATAACGGATCAAGATGTTCAGGAGAGGTTCAATCGATTGATTTTTCCTCTCTTCTTCTAATTAGAGAGGTTTCTTAAGTTCATTTGTTGCGCGATGTGGGGATGATTAGAGAGATGTTCTTTTCTTTCTGTCTTTGATTTCAATTTCTTCATAGCATTGTTGTTGTGCAAAATATTGATGCTCCATACCTACATTTTTATTTTATTTTTCTTAAAAAAATTGGCTCATATACATGTGCGTTATACATATACAAATATGTGAGTTATACATATATTATATAATATATGTGAGTTATACATATATATGTGAGAAGTTGTCGGGGTCGTCGCGTCGACTCGGAATGTCTGAAGGGATAAAAATATTATGAATGTACAGTGAAATTGTAAGAATTTTGTATTTTAGTTTTCAAGTGACCCTTCTTACTTCGTAGTGAATATAAATCTGAAAAGTAATGAGTGACATCATCATCACCTACCATGGTAATAATAAAAACAATTAGAAGGTATGTCAGTCAAGCAAAACGAGAGTTTTGCAACGCCGAGAAAACATCTCTTTTAGCACACGTATTTATTTTCTGTGGCAAACACTTGATTTGAGCTTGTACAACAACTTGAAATAAAATCGCACCTTTGAAAAGCGCCTTACCTTACCAGAGGGTGCGGGGGGTGAGAGGGGGGGGGTGAAAACATCATAAACACGGAGACGAACGAAACACTAAAAAAAAAAGTAGGTAAAAATCGAGACGCATTGATTTTGAAATTCAGACGTCATTCATTATCCCGGGGTCCGGTACAGGGGGTGAGGAGGCAGACGGTTTCCATGGCAACCGCCCAGGGGAGTGGGGGAGGGAGCGGCGCCCTTGGACGTAATGGTGTCTCGGTACTTTCATTCTGTCTCTCCTCCTCCTCTACCTCTTCATTATCTCCTGCTCCTATATTCCTCCCCTCATACCTCTCTCGTGTCCTCCCCGCCTCCTATCCTTCTAGTTCTCACCCCTTGTTATTCCTTCTCATTCTCCTCTGCTTCCAAGTCCCTTCCTTCACATCCATGGCAGGTACACCTCTTTTATGTACTCTCTCTCTCTCTATTATGTCTGATTCTAATGCTTGGTCTCCTCCTCCATACCCACAGCAGTTTTGTGTGACTCATGTCCAGTGTCCACTCCTCCTAATTCTTGCAGGTCTTTTTATATTCCTTTTTTATAGAAAGAAAAGTTGGAATCACACAAAATATTCGATAGTGAATTTTTTGCCAAAACATATTTTAGGGTCCCCAGAGCCTGAATCGAAAGTTTCAGCCATTGTGTGTGTGTGTGTGTGTTTCTGTGTGTTTGTATGTGTGTGTTTGAGAGAGAGTGTGTGTGTCTTTTTTTCTTTTTTACTATGGAATCACCCAAAATTTTCGATAGTCAGTTTTCAGTGCCAAAATACGTTTTAGGGTCCCCAGAAACAGAATTATTTTTATTTTGGGAAAATGTTGCGCTCAGATACAATTTACATCTTTTCAGCAACTTGTGCTTGTGGGTAAGCAATGTTGTTTGGGCAGGAGAAAAATAACAAAGTAACGCCCTGCACTTGAGTGCTAGTGACGTGTTATGAATAGTATTGGGAACAAGTATTATTACAATTGGGAGAAATAGACATGAACGAGTGCGACTTTCTGTTTCAGCTTGCCGAGATCCTGGAGAAGTGCAAGAGCTCGCGAGGAGGCAGTGAGGAGGAGGAGCCAAGTCCAGAAGATGTCGTCCTGCCCAAGAAGATGAAGCTGGACGAGGCCTCCCCGCCCTTCCTGGGCCGCCTCCCCTACGACACGGCCCTGCACCACTACTACAGCTGGCACTACGACACGTGGGCCTCCCTCTCCCAGGCCCTGCCATTCGGCCCCTGGCCCTCCCTCTCCCCCCTGCCCACCGAGAAGCGCCTCCCCAAGTCTCTCAAAGACAGGTGAGCTTGAGCTATCGCTGGGCGACTACCAACACGAGTTCGAGTACAGTAGACTACCGCTAACTCGAAATTCAAGGGACAGAAGCGTCATTTCGAGTTATCGGGACGTATAGGGTGGAGCGCGGCAGACAGATGGATTATAAAATAAAAATAATTAATGAAAAATTCTCAAACTTTTTATTTTTTTCTCACATGTAAGCATTGGAAATTTAGATTTATTTGGTTTTGAACAGCGTATCTGGCACATGGGCAACGTCACTCTGAATACACTGATCAAGCCGTTTCCTAAGTTTTCGTGAATTCTTCCGAAATTCCTGTGGAAATCACAGGAATTTCGGTGATGTTGGCCCAGATACTGATCGTGAGGTCTTCTATGGTCCTGGGACGATCATTGTAAACCTTGGATTTTGAGGTAGCCCCTTAGAAAAAATCGCAAGATGCCAAATCTGGCAACCGCGCACGTTGCATGCCTACAATCGAGCGGTTATTTTCAAAGTAGGCTCTAACGCAAAACGTAGATGTTCCACAGACCAAATCATTGCGGCGTCTGATTAGCTACAAATCAAAATTTCCCATTTTCCTCTTTCAAATGAACCTCTTACCAGATCCCTGCTGCTCATGCGCAGCGCAATGCACCTCTCCATCCTGTACAAAGGTTCAATTTCTATAAGAATGCCAATAAGAAATTAAAGGAGAATATTTCGGACCACTTTCAGTCCATTTTAGGTGGAAGAGATCTGTTAGATTATCTTTCCTCGAGTTAGCAAACCAAGGTGCTTTCTTTTTCAAATGCGTCGTCAGTAGATAAATAATTCTGTTGGTAAGTTTGGAGTGTTCCGTAAGGTTTCTTCATTAGAAGAACACTACTGACAAGGAATGTTATAGTTTATCTAGGCGCAGACCCCATTTCCTCAGTTTGCAGCGTAAAATAAAGCAACTCGGAAAAACACTTTCAAAAATTGCTCATTTTACTACTCAGTTTTCAAGATATCAGGGACAACTTAGTTGTTTCTGTAGATTTGAAATTGTATACCCAGGGGAAAATATAATTCTTATTTGTTCACTAGGAAGCTCCTCAAATATTATTTCTTACATTTTTCTCTTGGAACGGCTACTTCTCTTCTGTCCTATCTTCTTTCTTTTTTTTTTTTTAATGAATATTTATTTAAAGAGAGGTCTGTATGTAACATTCAGAGTCCTTGCCCCTGTCCTATGTTCATTTTCGGATGATATACTATCAGGAGTTCAGTGGTCCGAGTGCGAACGAATTATAACGACCTGAATAATTGACAAGACATCTCCTTATTCCAGTGTTCCAAGCTATCTCAGTCATGAACCTCCCATACTGCTACACCCGGAGAAGGTAGTTCCTCATTCTCAGTCCGAACATTTCGAGACGAGCTTTCAACCCAATGTGGCACTCGCCCCGCCCCTACACAAAACTCATGACCACCCCCCACCCCACTCGATAAAACGAGAGGTAAGTATTTACAAATATCCATTCTCGGATTGTAATAATAATAGTATCACCTTATTTATACTGCCCGATTAGGACTATTAAAGTCCCATTATTCCAGCAGTAAGCCCAAGACATATTATTATGTGGTAAAAATCCCAAATGGGAGGATAACTTGTCATGTCCCGGCTGGGTTTCAAACCCGCGACCTCTGGAACCTGTGGATTCACAGAGTGCACAAAGAATGGCACTTGACAATAGATCATAGAGTTAACTAAATATAAAGAAGTTGGTTATTGTTTTAATTTCAATAGTTTCACAGTCCCTCTTTAGTTTCAAGAATTGACATTGTCTCCCTGTAGCTCGTTTGCTTGAAAAGAGTTTATAAAAACCGAACCCGAAAAACCACTACACTGACTCTTTATGGAGGTTTAAGTAGTATAAAACTAGGGTCGGACTGCCCAGTAACAAGACCAATTCTCAGCACATGCGCGCGTACAATGTACATATATGTACATCACGGGTTTGTGTAGACATGGTTGGGATTCACTTTTTAATCTTTCTCCCATTTTTTCCCTTTTCAGATAAAGAAAGAAAGGCTAAAAGATGCCTCGAGTACTGAGTCGAAACAGGGTAATATCTCTTCAGTTGTGTCCAATAATCCTCAACTCGAGCTGTCAGATACAGACGACAGCAGTTTAGTTCCTGTCAACACTGAGGGCGACCGGTCGGACAGCGACGACAGTACCTCTGAAACTAGTCTTAAACCAGGTAAGTTCATTTCTCAACAGAATCCTTCAGTACCTCTGAAACTAGTCTTAAACCAGGTAAGTTCATTTCTCAACAGAATCCTTCAGTACCTCTGAAACTAGTCTTAAACCAGGTAAGTTCATTTCTCAACAGAATCCTTCAGTACCTCTGAAACTAGTCTTAAACCAGGTAAGTTCATTTCTCAACAGAATCCTTCAGTACCTCTGAAACTAGTCTTAAACCAGGTAGGTTCATTTCTCAACAGAATCCTTCCATACCTCTGAAACTAGTCTTAAAATAGGTAAGTTCATTCCTCAATAGAATCCTTCAGTACCTCTGAAACCAGTCTTAAACCAGGTAAGTTTATTCCTCAACAGAATCCTTCAGTACATCTGAAACTAGTCTTAAACCAGATTTGTTCATTCTTGATTCGATATTGGACTTCATACCTTGGATAGCCAGACGAGCTGATTTTGAAAAAAACCCAGTGAAAAATGTTTCCCCCTTGATATAATTGAACACGTGTGTATCAAAAGGTCATGTACAAAAAATAACCACGCATTGTAGAGCTCAAATAAGGCCACTTTGCTTAATAAACCCCTATGCGGAATGGGACTCTGAGGTCGCTAGCGTACAAACTGTTAGCGTAATGGGACTTCCTGTCTCGAGCCAACAGTCTAAATAAAGCACTACTATACTATACTATATTTGATTCCCCCCTCCCCCTAACTTCGCCCCTGATTTGGGAAAAAGTGCCCAATACTCACCAAGTAAGCGTGATAACAATCGAAGACGTAATGCAAAAAATAAACTCAATACACCCTGTATAAAAGTGAAAAGACTGAATCATGGTTAGAGCTGGTACCAGTACATAACAATACATAACAAAGCAACGTCAGTTGCTCTATCAATAAGGCAGCAGCATACTCGTAACCTAGAGGTCCGTGGTTCAAGTCCGAATTATGTCTTCACTTTTGTGATACCACAAAAATGATATTAAATTTTGTAATGCTTGTGCTACTCACTAACACAAAGAAACCGCATACATTTACATATTATATACAATGAACCACATACAGTATGGCAAATAAAAATATTTCTGTTAATTAAATGATGTGTTTTTTTTTTTTTTTTTTTTTTTTTTTAATGAACATTTATTTAAAGAGAGGTCTATAACAATCGAAGTCCTTGCCCCGATGTGTTTTCATTATTCAAAATTGACATTCAAATCATTCAAAGTCAACAATCCGTTTCCCCAGGTCGCGCCAGTGTCGTGGTGGACCAAGTAGCGGCTGTCCTAGACGCTCTGAGCGACGCTAAGGAGACCACCCGGACGCGCGTCATACGCCTGGTGGAGCGACTAGCGCTGCGCATAGACAAGGTAGAGAGCGAGAACTCCAGACTGAAGGCGGAGTGTGGTGCGCTGAGGCGGCGGCTTGAAGTGAGGCCCCCACGGGAGGAGGTAAGAACAAATTAAATCTCGAAATAATTATGTTTATTTGTTTTACCAAGAGTTGTGTATAACTATAAGTTTTTCCTAAGAACTTATATATTTCAACAAATTAAAGTTAGGTAACTCTACATAATGTTCCTCTCAAATTCAGAGAACTTACTCGTTAATTTTCAAGTTTTTTTTTCAATTCGAATTATTATTTTTTTTTTCAATAAAAAATTCGTAATTAAATACATAGTTTCACGAAAGATGGCTTCGTTTAGACCAAATGTGGGTTCAAGTTCCACTAGGTTAACATATGAAACCCTGAGCGGTGACTTTTGCATATCCTCTAAGGCGCAAATAAATTCCACTAGGTTACCATATGAAACCCTGAGCGGTGAATTTTGCATATCCTCTAAGGCTCAAATAAATCCTAAAAAATGAAGTCCCGCACGAGGTATATAAAAAAAAAATATTTTGATTTGTCATTGCAACTTATTAATGTTTAAAATTGAAAATTTGAATGATTAAATATTAACATGTGCATTTCTACTTGCAGAGCTGCAGTCCTACCCCCCCTGAGAACCAGGAGCCGCGCAGTAGTCCTGTGTCAGTCATTACCTCCCCCACCCCCACTATCAAGCAGGAACCCGAGTGACCCAACCTCACTACCTAACCGCCCCATTGTTTCTCATTTGTTTTTCTCGACTCCAAAGAGTCACTTTTTGTAATTACACCTTTATATATATATTTTTGTATATAACCCATTGTACACCTATACACCCTTGTTTCATACTTTCCTCTTATTTTATAGTGATTGCAGTATTTGAAATACTCAGTGCGGATTAGTGTTCGCTCATGTTCATACTTTCAAAGTGAACATCTTATTTTATTTCACTCTTTTGTATTTTCTCCTAAAACCCGACTGTAGGGGCATTACCTCGTTTTTTCCACCACGGCTTTCTGATGAAACTACCTTCCGTTTCGCTTGTTCTTAACTATCCTAAACCAGTCACTCAGTTGCCTTGACAAGGTTGAGAGCATCCATAAGAACTAGCTTAAAAAGAATGCTTTTGGTCGAAACAAGTTCAATGATCTGTTGGAAATTTGTACAAGTATTATTCTTCATTATGACAAAGAAGACAACCAGTTCCCCTCTCTTCTAAACTTTCTGATGCACATCACCAGGAGAGCAAAATGAACATCAACAGCAAACAAACTCAAATGATTTGTAGTCAAGTAGTTAATGCGCTAGTCTGGTAATCCAGGTAGCGTAGAGATCCGTTGGTTCGAATCCCACCCAAGGCATGGATTTTTCCTTATAAATTTTATTATTTAACCACATAATAATAAGATTCTGAGGGTTAGGTGGTAGAAAATGTTTTAAGCATTTACCTCGACTGATGGTTACTTTCCACTAAAGAGTATTATTATTAATTGATTTACTTCTTTTCTTTTTAATGTGGATAGTGTTAGTTATTATCAATAAGATAATTATTTAACATGTAATGTCATTCGAGACTCTAATTTTACCCCCCAATCTCTGGAAACTCGATAGCTTACATCAACCTTATCCAGCTGAGGTTTGGACTTGAATAATCAGCATCACAATATTTCGTGATGCTAGCTATACCTAGGTGGTCACCCACCAACCATGTCCTAACCTCGCTCCATGTCGCATAAGTCCCTGGGTGTGAGTAGTGGAAACATTCTATGTACTATACCAATATACATGAATTAATCTAGTAGTGTTAATAATAATTCTACTAATTCGGCCATTAATACGTTTCCGAGACTGAAAAAGAAACCAATTAGAGGTCCTTTGCTCTCCTATTTTCTTTGTCTGGAATAAAACATTTCAAGCCTAATGTTGGTAATGTTAGGCTATATTTTATCTTCCTTTCGTGACTTACTACAGCTTAATAGAGATTTTGCGTTAATTGAATAAGCGTTACGCTAGTTGAACTTTTGACATTATTTGACGAAAACTCGTTTCTGCACATGCGCTCAAATTTTCGAGTCTTATGTTGTACGTCAATTCAATTAATTCCAAAAGAAAAATATAAGCTGACGCTAAGTTTCAAAACGTCGTTTCTGCACATGCGCTCGCCGAGTTTTCGTGTAAAAGTTTGTGCTCGTTGGTTTTGAAAACATGAAATATAATGTGAGACTGCTTAAGCTCTAATTTCTAATTTCCTTAACTGAATTAGCGTAACGTTGAAAACATTGACGCTAATTTGCACAAACCACTATTATTTCAACTGACACTACCGTTCCTTCTATGAAAAATCAAATTCCCACGAAGATTATTTTAAAAAAATAAATTAAAGGTTCATTAATAATCTTGTGTAACCGAAAATTCAGTATTTCCAACATTGTTTTCCAGGTAATTAATAGCTATTATCTAGTGACAACCTAGCTAAAACTTTTCTATGTAAAGTTCATAACGAAAGTAAAAAATTTAATGGCGTTGTCAGTTATGATTCATGTATTATTTATTTCTCTTACTTTTTGGTAAAAAATTATAATATATTTCTTCAAATGGATTTGTAGGTACAAAAAGTTGCTGCTACAACAATTCAGTTGCTTCCATTTACTTATTGGTGTTTATGCACATTTACATAGTTCAATATTTGAAGCATTTTAGTGTTCCATACTTCAATTATTAGAGAAGACATTGTGCCATTTATTTCTTGAGAAATACAACCCTTAGGTCGTGAGTTGTTCATGAAGTCACAGAGGTCTTCTGTGTTTTCATCGGTTCACTTTCTTTAATTAAAGGCGACTTATGTACCTTCTACTAAAATAAACTACATTAGTACAAATTTTCATCTACCAATAATTAGGTAATAAATTTAACTTTTAGTAATTTACATAAGTGTGTCATAGCTTGTGTAAATGTTGCTAGTTTTCTAAAACCAGCAACGAATGAGCTTTTTAAAGACATTAGAAAACGGCTACAATTTTTTTTTTTTTTTTTTTTTCAATTTCAGCTTATTTGATTATTTATTTACGAACCATAAAAGGTCGTACCAGAACAAAATCAAAAACTCAGTGTTTAGAATTAATCGAATGAAAATAATGATAAAATATAAAATTAAAAATCATACAAGTGTGTTCAAAACAATCTTAGATTTCCTTAACATTTCTTTTACATACATGGATATACTCTTATTTTCGTTATAATTTACTAGGTGTCAACGACATACTGTAGGGAAGGTTTTATTTATTTTTTAATTTAGTTTAGAAAGAGCGACTTTAAAATAATACCCAATCAACGACGGATTTTATTTCAAGTTTCCATGCTTTCTAGAGAACAGTGGTATGGATAGTAACATTGTTACTTCGCTCTACTAGATCCTTTCAATCAATTCCAAATCAGATAATATTAACTGGATTCACTTTTACTTCTTCTTCTTAATAATTTCAATAATTATATTTTGCCATCTTTTGAAGAATAGTGTAGACAGTAAAGAACACTCACCGGCAGAATTATCCACCCACCTGCTGTTTTTCCATTCAAATTCATACATTTTCTATCCAAATTCATGCAATTTAAGTGTTAAATTCCATCCTTTTTGTTTTGGCATCCTATAACATCCGGTATTCAATCAAGAATAGCTGGAAAAGTTCTGCCATAAAAAAGTAATTCAATTTAGTAAAAAATCTGGGGGCTTCCTGAGCTGATTTGCACATGTTTCCCCTGTTCACTATAAATTTCTATGTTGGTTTTCTAGCAAAAGAAAAATTGTTAGACAATTTTAGCTATATAAAAAGTTCAGTCAAATATAATAGCTCGTATACAATTGCATGAAAAATCAGGAGGTGGGCATATAATTCTGCTGGTAAGTGCATTTGATTTCGAATTGAACAGTTGAAGAAAAAAAAATGGCATCTGAAAATAATAATCTGTGCAAAATTCTCCTGTGCAATTTACTTTCATTTCTTCTATATTCTTTTTACAATACACATTACATAAATAGGTATGTATAGTTGTTTGATATGTTTTCTAAAAAAATCACAGTTTAGATAAAGTGTGATGAAATGTCACAGTTTTGTAATAAAATTGTTACTCATCTCTAGAACTGTTATTGTAATTCCAACGTACAAGTTTGATGAATTATTTATAATATTTTCATCTAAACTTTACAAAACACGTCTCTTCAAGCACTGTATAATTCATATGCATATATTTCAATCAGATGCAAACACCCATTGAAACGTTGTTAGAAATGTTTTAAAATATCAATTTTTCTTATGATTTGTGACAAAAAAAAAGAAAAGATAAATTTGAACTCCACATTAGGAATAGATTCCCTTGATCTTATGGGTATGAAAAACATTGAGAAAACAAAATCTTCTGCTTAAAACTGAAACACATTTTTCCTTTAAATTTAATAAACTATCTGATGAGACCTGTTCTTTTACTTCTAATTTTTCCAAAAAAATTAAATTGATTTTTTGTTTTTAAAAATAATGATAAAATTCATCATTTAGTTCACTGAGAAAAAAAGACAACCAAAAAACGCAACGGGATTTTGCATTTTTGATATTTAGAGTCGTCTTTGAAAAAATCAGGCCTGGGTGACACTTTATGGAAGCCCTGTATTTACAAGAAATATGTAGTTGTACAATAGTTGATTCCTCTCCATTGGTTAATTTATAAAATACAACCATTAAGGTCCTCCGCTAAAATACGCTATTCAATCTCCTGTAATAAGAAATCAACTAACTAGCTACATAAAAGTCGCACTTCAGTACAGATCATTGCTATACGCTACATATGTAGCTATAGTTTCATTCATCTGGATCTTGGTCGAGTGTCCAGTTTAAAATATGTTACCTTATTATATTGATATTCCAAGGAGATACCCTTAACTTTTCCAGTTTTTTTTTTTTAAATCTATGATGGGGCAGTTAGACTTGGCATTTCAAAGCTCTTCTATGTACATTATTTTGATTAATTGATACTTGTGTCTATTTTCATCTTGAAAATATTTTCAAATCTGTTCTTTTTATTTGCTTTTTGTTATCGTCAATGACAGTTATGAAATTATCTGGTTATTTTGTATTTTTATAAAATATCTGTGTAGGTTAAATATTTACTAATTATTGTTTAAAAATAAACCAATGTAGACTAACGTTGCATTAATAAAGCTTGCAGTACCCCAAATGATTGATTAGAAGTTGAGATAGTTTACAGGGATGAGTTGGGAGTATGTATGAGGACTTGATACAACCAATTTAAGTGGGTGTTTAATGTTTATAGAGAGAGAGAAAAAAAATATATGTGAATATACATAATACATATATATATCTCTTCATCTTTTCCATCGAATCTATTAGTGATGTCTATTAGTACATATAAAGTTTTGAAAACTATTGACTATCTAAAATTGGGGTGTTTTACACGGTTGCCTAACCTATCTAATATAAATACTACTTTATGATTTTTCACTTATTATTACTCCCATTTGAATACTGTAGCTTTTAGGTTTCCATTGTGTTCATAGTATATTAAAATAATAACTTAAATTTCCGTAATGATTACTTCACTTATCTATTGTGCTAGACTCTAGACAATTATTACTCTAAATTACTTGAAAATATAACGCATTCCCAGTATGCCCTTCAGTTATTCATCCTGCACAAGATAAAAATAATTAACTATTGCACCTCCACCCACCAGTTTATTAAAAATTGCTAGACATATAGCTAATGATGATACATGGCTATTTTAATGTTTTGCCTTGTTATTTAACAGTTACTTTGTATGTTTTTTTTTTTTTATAATGGGCTACTTTTATTATAATATCAAATAGGTAGATGTATCATAATAATGATCATTAAAATACTTATATGTAATAATTTGTTCTTTGCTTTTACCATTGTAAACTTTATGTAGCTTCATGATAATATTAATGAGAAAAAATTCCATCAATCTATATTTGGATGTAAATTGAATATTTTTTCTTTAGTTTTTCAATTTTTTGTTTACCTGCATCATGTCTATTTGAAAATCTCTGTACTTACCATCACCCTACCTGGGTTTATTTACAAGTTAATAATGTTTTTTTAATAATAAGACTATTATTGCAATACATATACTATTGATAAGTAATTACAAACAAAAAAAAAAAAAAAAAAAAAACATGTGAACATTTAAACTTGATGCCTAATAGATTTTTCTTTTGGCAAATAGGCACCTACATGTAAAAAAAGTTAGGATTCCATCCCTTGTACCTATTTCAAAATGTGTTTTGCTAAACAACAATGCACATGGATACATTGATTTTCAAATTGAGGGAAAAATGTAAGCAATAAATCGATTTTTCAGTATGAAAATGGTGTTTTGAGAAAGTCATCTTTATCTGATTTGCTCATGGTGTAATTCTAACCTAAATGTCCTTTTCTTATAACCACATTAAATCCATAGCGGTTTTATTTTTCAAAAAAAAAAAAGAATTCCTTGTAGGTGTGTCCCATATGTATTTTTAACTATCAAACTATCACGAAGCCGGAAAATCGTGACTTCCTCTAAATACCGTTCAGTCATGATCTAGAGTTTTGTAATTAATATGATATCATTTATTATAATTTTATATTTTATTAGGTTCCAGTGTGTGTGTTCAGATTCAGACGCATGGTATTAGTTATATTCAGTGTGTGGGTTCAGATTCAGACGCATGGTACTCAGTACACCACGGTTGTGCTTCTTGTTTTCATAGAAATCTCAACTAGTCAGTCCACGAGACTTTCATTTCGGCCAACTCTTGAAGAGCTTTTATCTTTATATAAAAAAAAAAAACTTAAGGTGGTAATCTTTCCCAATTTTTCACAAATCACCAGGTTGCTCATGTCTATCATAATGCACGCTCCAATAAATGATTGTTATTTAAATAATTGCTATGAGCCAAAATAATTCGTTTACATGCTTATACATTTGTAAAAAAGGAATATTTCTATGGGTACATGAAACAAAACCGCACGTTGTCTTTTTTATATATA
Source organism: Bactericera cockerelli (assembly GCA_024516035.1). Taxonomy (NCBI): domain Eukaryota; kingdom Metazoa; phylum Arthropoda; class Insecta; order Hemiptera; family Triozidae; genus Bactericera; species Bactericera cockerelli. The sequence goes on along the minus strand of CM044957.1, from coordinate 26,141,013 downwards.
CATATATAAATTACTTGTTTGAACAAAATATTTAATATTTTGTTTCGTTTTATAAAAAAGTACAAAATAATTTTATGTAGTTATTATTATAATTATTATTAATTAATCGACAAATAATTCTATTTTTAAAGATTGAAGAAACAAAAAAAAAAAAAAGAATTACACAGTTGTGTCATGTTTATGTCTTTATGAAATCAATCCTGTTCTGAAAAAATACCACTTGGTCAATTTGAAACCTTTTTTCGTAAAAAATGTTATTAACACAATATTCTGTACACATTTTCAATACGATGTCTTTCATCGAGATTGCCATTTGCTATCTAATTTTCATTTCTTAAAATCGAGTAATTTTTGTCAAAATATACTTTCAATTGGAATACGCAATAATGATGAGTTAAATTGGTCCTTTTCAAAAATGACTAAAGAAGCCATTCAGTCCACAATATTATAGGTAGGTACTTAAATATTCCTTTTTTTCTCTTTTCTCTCAACGTGTAAAACTTAATCTTAATCTCAACTATGTGAAAAAGTATTTCAAATTTAGGTAATTCAAATTTTGAGGACTATCATTAAACAACTTTAAAATTAACCTTACATTTACTCGTAAAGATACATTAAACCTACTCGTGTCTATAAAGGGTATTAAAAAAAAATTGCCACCCCTATAAACTCGAGAACTGTTTGAAATTCAGATAAATACAAAAACCCCTATCCCTTTTTTTGGGTGATTAAATTTTAGCGAAAAAAAATTCGTCTACCGACTTTAAAATCTTAAATGGAATGGTTTATCGTGTTTCACATTGTTTTAAAGGTCTCATTGAGAGGAGTTCATTGCAAATTTCAGTGATCTGCGACTTACGGTTCACGAGATATAGGGTAGAATGTGTGAAAACGGACTCTTCTTGAGTGTGTGAAAACGGACTCTTCTTAAAGCGCGAAAAAATGGTTAGAAATTTTTTAACCTTAAAAATAGCTCAACTTTTATCTTAATGTATTTCACCTTTTACAAGTGAAAAAATTACTCTGGTTAACTCTGGTACAGTGCGCGTGATTCGAGCCAAATAGGTATAGTGCTATAAAAAGTCCACTAGAATGGTTGTCCCGATCTCCCAATTTTAGGGTAAAATTTTCAATTGTAAAAGGTGAAATACAATTAGTTGGGGTATTTTTAAGCTTAAAAATTTCATCTTACCTTTTTACTTTCCTTATCCTATTGAAAGGAAAGTAATGGAATTTTTTGACATACAAGAATAGTCTATTTTCACACTTTCTGTATCTCGTGAACCTTAAGTCGCAGCTCACTGAAATTTGTTGCAATGAACTTCTTCCAATGAGACCTTCAAAACAATGTGCAACACGATATACCATTCCATTTAAGATTTAAGTGCAGTGTAGATAAATTTGTTTTTGCTATCCCTCAAAAAATGAAGGGATACTTTTTTGTGTTTCTCTGAATTTCAAACGGTTCTAGAGTTTAGGGGTAGCAAGTATTTAAAAAAACACCCTGTATAAAATTGTATAATCTTCAAAACTAAAAACCAGAACAGGAAACCAAGATTACTTCAAACATTGTGTTCAAAATAATGTATGCGTATTGAATCAACGACTGAGCATGATCTCAAAAATATATAACAAAATTTGTCATGTTTATTAAAAAAACATCTATGTGTTCTATTGTTCCTTTTAAGTTATTAGGTGACTAGGTCCCATTCCGTCTTGCACGCTTTGTAGTTTAAGAAAACACTTTCTAACAAATGAAAACATTGTCTAAAGACAGAGTTTAGGTCTTTATAGGCTTTTTTATTCAGTTTCATTGTTATCAGTATAAATACACTGCCAATTATGGACACAATACTTCCTTGTGATTGGTTCACACTGTATACACTTGGCAATTTTGAGATTTTATACTAAACTAGCGGGTTACATCGCCGTTTCGCCAGCCCATCACACACACACACACACACACACACACAACATGGCTCTTGAAATAAAATAAAATGTCTCAATAATATTATTGTACCGTTCCATTACAAAACATGTCGGGGAAGTATTCTGTGGGGATTCACAACTGAAATGAATGGGGTAGTAAATTTTCTCATATTGATCATGGCGACTCGAAATTCGCTCTCATACGTTTCCCTCTCACAAAGAATTTTCCGCTAAATTTGCCAGTCAGTGTATTTTAAGTTGCTCAGGAGGTTATGAAACGTCCAGAAATATGAAGAAAAAAAATTGAAATCGGAGCAAAAAAATATTTGTTTTTACAAAAACGAACACAATACTCCCCATTTCTAATATTATAAATTTCTCGGAAGTAAAAAATACACTAGAAATATATGAGCATAAAAAATATTACGTTTCTCTTTTTCACTTGGAACAAAGATAATTTATTTTTCTCGATAAGACCGTCTCCTGTCTAGTGCAAACAACAGATTGAAATTTTATCTTTCTCACTCAAAGCAATCTCGCAAAAGAGTGTGAAAGGATCTGATACTTGCGAATACATAATATTAATTTATATTGTAATTTCAAATACAAAATAAGCTTTCGTCTTTCATAATTGAAAAGCCTATAATAATATTAGTATAATAAAATCGGCTTATTTTTACCAACTAGGACTAATGGGTCCCATTCCGATTATTCCAGCAGAAAGCCGAAGACCTATTATTATGTGGTCAGAATCCTAAACGATAGGATAACTTGTCATATCCCGGCTGGGTTTCGAACCCGCGACCTCTGTATTACCAGACCGACCGACGCGACGCCTTGACCACTGAGCTAGCGGGACAGACATGCTCATGGTGAGTTCCCATGTGTTCTTGTATTCAGTATGTGCTGATTGACACTAGCTTAATGAAGTGAACTGCACCTGTCACAAGTTGAGTCTTCACTGGTCCGGGAAACCTTCCTCCGGCATGAGTAACCCTGAAGCAGGCAGAATCATTGAGTCCATTACTATTAATCAAGTTTTAATTACAATAATTTATTTTAGTAGAACATAGAATTTTTTTGTACACAGTATAAAGGAGACGTATTGTAGATGGTCCCATTCTAAACTCAACAATTTCGCACTAGCGGTTCTTGGAGATTACCTCTAACTTTTTACTTAAATGCTTATATCTCGTGAACGGTAGACCCGATTTTGATGAAATTTAGTATGTCTATGTGTATTAGAGTTTTAGATAGTTATTATTATATGCTTATTAGGTAAGACAAAAATATATGTACAGTAAAATTATAAAGAAAAACTAAATAGATTGAACAAAGAAACAAGAACAAAAAAGATAATGAAGCTAATGTCCTACAAAGGGCGGGGTTATTATTGCCTGTGGCAATCTCTTCCACCCAAAAGTAGTTTGTATTTTATATTGAAATAATTTATAGTTGAGCCTTGATATTTAAGAAAATCCGAAATTTTGGATTCAAAAGTGCAAAAATAAGTTCTGCGACTTGCCGATACAGATTTTTTTAATAAATGGACATTCCTAATGAAATACAAAATAGATTATAGATGTTGGTAATACACTTTCCCACCATCTTAGTAATTAACGAAAATTACTTGTTTTCGTTAATTTTATTAAATAGTTAAAAAAAAAAATAATAAACAAAAATTCCACCCAACAAGGGTTGGGTAGAAGAGATTGCTACAGGCAATGACCCCTTCCTTTGGGTAGTACATTAGCTTCATTCTCTTTTTTGTTATTGTTTCTTTGTTCAATCTATTTATTTATTCTTTATAATTTCATTGTATTTTACTGTATATATTTTTTTGTCTTACCCAATAAACCATAATAATATAATAATAATAGTTACAATTTTAAATGTGCTATCCATGCCTGACTTTAATAGTTATGCACTCACCTGCAACACAGGCGGTCAGCATACAAACTATGCAACCCCCAATGAAGGCTCGGAAAGCGAGATCAATGGTATTCCTGCGTTGACTGGGCACCAAAGTGTTGAGAGTGGCGACTAGACAGCCCACAGACCCGGGGTTGGCGAATCCGCAGAGGGAGTAGGTGGCGATGGCTTCAGACCTTGGCTGCAACATGGAGAGTGCGAGTGGGGAGGAATTAATCAGTTAGTGGAGGGACGTCCATGAACAGTTTCCTTTCGACAGCATAATTCTCGAAACTTAATAGCCAGACCTCGTATAGTAATAAATCACAAGATAGAACTTTGTGAAAAGCCTACAATTATTATGAACTTACTATACGAGGTCTGGCTATTAAGTTTCGAGAATTATGCTGTCGAAAGGACACTGATGTTCATGGAGTCCCTCCACTAACTGATGAAACCGTTGAGAAAATTGGTAAATACGACCATGTGATCGCCTATTTTCAATATCAATGGACCAGGAACAAACGTACAATAGAGCTGTGGCCCCGTCGTGTTGGAACCAGAAATTCTCTAGAAAGTCTAGTAGAAATTGAAGGCCTCGCTCAAAAAACGAGCTAGGTATCTGTATTTTTCAAAATTGTTATTTTCAGCTCATTATTCGAAAAAAATTGCAGATAGCTCGTTTTTTAACAAGGGCTTTAATTTGAAAGGTCTCTATTTCACAAATTTGCAATCCATTGCAGAGAGTTGTGACTGTGACTTATTCTATTTACTTGTTCAAGAAAAACAGGTAGAGTATACAGAGTCAATATTAATCACCCAGCCTGTATAATAAAAAATATTATTTTAGTTTGGGTTTACATGGTCATATAACGACGGGGGTTTTACTCTCCATTCGCTGAAAACTTACAAACCAGCTACTCAAAATAACCTCACCCCGCCTGAATGGAGCCGTGAATAGCCAGCAACACGAGGATTCGAATTTGAATAGTCACCCAGCTAAGTCCTCGCTGGACGTTTCTTGACTTCAGTGACAGAACGAGAACCGGGGTATTCAACGTGCCATCGACGCTGGCTAAACATTACATTTTGTTAGCGTAATGGGGGGACTCCCTGTCTCGGGCCGACAGTTTAAATGAGGAGCAAACGTGCAAAAATGAACATCTCCGGAAATATGGATTTTCAGTATGAAGGAAAAACTGATATTTTGAAAAGTAAAACAATATAGAAACAAGTATGGATCTGTTCAGATTTGATTGATACGGTCATTTTGAAAGCGCAATTACTATGGCATGTGTTCGAGTGGGGTCGTTTATTGTTTCATTTTTGAATTCCGCTCAGTATTAACTGTTAGAATCAATTCCTAACTTCATTTTTGTATTTTTGGAGATATTCATTTTTGCACATATGCTCCTCAAATAAAGCACTGTGACTCACGTACCGACAGTAACCCAGAGACTTGAGTCTGCCCAGCTCCTTGTAGGCCACGAACTCGTTGATGATGGTCTTGATTCCGATGAGGCGCCCCACCTGCTCACACTCACTGGGTTCCACCCCCATGATGTAGCTCAGAGGAATGAACAGCTTTCCGAAGATGAACTGGAACAATCATGTTTTTTTTTTTTCTTTAATTTTAATCTGAAATTTGTTAGTTTTTTTGTAACAAAAATGGGCTTAACCCTGTAAGTTTGTGTAAAAAAAAAAAACAAAAAAAAAAAAAAAAAAAAAAAACAAGAGACAACGAGAAGAAAAATACTGTGTCCAGGACCAGATGGAAATTGTTTTTCGAACATAACTATGCAAAATGCAAAGGAAACATAACACACTGAAATTGTTGCTTTCCAACCCACTTAGGACGAAATTAAGAGACAGAAAATAGATCACAGTTTTTATCTGGAATAAACCTCATTGTGGTTACGATATCGCCGCTGCGCAAAGTTACTTTTCCCCATTAAAACAATACGCAGATTCAAGACTTAGTCCACATCAGAGGTATAACAAAAATGTCTATTAATTTTGCCCTTAGAGTTCATCTAAAACTTGATTTAGCTTTTAAAAAATAACAATTTTTTGATGGTCTCTAAAACTGGGATAGATACTAAATAATTTAAGAGTTTCATCAGTTTGTCACCTTTTTCAGCACAAATATGTCCAAACCACTATACAGGTATTTCTCAGAATGCTTTGGTGCAGGCGAAACACCATAGATCTTTTCTCAATTACAAGTCTCTTTCAACAAATGTGAAAATGGGCTAGCTTCTTAGATGTTTTAATTCAAGTTCCAATTATGTAATTCATTCTTCCACGGGTAGTGTTATAGGGTACATCACAATTCGGCTCAAAAAAGGTTTGAATTTTAAGTATAAAAAGTCACCGCACGATTCGTCTCAAAGTTTTTTTTTCTCAGAAAAAAATAAAATAATAATAATACACTGTCAGGTGATTTAGTATAAAATCTCAATTTGGATAACTGAAAATACGGTATGTATTTTCAGATATGTACACATTGTACACATTGATTTTAATTTTATTTTTTCCATTGTTATAGGTATGTGGATAACCATTAACTTGGCCCTGCTAAGGGTTTATTCAGAGACATTGTATGAACTCGTACATATTACATATAACTCGTATAGTCAAAGTTTTTGAACAAGTTTGAAATGAAAGAAAAAAAACTTACGTCAAGCGTGAGGCCTTCAAATCCGACGAGCACACCAAACCAGCTGATTGTTGCGTTGCAGAAAGCCACAAAAGACACGAAGGCAATCACGTTGGCGATGATACCCAGGACCATCTCCGTTCCTATCTGCGCGCCCTTGCAAGCGGCATCTATCACGTTCAGATCATCACTGGTCAAGACACAAGGATTAGTTTCTCAATAAGTATTTAAATAGGTATGTTATCTATCACGTTCAGATCATCACTGGTCAGGACACAAGGATTAGTTTCTCAATAAGACAGTATTTAAATAGGTATGTTATTGTCTTAAACCAGCCAGAGATCCTGATGTTCGATCGCCGGGTCGGAAGCAGATTTTTCACACAAACAATGCGTTCCCTCCGTACACGTGAGGCTAGCATTTCCGGCCTACCCAGGCTGGGTGAGGTTAATATGGGTAGCTGGTACGATTCCAGCGAATGGAGGTAAAACCCCCGTCCTAATCCAGGACGTTAAAGAGTAAAAGAAAGAAGAAGTTATTGTGTTAAACGTGTTTTAAGTTTGGTTAGAGAGAAGGTTGTTAAATCTGTCCTCACTAGAGCTAGACAGCCACAATAAGAAACATTACTTGTGATAAGACAGCACCCACTTGTGAATACCTCATGGATGAATATTGTTAAACAATTGGGGGAAAAAAAGGAAAAAGGGGTTTATATTTTATCTAGCAATGTATTTTTTCATTTTCAAAATAGCAAACGGGATCAAATATTGCAACCTCTCCGTCTTAGCCATAGCCAACATGGCTCGGAAGTAAAACATTCATGTTTAGTAACGAGGCAGGGCCGTATTTAGGGGGGGGGGCGCCAGGGGGCCCCCCCCCCTCGATATTCTCACTTGAACGCAGGCTCTCGTCCCGGGCCCCCCCTGTCTTGGGTTTTTTTCTAGGTACATTACATATTATTATACTATTTGGGCCCCCCCCTGACGAAAATCCTGGATACGGCCCTGTAACGAGGTGATGCTGGTCTCCATTCTTACCTCTTCCATTTCCTAATATTACTGATTGTTGTCTTTGAGATTTCTGTTTCGGGGTAGAGAATCTTGGAGTAGCTCAACGCGGCAGGCGCCGTCATGAGGGAGGCTGTTATGATGTGGGCGGGGAGGACCCCAGGGAGGTGTAGGCGGCGAACACAGTGCCCGCCACGGTGGAGAAACCTCCCAGCATGACGGCTGTCAGCTCAGATCGGGTCAGGTCGGGGAGATAGGGCTGAATGAGAAGAGGCGCTTCAGTCTGGAACAAGAACAATAAACTCAGTTTTCAACATAAATGTAAGACTAGTTATTCTACTTGGTCTATAGAGATGGAAGTCGATTTATTTTTTCAATCGTAGGTCTATAATAGTTAATTTTTTTTTTTTTTTTTTTTTTTTAAGGTTGTATACAGGGTGGGGCAAAAGTCTGGAAACCCCTGAATAACTTTCGAATCGCTTCTTCGGTAAAATTAAAATTTTGTGTGGTAAACTGTTCTAATAAGACCTTCCTTTAGAGTGGAGTCGATTTTTGTTACCGGCCCCCATGTCGGGGCCAGAGGGGCCAACTTCATTTTTTTAAATACGAACCCCCACCTTGCGATACATTTTTGGAAAGGTCTTTAAATAAGAAATACATTGGTGCAAATTTTATTTTTTTAATATTAAGTGTTTGCAAATGGCGTCCAACTTTGTGTATGCAGTAAAGTCTGGAAACCCCTGAATATCTTTCGAAAGGGTTTTCTCAGTAAATTTAAAATTGTGTACGGTAATCCTTGGTAATTAGATCTTTTATTAGAATGGGACCGATTTTTTTTACCGGCCCCCATGTCGGGGCCAAGGAGGCCAACTTCATTTTTTTTAAATACGAAACCCCACCTTGCGATACATTTTTGGAAAGGTCTAATTACTCCGACTTACCGTGCATAGTTTTAAATTTACTGAGAAAGCCCTTTCAAAAGATATTCAGGGGTTTCCAGACTTTACTGCATACACAAAGTTGGACGCCATTTACAAACAGTTAGTATTTAAAAAATAAAATTTGCACCAATGTATTTCTTATTTAAAGGCCTTTCCAAAAATGTATCGCAAGGTGGGGGTTCGTATTTAAAAAAATGAAATTGGCCCCCCTGGCCCCGACATGGGGGCCGGTAACAAAAATCGACTCCACTCTAAAAGAAGGTCGTATTAGCCCGGTTTACCTTACAAAATTTTAATTTTACCGAAGAAGCTATTCGAAAGTTATTCAGGGGTTTCCAGACTTTTGCCCCACCCTGTATAATATGATCCATGCCACTGACATGTGGCAGAGTACCAATAGTAGTTATATACGTTTGGTCAGGTAGAACTTCAGGCTGAATCATGACAACATCATTAATTTATCCCCTTCTTATTATGACCAAACAGATAGCACATTTTAGGTCAGAGCTGCAGCTCGACCCACCTTGAGAAGTACCCCCCCTTCCCCTACCGTTTCGGACTTAATTTTCCTCGTACGTCATCATTATAGAGCCATTTTACCTTGTGAGAACTTCCAAATTCGAACTTCCCATGAGAACCTTTTGAAATTTCCCATGATAAGACAGGTAGTTCGGTTAGGTAAGGCCCGAGCTGGGGGTCCTTGCTTCAGTGTATTCTCAACTCTCGTACCGTTCGGACCTCGATACTTTTAAAAGTGCTCTAGCTTTTGGTATCGGGCAAAATTTTCAATTATTTTTCAAATTATTTTACTTCCGAGAAATTTCTAAGATTAGAAATCGGAAGTATTGTGTTCGTTTTTGTAAAAAAAAATATTTTTTTGCTCCGATTTCAATTTTTTTCATATTTCTGGACGTTTCATAACCTACTGAGTAAATTTGGTTTTGTGTCCGTCTGTCGGTCTGTCGGTCTGTCGGTCTGTCGATCCGTCGGTCTGTTAAAACGATTCCTTGTAACGCGCAAATATCAGAAACTACTAGACCGATTTTGTTGAAATTTTGTACACATCTAGGAGACATTCTGTAGATGGTCCCATTTTAAATTCATTGAATTCATACTAGCGGTTCTGGGTGAAAGAGACCATGCGCCTGACCACTAACTTTTTACTTAAACGCTTATATCTCGTGAACGGTACACCCGATTTTGATGAAATTTTGTAAGAACATGCAAATTACTGTTTTACTTAAGTTATTTATATTTATTTCTAAATTAATTATAATTTGACTTTGATATTTAAGAAAATCCGAAATTTTGGACAAAAAAGTAAAAAAAATAAGTACCACGACTTGCCGATACAGAATTTTTTGTAGAATCTAGAATGTAGAAAAAACGGTTTTCTATCATATAAAACAAATTTGAAGAAAATCGGTTCATCCGATTTGGAGATACAAGTAATTTAGTATAAAAACTCAAAATTCGCACGTGTAAACAATGTGAAACAATCACGAGGAAGTATTGTGTCCATAATTGGCAGTGTTTTTTCTATGTGCCGCACGTCGTCAATCTTTAAAGGTAAGTTCTCTCTTTTCATTAAGCAGCTCTTTTTAATTCATTGCGCCTGACGGGCCTTTGAACTTACTCTTACGGCCTCTGAGTGGCTTTCGCATGCGATTGCCTAAATGCTTCACCGGGGAGAGTCTCCATCTTCTGCCTTGTGCAGTTGACCGGTGGGCAGCTCAGTTTAATTCATTGCGCCTGACGGGCCTTTGAACTTTCTCTCACGGCCTCTGAGTGGCTTTCGCATGCGATTGCCTAAATGCTTCACCGGGGAGAGTCTCCATCTTCTGCCTTGTGCAGTTGACCGGTGGGCAGCTCAGTTTAATTCATTGCGCCTGACGGGCCTTTGAACTTTCTCTCACGGCCTCTGAGTGGCTTTCGCATGCGATTGCCTAAATGCTTCACCGGGGAGAGTCTCCATCTTCTGCCTTGTGCAGTTGACCGGTGGGCAGCTCAGTTTAATTCATTGCGCCTGACGGGCCTTTGAACTTTCTCTCACGGCCTCTGAGTGGCTTTCGCATGCGATTGCCTAAATGCTTCACCGGGGAGAGTCTCCATCTTCTGCCTTGTGCAGTTGACCGGTGGGCAGCTCAGTTTAATTCATTGCGCCTGACGGGCCTTTGAACTTTCTCTTACGGCCTGTGAGTGGCTTTCGCAAGCGACTGCCTAAATGCTTCACCGAAGAGAGTCTGCATCTTCTGCCTTGTGCAGTTGACCGGTGGCAGCTGTGTTTAATTCATTGCGCCTGACGGGCCTTTGAACATTTCTTACGGCCTCTGAGTAGCTTTCGCATGCGATTGCCTAAATGCTTCACCGGGGAAAGTCTCCATTTTCTGCTTTGTGCAGTTGACCGGTGAGCAGCTCAGTTTAATTCATTGCGCCTGACGGGCCTTTGAACTTTCTTGTGGTCTCTGAGTGGCTTTCGCATGCGATTGCCTAAATGCTTCACCGCGGAGAGTCTCCATCTTCTGCTTTGTGCAGCTGACCGGTGAGCAGCTCAGTTTAATTCATTGCGCCTGACGGGCCTTTGAACTTTCTTGTGGTCTCTGAGTGGCTTTCGCATGCGATTGCCTAAATGCTTCACCGGGGAGAGTCTCCATCTTCTGCTTTGTGCAGTTGACCGGTGAGCAGCTCAGTTTAATTCATTGCGCCTGACGGGCCTTTGAACTTTCTTGTGGTCTCTGAGTGGCTTTCGCATGCGATTGCCTAAATGCTTCACCGGGGAGAGTCTCCATCTTCTGCTTGGTGCAGTTGACCGGTGAGCAGCTCAGTTTAATTCATTGCGCCTGACGGGCCTTTGAACTTTCTTGTGGTCTCTGAGTGGCTTTCGCATGCGATTGCCTAAATGCTTCACCGGGGAGAGTCTTCATCTTCTGCTTTGTGCAGTTGACCGGTGAGCAGCTCAGTTTAATTCATTGCGCCTGACGGGCCTTTGAACTTTCTTGTGGTCTCTGAGTGGCTTTCGCATGCGATTGCCTAAATGCTTCACCGGGGAGAGTCTCCATCTTCTGCTTTGTGCAGTTGACCGGTGAGCAGCTCAGGTTAATTCATTGCGCCTGACGGGCCTTTGAACTTTCTTGTGGTCTCTGAGTGGCTTTCGCATGCGATTGCCTAAATGCTTCACCGGGGAGAGTCTCCATCTTCTGCCTTGTGCAGTTGACCGGTGAGCAACTCAGTTTAATTCATTGCGCCTGACGGCCTTTGAACTTTTTTCTTGCGGTCTCTGTGTGGCTTTCGCATGCGATTGATCTCTTTTGATTTTTGACCTAGTAACAACAATTTATTGTGCAATCTATTTTGTCTTTATATGGTGAGGGTTAATCAATTCACGGCCCGTTTCCGAGCCGTGTCCATATATTTTCAAGTGGCATTTTGATAAGTTCCAGTCTGTCTTCGCGCCGTGTGTTATATTCCAGCGCTACAGAAGTTCTTTGCCTTATTTTTCATTTTGGGCTCATGAGTTTTGATTTCCTTGTGCCTCGGTACAAGTCGAGCCGTTACTCAAGATTTTGAGCCTTGGAGTTGACTTTGTCCTCCGTCTTTGGCGGGTGCGTCTCCCCAGACCCCTGGCCTGTCTCCTGGTACCTATGCTTTTGGTACCAGTCGAGCCATTGCTCAAGATTTGAGCCGTGGAGTTGACCTTGTCCTCCCTCTTGGCGGGTGCGTCTCTCAGACCCTCGGCCTGTCTCCTGGTACCTATGCTTTTGGTACCAGTCGAGCCATTGCTCAAGATTTGAGCCGTGGAGTTGACCTTGTCCTCCCTCTTGGCGGGTGCGTCTCTCAGACCCTCAGCCTGTCTCCTGGTACCTATGCTTTTGGTACCAGTCGAGCCATTGCTCAAGATTTGAGCCGTGGAGTTGACCTTGTCCTCCCTCTTGGCGGGTGCGTCTCTCAGACCCTCGGCTTGTCTCCTGGTACCTATGCTTTTGGTACCAGTCGAGCCATTGCTCAAGATTTGAGCCGTGGAGTTGACCTTGTCCTCCCTCTTGGCGGGTGCGTCTCTCAGACCCTCAGCCTGTCTCCTGGTACCTATGCTTTTGGTACCAGTCGAGCCATTGCTCAAGATTTGAGCCGTGGAGTTGACCTTGTCCTCCCTCTTGGCGGGTGCGTCTCTCAGACCCCTTGCCTGTCTCCTTGTACCTATGCCATCGGTAGAAGTTGCGCAGTTGCTCAAAATTTTGAACCGTGTGCTGGACTCCGTACCTCCTTGGCTTGGGTGCTTCCTTAGACCCCTTGCCTGTCTCCTGGTGCCTAGGCCATTGGTAACAGTCGAGTCGTTGCTCAAAATTTTGAGCCCTGGGCTGGACTCGGTCCTTACTTGGTTTGGGTGCGTCTCCTTAGACCCCTTACCCGTCTCTTGGTGGTTAGACCCCTGGTATCATTCGAGCCGTTGCTAAAATATTTGATCTGTGGGCTGGACTCTTTCCCTCCTTGGCTTAGGTGTGTCTCTCTAGACCCCTCGGCTGTCTCCTGGTACCTTTATCTTTGGAACCAGTCGAGCCGTTGCTCAGGATTTCAGGCGTGAAGTGGTTCTTCGTCTGCCTTTCGCTTGGGCGCGTCTCCCTGATCCCCTTCTCCTTTCTGGTCGAGCCTTGCTTCGGATATTGCATCGTTGTTCAATAATTTAAGCCGTTCAAGAGTCAAAATACAGCCAATACTCACTGTTTGCCAAGTATTCTTGTGAGATGTCTACGGCAACATCTTTATAATAATTCTCTTAAGTGGAAGTTATCCACCAGGCGAGGTTAATGCTCAAAGCATCTTCTACCACCTAACCCTCGGAGTCTTATCATTATGTGCTCACAAACTCAAATTAATGAGGAAAAAATTCATGCACTGGGCGGGATTCGAACCAACGGATCCATACGCCACCTGGATTACCAGACTAGCGCATTATCCCCACTTGACTACCAATGCTCGATAGTCTTTGGGGGCTTTCTGTGACCTGCCATCTAACAATGACGTCCTGTCTCGACTGAAGGATGTGTAAAAAAAAAAAAGTTTCTACCTGATGGCTGGTGAGATTGGACGCTGATCAACTCGATCGACTTAGGCTTTGAAGTGGATGCAACAGTCCTTAACAAGCTTCGATTCGCCCTCCCCACGCTAGATATAGCTCGGGCTTTTGATCCAAGTGCGTCAGTCTTGAAGGAATACCACTATAGGGATATGGAAAAGCAGATCCGTGGATCATCGCAGTCATACGATATCATGGCTCAGACTGTAGCTCCTCTAAAATCGGAGCTCATTTCTCGTGAAGCAGCGGACAGAATCTTGGTTGGAAATGTTTCCATACCAGTCTCCAGATAATCGTCCCTGTCAACAAAGTCTCCGGAAGATTCTGGGACACAAAAAACTCTTGACAAACGCTTCCAAGTACAAAAGGACTTCCAAGCCATGAATTTTCTCTTCACCAGGCTCCAGCCGACTCATGTTCAACTGATCGTCCAGAACGATGAGTTGTCGGCGTCTGACCCTTCGGAAGCCTAGTATTCTGAGGGTGACTATTATCTTCCGGAAGCCCCTCCCCTGTAGGGCGAGCACGAGGAAGTTATAGCGACTCCAGACCTTCCGTTCGATGTTACCTCCTGCGTAAAAGAACGTGAGCCGGATGTTCCTCTTCCATCTCCTGAAGCCGAAATAAATGGCCGCAAATATCAGAATCTCAATTCTACAAGTTGGAACAGCATTAGATACATGGTATCTTCGCTCGTCTGCAGCCGAATTAGGAACTGAAGGCCCAGCCAAGTGCATGAGCGGATCTCCTAGCTAATATGAACGGAGCTTTTGGGATATTATCCCACTGCCTAATTCTCCAACGCCCTGCACTCGCAGACGTCACGAACAAGATCGTTGCTGTACATCCTTCTGTGAAGTCGTCAAAGAACGACCGGATAAAAGAACTGCCCTCGGAGGATTCTGCTTCCGAGGGTCTTCTTCAGTACGTTAGCGGAAAGAGATCCCAAACGATTACCAGTCGGAGAAGCCTGTTTGTACCAGCGATTTAGGTCCCGCGTCGGATTCTGAAGGATATTCCTCCTTCGGAAGACTAATTGTTTGAGCCCAAGGCCTTACTTGAAGCTGTGAAATCACACTCTTCTTCTTCTCATCCTCGCCCACGACCTCAGAGAAGCCGCACTACAAGGATACTTGTACCCCCTTCGTTCGTGGATTTATAACCTTTTAGATATGAAAAAAAAAAAAAAAAAAAAATCAAAGTTGCAGTTCACTGGTTATTCCAGACCTGCCCATATCTTCAAGGGTCAAAGTCTAGGCAGCTTCTAATGCAGTGATTGCCAATTGGAGCACGACAGCTCTGAAGGAGGCAGGAGTCATTGCTTCCTCCGGGAGCCTACGTTCTTCTGTCAACTTTGACTTGTCAAGGACAAATATCCCCCTTGGGCAAATTGGCGATCCACGTCAACTTTTATGAGGCATTACTGTCGCAAAATCGAGTTTCAAAAGACTCCTCTGGGGACTGAGGACCCCCTCTAAGCTTTAATCCTACCCTGTAATTTATACAGGCGGTGGGTAACTTCTTGTTCCTTTTGAGCAATGTCAATAATGTTGTTCATTATCTTCCATGTGCATCAAATATTGTGCAAGTTCATGTAACTATGTATTTATTTGATATTATTGGTCTGGTCTCCTATCCCACGGTACATACATTCCTACTTGTAATTTGTACCCTCTCGCTGTAGAATGTTATTCTTAATAATGCTAAATATTCATTTTACTCTCGTAAATGAAATTTACAATATTTTCTATAGCCTCTGTTTTGCACCAATACCTCTGCAACTTGTCTGTTTTATTTTCCGTTGTGTTCTGGAACCTGATTTAAAAAAAAAAAATCTCTTCCGACTATATTCCCGGCCACGAGCTGGCAGATAACAAACACATCTCAAGGTGGGTCGAGCTGCAGCTCTGACCTAAAATAATACAGTTTTCTCCCCGAAGGGACCCGAAAACTGATATTTTGGGTCAAGCAAAGCTCGACCCACCCACTTAAATGCTTGCCAGCTCCGCATTTTAATTCACTGAAGCAAGGACCCCCAGCTCGGGCCTTACCTAACCGAACTACCTGTCTTATCATGGGAAATTTCAAAAGGTTCTCATGGGAAGTTCGAATTTGGAAGTTCTCACAAGGTAAAATGGCTCTATAATGATGACGTACGAGGAAAATTAAGTCCGAAACGGTAGGGGAAGGGGGGGTACTTCTCAAGGTGGGTCGAGCTTTGCTTGACCCAAAATATCAGTTTTCGGGTCCCTTCGGGGAGAAAACTGTATTATTATCACAGGCCATCCAAAGGGGCAATAGCTCGAGCATCAGAGGCACGCTTCCTCTCGGTAGTGAGATCGAAGAAATGTTTTACCTTTGAAATATATCTATGCTGAAACCGGAAAAAGTAAAAAAAAAAAAAAAAAAAAAAAAAACAGATAGCTAGAAATCAAGGAGATAATGACACAGGGTGACTCACCATGCCCAGGAACACACTAGCGCACGTGTTGACGGACTCCGCCACAGTGGTTCCCAAACACACCTGCAGCAGCCAGCCCAGCTTCAGGAAGATGGACTGCAGCCACCCGTAGTAGAAGCAAATCTGAATCACGAAGCTCATGAAGAAAATGACGGACAGAACCTGCAAGTAAAGTAATGGAATCACACGTAAATTCTCCATTTCGATATAGCTAGAAGGTAGAGGGGCAAGGACTCTGAATGTTACAGACCTCTCTTTAAATAAATATTCATTTAAAAAAAAGTAATGGTCTCAGTTATGCTCTAAGAAGTTAAAGGCAGAGAGAGAAAAAAAAAAAAAAAAAACATAAAAATACAAATTCCTCAGGTTTTACCTATTTGACACAGTGACTTTAGTGTGAGTCATGTGCCTGCTCTACTCAGACTTCGAGAGGGAAAATCAAGGTAAAAGAAATAAAAGTAAGGTATTTAGACAATTGATGGAGGCTCTTAGTAATGCTGTGCTACCCACAAATATTGTGAAGAGGCTTCACTAAAAATAATTCATATCACTTTTTAACTTGGTATTTTTATAAGTACTTACCTACTTCATTATTCTCTCGCACTTGCACACTTTTCTTAGTGTTGTTTTGAACATTTCCCACGTTAGAGCAGGAGAAATTCGCATCTGACTGTAGGGGCCGTATTATGATACAAGATTAGTAAATCTAAGCCGACCCTTAGATTTTAGCTGACCGATAGGTATTCTAAAATAAGATTTTCACGGAAAGCTCCGTTACGCCACAGAAGTAATATACAGCTACAAAGCCCGGCTTAGATATATGATCTCTACAGTTGTTGCCAAGGTGAAAGTTAGGGGATATTGTCCAGTAAGATTAACAAATCCTGTTTCCTAATAATTGACCTAAGTCTAGATTCACACCAAGGAGTCCAGGAACAAATATTTCTTATATCCTGTCTCGCTCTGACACCATACACCATACCTGTCCATGACAACTAGCTGATAGATTCCTTGTTAATATCTCACCTTAAACGCAAACACATGATATTTGTTGACGATTTCCTCCCCATACACAAAGCTCGCCCCCTCGTACGAGAACTCCAGGAAGGTCTCTACATGTCGCCCGATACATTCCAGGATGAACCTCCGTAGGCCAGGCGAATAGTTAGCAGCCCGATGGCCAGTTGCATGATGACGCCCCAGATAACTATCTTCCACGGTACCTGGCCAAACATAAAAATACTATTAGTCCAATAGCCTCACTAACTTAGACCAGAACCGACCTAATGAGTTGAACAACTTCAAACGTTGGCCTAGCGGTAGCATGCTCGGCTTACGGCTTGACCCAGGTTCGAATCCCAGCGGGGTCGGAATTTTTTCGGCTCTATACTTTGGATGACGTGAGGACAAATGGGGTAGTTGTAGAAATTCAATGAATGATGGTTCCATTCATTGAAGAATAAATTTATGATGAGAAAGTTCTTGTTTCTTCTTTTAGAATATGATGGTTGGATGAATAAATGATGCATTATCATTAGTTCTCGTAATGTCAATGCTACCCACAGTAAAAATTGTAACCTAATAACACAATTAACTAACTCTTTATACACTTATTTGTAGTTTTTAACCGTAAAAAGAGTATACCCTATTGGGATGCTTGGAGAACAGGAACCCTCCGAAGATGAACACTGCAAACCCGAGTAAGGACATCAGCCGCCGCTTGTTGTCCCACGTGTCTATGATGATGTACACGACAAAAGCCGCGCTCAGGATGACCTGGGTGCTGATCCTGGTGATCCTGCAAGGTAAGGGCCAAAGTATAAACTTAAGGATAAGGGAGACCGTCCTTTTTTTTCAAGATTTATTAGGTAGAACAAAAAATATATACAGTAGAACACAATGAAATATAAAGAAAAACAAAAAGATTAAACAAATATACAAGAAGGAAAAAAAAAAGAGAGAAATGTCCTACCTAAAGGGCGGGGTTATTACCTGTGGCAATCTCTTCCACCCAACAAAGTCCTTCAAGTCGGACTTCCACCAAACACAGAACACCACAACTCTTATATCCTCATTGTAATACAATTAGACCCTAGATGGCCTAGATTATTTATTGCTTTCTGTAGCCTTTTAATTGATGTAAAGTCATTGATTGCTTTGAGCCAGTGCCCGTAGCCATACAGAGTATGTGGACCCGACAGTTCGCCTGGTCACCGTTTCACAAATATTGCAGACAGCACAAAACGAAAGCAACGCAAAAAACAAACTGTGTAGGTGTGATCAAGACTATACCCAGCGTTTATAACGCGTTCAATGCACCGGTTCTCTTAGGGTCACCGAAGTTAAACAACATCCGGCGAGGTGAAAACTTCGTGACGCTGGCATTCCGGCCCATTTTGCGTGATATTAACGTGGGTAGGAGGTTTGTGAGTTTCCTGCGAATGGAATGTAACACCCCCGTCGTGATATGACCATGCAGTTGAAAGCGACGTTAAACCTAAATTTAAGAAAGCTATCCCAACGATATAGAATAAATGATGTCTGTTTTTCAGTTTTTCACATTGTATAGCTATATGTACAATTGTACATACCTATTTTTTGTAGACATAAAAAAGTAACCATTTTAGACGGTTCTGGTCTTGTAAGTATATCATACCTACCTATACTTGTTATTGTTATAATCATGAAGGTACTCGTATATATCTTTTTTACTGTTGACGACTTCCTAATAAGTTCCTGCAGTTATTTTGAAAAAAAAAATATATGTGGTTGAATATTATTAGTTATTATAAACAAAAACGATCCGAGATCCCCACAGAAACCCGTTTTGCCAAGCGAGGGCGGGTTCCTCAGGCTTCTCTGCTTGAGTCTTCTCGACAAACATCGATATTTACATTGAGAAACAAGAAACTAGTTTTTTGGCGGATGACCTAGAATATCTAGATAGCATGATAAGAACTGATCTCTATATGAAGACTGACTGAGATATTTTCAGCCGTAAAGTTTGGTTTTTTATACTGTCGCACAAGTTCCACAATTTATTTAATTTATTCAAGTAAATGTTGGGTACTTCATTACATATGTATACACATAATATATGCATTTGTGTAGATCATGATTACGTGAATCTTAAGAGTCATGTCATAGGATCACCTTGCAAAAGTTTGGTGGATCTGACTTGAACAGCTCTATTTCAGGTTATTTAAAGAGCGAGTAGTCAGCTGAGATGGCACGTTGAATACACCAGTTCTCTTTCTTCACGAAAGCTAAGAAAAGTCCAGCAAGGCTAGTACTCGGATGGGTGACCATTCAAATTCGAACCCTCGTGATGTTGGCTATTCCCGGTCTCACTCAGGCTGGTCAAGGTCAATGTGAGAACCTGGTTTGTGAGATTCCAGCGAATGGAGGGTACATCCCTCGTTGAGTTATGATTATTGACCATATAGTAGAAAGCGACGTTTTTTTTTTTTTTTTTTTTTTTTTTTTTAAGAGCCAGCATAGATGACTCGTTGAATATACAAAGTTGTCGTAGTTCGTAAGAGTTGGGTGAAAGAGATTGACATAGGCAATAACCTCGCCCTTCAGTTAGGACATATTTATATATATTTTGTTATTAATCTTTTATTCTTGTTCATATTTCTTATCATTACTTCTTTGTACCTAGGTAAATGTTCTATATTAACACTTTGAGCCCCAGAGCTGGGATCGGCAAGTGAGCACGAGGGACCACAAATTTCAGAACCCAACACTCATACATTGCTCCCAAGGACCACTAGAACCTGTTCCCTATGAGATACACATAGAAACGAATACCATAGGGAGTACTCATGTCTTCCAAGTAAAGGAAGGTCGTGAATACCACATAGAGTACACAAGTCTGCAGTGAAATTTTGGGTGAGGGTCATATATGGTACTCATGCCCTTTGTGAAATGTCAGCTGAGGGTCATATATGGTATTCATGGGCTCAATGTGTTAATAAAGTAGATATTTAATAATAAGATCATCCATGTTAAGCAAACCGGTGCATTCACTTACAAGATGAAGGACTTGAAAGACTCGGTGGTCGTGTCCACAGAGCACCTCACCAGCATAGGGAACACGAAGGGCTTGACCACAGAGTAGTAGAAGATGAACCAGTAGACCACTATAGCTAGGAGTGCCAGGACGCCTATGCCATTGCACCAGTCTATCACCTCACTGCCTGCATGAGAACATAAGTCATACTGACGTATTGGTTCGAAATTCAAAGATTTTGCTGATTTTTCAAAAAAAATATTCGAAAAAAAAGAAATCATTACAGACCAATATTATTGCTAATTAGTCGTGAACTTAACAAACAACTTTATACTAGTAGTTCTCTGAACTGTAAACCTCACACAGATTCAACTATCGCATTAGAAATGTTCAATCCAGCATGAGGACATCGAGACCTTTCATCATTAAATACCCCACTCGATAGGTTTTTATTAAAAAATATAAACCGGACCTTTCTTTAGCTCTTTTTAGATTTTTTACCATAGTGCGGCCTCCTTAGCCTTCACGACCACAAAAATTCACTATTTAAACTAAATGTTATAAAATTTTAAGAGCCTTGCTTTATTCAATAAATATACAAAAATCATTTTCAGTTTTTACAAAAACGGCCCCCATGTGGCCCCGAGTGGCCTTATTCGTCCCAAAAACTGTACCTAGGTAAAACTATTAGGGACCCCAATGAACATGTATACTAAATTTCAACAATTTTGAAGAACCTGGTCGAGAGTTATCGCGGAACAGACAGACAAACAGACATACATACAGACAAACGAAAGCCAAATTGTCCAGTACCCAAGTTAAAACAATACCTCACTTAGTGAGGTCACTTCGCTACCTGACTGTGTTCGGTTAATAACCTCTGATCTTAAACACACATTGAGTTAATCCCGAAAAATACAAAAATAATCCATCTGAGTTTGTATGGTAAGTACAGCTAATCACTTCAGTAGTACCTACGTATTTTGCCTTATGTAGTAGTTGTAGTACATACTACAAATACTACATACTACCTATTTTATCTGTGCTCGGTGTAATACCTACATGTATTTATTTCATGCAATTATTGACTTCCTAATCTCTTCACTGTCAGTTAAATCGTCACTCACTATTGCGTCAACCTAATACCTATATTTCTTGTCTACAGGGTACAGATCTACAGCTCTACATTGTAAATATTGAACATAACTGAGTCTAATGAGTAGGGTTTAAGTTTAATGATGTAATAAAATACAAGAAATATCGATAACTAACTTGAGATGGCAGTTTTTGTTATCGAGTCAGATTTAAGTATCTTGCACTTTTTGCTCGAGGGACCCGTGAGGTCCCTCGAGCAAAAAGTCTTTTATTGTCCTGGGGGCCTCCCAGAAAATATCAATAAAATAAATTTGGGCGGCTTACGTTTAAGGTTTGAAAGATTTCTACAACATAATTATGTACATACTATAAGATAAAATAAGTTAGTTTGAAACTTGTGGAACACAGCAGACTGACAAGGATACCTCAAGCCTCAACAGGTTTATTCCTTCCTTTAGTTGCAATTTCTTCTACTTTCCCTTCTACTCATGTAAAATGCATAGTTGTAATAAGTATGAAATTATAGGTATGTACAAATACATAATATGAAAATGTACCGTGAAATAATTTTATACATAGATACAATGTATATTACCCTTTCATATTACCAGTAGGTAAACCTTTGAAGAATCTCGTAATAAGTCTTACCTTTCTGTCGCCATAAAATGGTTGCGTATATCAAGTAGGCGGCTAGACAGATATGGATGAGTATCTTCTTTAGCAAGGAGATCCGATTTTTGTTCTCCCTCATGTGACAGGACAGTCTGGATTTAAATCGTAGAATGGCCAAACTTAAGAAATCGCCGTGCTGAAAAATTAAATATGAAACCCAAATTGAGCATAATTTAAGGAACATTGAAGACACGATTTAAAGAACCTATTTGGTAATTTGCATGTGAATTTTTAATGGTACTTTAATTTTCTGGTAGGTACTTAGTTGAAGTTAATTTTCATATTATCACAACAGAAAGCCACTTTACTAAATCTTTGCTCAACTAGGGAATCGAACTTCTATTTTCTAGTATGGCAAAGCAAGAGCCTCTGTGTGGGTAGCACAGCATACTTGTAACCCGTTTAATTGCAACCCACTCTGTCACGATGACTTTGGGCTCAAATGATTTTCCTACCGTCTGTATGAACAGTCCAAACATAATACACATGTAAGATCATAAATTCAGCTGCATGATCACTGTGAATACCTACATCATTTAGATTTTATCTACTGATTTCTGAAACAATACATTATTAGAAGTCGTGTTTGAGAAATTTTATTTTACTCCTAGATACGGCTGTTCGTGTTGATAATTATACCTCCTTGGAATATGTCTCTGTCTCGTTTTCCATGGTGTATTCCGAGTTACCGCCATTCAGAGTCACCTCTATCTCGCTAGGTGTCTGCTGATGAGTGTCACCATTTTGTGTAGTCTGGGGCTTTGATTTGGCCTAATGACAAAATAATGATATGATATTATCTTTAAGTTAATTGATTAATAATTACAGCTCGAATTGTACCGGAGGATGCAGCATTCACTCAAGTGTGTGACGTAATTGAAATAGTGTCCAAGTTGTGAATTTTTATGGATAAACAGAAGGGTTCCTCGCGGAATATGGTAAATAACTAATAGTAATAATAATTCCGAGTCCGTGAAATAAGCATAGATACCTCCTACCTATCTCCCGGTGGTATAGATAGGCAGGAGGACCCCCCCCCCCCCTTAATCCCCCCCCCCATTTACAAAAAGCAAAGAACGCCCACACATGTCCAAGTTTGAATTTATAGATAACAGAAGTTCATCAATATTAAATAATAAATTAATATGATCATACATATATTATATCTCCGTGATTTAGATAAGACACCATATTTCAAACAAAACCCCCAAAAAATATTTGAATGAGTAGTCAAAAATCATATTTTATGCAACATTTTTCTATCACCTTTACATAAGACGATTTGGCTCAAAATTTATGATTGACAACGAGTTCGAAAATAACATAAGGTAAGTATGTAAGTCAACTATTGTAAGTACCTAGTATGCACATTATCTCAAATTCCGATTAATATTACCGTATTTCTGTTACATTTACGCAGCTCAAAACGGCAACAGATGCAAAACTTGATGAGAATCGACCCAAATCAAAGTAAAAAAGGCATGGCATGGCCGGATTACCAACTTGTTACGGCCATGTCACAGTTAGTAGCAAGATATTAAAGAAATCTATTAATTAAAGCTGAAGTTTATACTTACATTTTCATTGAAATTATGGACAATCCGAGTAATGATTCACAATCGCATGTGTGATAATGAGAATGTGTTACTATTATTATTTTTTTCAATTAGGTAGGAAGGTATAAATTATTCTTAATAAATGAATGTCACGACTTGAAAAGATTTTTTGATTTGGTAAAACTTTTAAGAACTAACTAACTCTTGAAAAATATCTATTCAGTGTTGATCTAACCACATTTTTAAAAATATTGCAATCAAAAAGGAAAAAAAACTGAAGAGTTAAAAAATAATAGCAAAATAATATCTAAAAATGTAAGTTAAAAAAATTAAAAATAGCCAAAAAAGTTCTGCGTCTTAAAAATAGAACGGGTTGAACCTGAACCGTTCAGTTTAGTGACTTGACACTGGATACTGGATGATATCAAATCCGCATCACCTGACCGACACATGCTTAATTCTTGCACTTTGATTTTGCCACTTGAAAAAGAACTGTACACGTACAGGTGTGACAAAGTCCGCTTATATGACTGTGAATTTAGCTGAATAATCAAACAATTTGTCAATCATATTACTTTAATTGCACTTGTAGGTATCTAATAGGTAGAGTGCAATTAAAGAACCTACATTATAGGATTGACAAACACCTAACACTCGACGCGTGTGTGCTCGAGTATCTTACCTAGTTATTATAACCATATACCATATTATACCGGGTGTTAATGGTGTTTTAAAAAATTACACCGACCTAATAACAATTTTAGCACTTTCCGTGCCGGTGTTACCATTTGGTAACACCTGTTCAGGAAAATGGTGTTACCGTTTGGTAACACCAAAGATCGTAAAGACATCTGCTTCTCGACCCCGGTGTTACCTTTTGGTAAGACCTTACATGGAATAGTGTTACCAAATGGTAACACCGGCACAGAACAAGAAAAACTTCAAAAAAATTTAAGCCTGTGCCGTTGGTAACACCGGCCAAATATCACTACGGCACTGGGCAATAATTTCAAAATGAGTCTCCGGCACGGAAAGGGTTAGTGTGTTAAGAGAAAATCAGCTTTTTCCTTGTTTTGAACCAGGATTCAACAATTGTGGGGAGTCGAATGACCATTAGACCAGAAGATAGAAATGGTGGGTCAACAGCTGTCCAGGTATGTTCTGATATTCATGTACATCTAGTACAACTTCTCACTTTTCTCTTTATACTGATTAAAATAGAGAGGTTAGTTGATGGCATGAGATTGAATATTCAGAACTATTACCTGCTGATGAGAGCAAGTAAGCTCGAAACAGCTGTCCAGGTATGTTCTGATATTCATGTACATCTAGTAGAACTTCTCACTTTTCACTTTATACTGATTATACTACTAACCCTTGTGATGCCTGGGTGAGATAACTATTGGTACCTGGTTTGTGAGTTTCCAGTCAATGGAGGTTAAAACCTCCATCTCAAGGGACCTAAATATTAAAGAGACATTGAGCTAAACAAAAAAATCTACATGTACCTAGAAAGGTGAAAAATCCTCTCAATGAATGTTCACTGTATTCTCTGTGTAGGCTATGTCTAGGAAGCTTCTGCTTACATAGACAAATGTCCTGTGAAAAAAACGCAAACCTGTTGAAAATAAATTAAAGAAGATTTGGCAAACCCAGCAATACTTTCTCGTCTTAATGGTTTACAAATATAAACCATTGGATTTATTAGGCAGTCACAATTTTTGAATTGTTGAAGGTAAGCAACGCCCAGCGAGGTTAGGACTTGGATGGGTGACCATGACCATTCAAATTTGAACCCTCGCGATGCTGGCTATTCCCGGGCCACTTAGTCTGGGCGAGGTTAATTTGAGTAGCTTTGTAAGTTTCCAAGCGAAAGGAGGGTAAAACCCCCGTCGTGATATGACCATGCAGTTGAAAGAGACGTCATCAAACCCTTATTATTTATTTATTTTTTAGGAATGGGTGCGAACACGTGACTTGAAAATTGAATGAAGGGCGCGCTATCGTCTTGAGTTTGTTTCTACTACTGGTACTCTGGACATACTTGCTGAGAGCTGGGTAGTCTCTATTGAAAACTAAGGTTAAAACCACCACCACGAAAATTTACCTGTACGAATCACTAATATGTTGCAGATATTGGTGTCTTCATGTGTGAAAATTAAGGTTCTTTGGCCTTTTCTAAATTCCAATGGGGACGTCACGGAAAAAAAATGTGTCGACAAGTGCTGGGATTGACCTAGTATGAAAGTGACGTTAACATTTAAACACGAAGATTTCACGTGTTGCGTGAATATGTTTTGAAAATGAGAAGTATAAACAAAATCCAAGACCAAGTTTCAACATAAATGCAATACGTTACTCGTGAAAAAAAGGACTGAATGCAATAAGTTACTCGTGAAGCAACGTCCAGCGAGATTAGCACTTGTTGGGTGACCACTCGAATTTGAATCATCTTGATGCTATTTCCGGCCAAACTCAAGCCGTGTTAGGTGCATCATGAATAATAATGTTTTTCATGAATAATAATTGTTATTATGTCACAATTTTAGTGGGTAGCGCAGAATCACAGGACTTTTTACCATTTCTTGTTGACTTTGGTTCTGGGCTTAATAGCTTTACTTATAAAACTTTGCCCTTATAAGATTTTCTATTATTATTACTATACTTTCTTGACTTTTTACCTACAATATCTTGTTTTTTTTAAAATAACTCTGTCACTAGTTGCTGCTCACATCAAAGCAGTTAAGTACTCATTTTTCCTCACAAGGTATGATTGGACCCCGAACGTCCAAGTACAGAGCAGAAAAAATAGTGTCCCGCTGTTAATCGAACTCAGGTCACCATACGTGCAATACCTAACTCACTCGGCCACGGTGAGTACATTGTAAATGCTATTTCCAGAAACTCACATTTTTTGTGAGTTTCCAGCGAATGGCACTGGTTTCGCATGATTTCCAAAAAAACTTGAAGGAAGAAAACAAACACCAGAATTGTAAAATAAATAAAATATGAACATTTTTATTGTAATATATATTTAAAAAAAATTAATATGCAAATTTATCATTTGTACATTTCTACCGTTAGAAAAATAACATCGTCTATACAAGGTGTTTATAACTTCAAAGGCATCAGAGTTTTGAGGTAAACCACACTACTAAATCTTCTGGCTAACTCGTTCATGAGCTTTAATCTATGTAGACTGTTAAGGCCATCAGAAAGTAATAAGTGGTCGAGCCCACTTGGAGGCACTGTACCTAAATTGGGAGAGAAGGCAGAATAGCTATACTAAATCTATTGAAAATAGTAGTCGTAACGTACGTACATTTAAATCACCTAGATGTATCAGTTCAATTTTAATAAAGAGGTTTTTTTCTTAGTTGAATTCTAATTAAAATGTTTCCCTGTGTGGAGTTTGCCAAACGGTTCATATCCTATGTGTGGATTTTACCCGTTGTATGACCTGATTTAACAAAGAGGTTGCTCAAAGCAATCGATTAATACTTTTACCAACATCATACAATCAACTCGTTCCACATTTCCAAAGTAACTTTAGAGGTGGATCACGATCGAGGCTATTGGCCGGGTGTGCCTAAATTTTCAAAAAGCTTTATAAACACCCTGTATAGTTGATTTGTACGCAAAATTCAAAGATTAAAATAATCTTATCCTTTACGCGTAGCATTGTGGTACTAAGGTCCAAACTCATGAACACAGCAGGCGCTACTCAGTGCTAGGTTGAAAATTCCTATCCTTGGATAGAGGACACACAGAATTAAATCAGCTGCATCAAATTTGAGCATTGTTATAGCAGAGTTCATAACTTTGGACTGGAGTGTACCTACCAGAAACAAGAGTTTCAACATAAAGTCGAACTCAATTGGCCTACTGAGACAGGATTTACTGGATTTCATTTGTAGCTCAATATTTTGAAATGCTCTTTTTAGTATAATGGTAGAGAAGTTCGTTTCTGATACTGTGAATGTTTTCTTTCTATTTTTAAAATTCCAAATGGAAAGCTAGCGCAAGGAGAAATACAGTGTCACTCTCTAACAGTCATAATTATGAACAAATTAAAGCTCTCATGTCACACTAAGGAGTGGACTGATCCAATTTTAAGTCAACTTATAGAGCTAACATTTCTTTGTAAATAACTCGAGTTGAAAGAGTTATTGAGTAATAATTTCCAAATGTACAGTTCTTTTTAACAAGCCATGTAAATCCGTGTTCTCTTTAAGCAATCATATATTATCAAAGCTAATACTTATCTATAGAAGTGCTCGAATATATTTAGAGGTGGATTATAAATTATAATATAACTACAGTGGACGGTTTACATAAAAAATAAGACTTATGCCAGGTCCATATTTTGTGACATTGTAACAAACTAAATCTTTCACCAAAATGATACAAAACACATTTTTGAACAACACTGTAAAAATTCGGTCAGATAAGAATGAGGAAATTTCAGTTGTCAAATGGCGGAAATTTCTAGCTCCTGTTTCCAGTCGCTGTGTGTACTTAAATATTTAAATAAAATACGAGATATGTACAAAACATGCTGTTTTAATTTGGGTTTAACGTCGCTTTCAAATGTATGATCAATTCACGACGGGGGTTTTACCCTCCATTTGAAAAAAAAAAAAAAAAAAAAAAAAAAATGCTATTAGTAACACACAATTAACCACTATTTTTTTTCTGTTTTGAATCACTAGTCAATATTAAATATACCAGAAAAAGCCATTTCCGCATTTCACATTCCAAAATTTCAACAACTCAAGAGAACCAGTGGGTATCGTTTTTGTTGTTGTTGAGAATGACTGATTCAATAGAAAACATACCAGAAAAAGCCATTTCCGCCATCAAAACCACGAAAAACGAACGCAAAAGACCTGATAAAGTCTTTTAAAGTTGCCGAGTCGGAAAAAGCCTATACATTTACATATTTTTGACGTCATATTTACCTAGTTGAATTTTTCAGTTTACACGCTCTTATAGGGCTTTTTTTTCTATCTAAGGTTCTGTTCTGGGCTTCGGACGCTTCTATTGCTCATAATGAAGTTCCTTTTAATTTTTGTCAGGAATCATTTCGTATATTCAGAACTTAAGAAAGATCATTTTCAAATAAAATTTAACAAGGTTCCTGGGCTCGGAAAAAAACCATGGAAATCCTTACGATGAACTCTTTCGATAGAAAAAAATAGGTGCAAGTGATCCATGACTTGTATTTTTTTGCTTTCCGTTTAATTGTTAATATGGCTACTAAAGTTGCGATATAGCTCCTAATGTTACACAGTATGGACCTAGAGCTTTTGTAATACAAAAATAGAATCTACAGTTCTAGGACCGAATTAAGAAACTCTGCTAAAACGATGGGCATTATTATAGGGCAGATCTTGCGTAAACAGCCAGATGAAAATTCTTTACTAGAGCACCGAACATCACTTTAGCAGCATGACTTAATTTGGACCTAAGGATACTCTACCAAAGAAATGAAGGCATCTGAAATCCAATTTACAAGAGTTCATGACACGGAGAGTACTTGGGAGAGTAAGAATGAGGTGAATGGTGAGAGAATTATACTGAAAGTTGAAAAACAGCAACAAATAATTTTCAAGTAATTAAAAACACATCTATTCTTGTTTAAATATTAAACTTATGGCAGATCTACTGATACAATAAAAAAGATTCCACATTTTCAGATTATTTTTGTTCAGAACAGTCAATTTCTGAGAACCAATCAAATGATTCACTTACAAGTCAAAATATACAATGTTCATCGCAGATTTTACTATGTGCCTCTTCGTACGTAATAATAGAGTTTTTTTAATTAACTTGAAAAATAACCTGGCAGAATTTTTGATTTTGGTTAATTGATTTTGACAGGACAAAATAATGACATCTACGCTTTATACTTCTTTTATGAACACACACTTGATAGTTTTATATTCATAATAATTAATCGAAAATCTTAGTCGAAACGGAACTAGCAATAAGCCGCTGAAATACAATTTATATTCATATCTAATAATTTCTGAATATACATAGATATAGATAGATCTCTTGCGTAATAAATAATAATCACCATTACACTGTGATTGACATTATTCTAACACGAATCACAGATATTTTACAGAATAAAATAATGTTAATCTAAGCTAATAAATCATAAAATATAAATTTAGTAAAATTATTTTCCAATACTATTAATAAAATAAAATATATTATTATAATATAATAATAATTTGTCCATAAGCCCACAGTAAAGACTCATGGTCAATCAACAGGGGACAGAATATAATAGAAAAAGATTTCAGTTAGTAAATAAATAATTCTTGGATTTGATACCAGATAGGATTTATTTTAAATGTACTTATGCACTACAATGTAAGTTTAAGATCTTTATAGGCTTTCGAGGAATCATTCATAATTACTACAACTTGATACCATTCAGAATTACGATATTGACGTGCCGTGCTTGCTGTTTGGCATGGCGCACTGCCGTGCCCTCAATATCTTACCATAGTTAATTTATGTAGGTTATTATTTCCTACATAGCCATTTGAGCTCGAACTCTTCAAAACTTTTCTTTTATAAATACATGGTACGTGAATATTGGCACCACAGGAGATTTCTTTAAAACAAATACAAAAGTTTTATCCAGAAAAAATATGAACCAAGTGTGAATGGCAATGAAGAAATTGCTATGGTCATTTTGCACATTTTTATAAAGAAACAAATAGGTTTGAATTTGAACATCACATGACTTTCTATTATCTACCTGAATCACTTAAAATTAAACCTACGACATTGCACAAAAAATGAAAGAAAAGAAGTCCTAACCGTGGCCTATCATGAAGGTTTAAAGATTCGAGTAAGAGTTTTCCAGGCAACATTTATGTCATGTGTGTGTTCAGAGACCTAAATAAATCACGTAAGGCACCAAAAAAATTCTATCCATAGAAATCTATACTATGGTGGTCTTATCGATAAGACTATTATTGTGAGTCAGGGATTGACTCATTCTCTCTTAACCAAGTGATTAACGTGTTATACACTAAATAGATTCATTCAGTTGAAACTAAATAATACATGTAAATGCAATTAGAATTAAACAAATAGCTCACATTTTCTATAATAACTTAAATTTCTGTAGTTGTAGAATGTGAGGGAGTCAATTGATATTTTGTTTCTTCGTATGAGAGGTGATGCTTTGTTAGGACTCTCTGACGGCTTATATCACTTCTGAAAAATAAGAAAATGAAACTCAAAATAAATAAAAATCAAAAAGTTACCTAGAAATCTTTACCTCGATGCTTATTTTATGGGTGTAAAAGTTTCTGATATGTATGAAGTACAGAACAGTATTACTTCTACTTTAGTAGTCAGTCCATAAAGTTAATTACCGGCGCGAATGTGAGGATTATCGCTTTGTTTAAAAAATAAGGTTATATTATTTTGTGTTAAACTGATAGTTCAGGACGAGCCAACTTTTTTAAATTATGCTGTCTGAATATCATCACACTCCCAGGCTGTAGCCAAGCTGATTACAACAACAACATTAATACACCCGATGCTTGTGACTCGAACCACCAACCTCTGATTTATCGATCGAGCTTCTGAGGGATACCGACCTCGTTATATACCGTAAGTCTGGCTGGGGGACTATAAACAGGGAGTAGACCAGCATTGGTTTGGTTCTGGGGGCCCTTGTCAAGTATTAGCCTCCTTGTAAAGACAGTGGTAGAAGTGCTGAGTCATTCCTCCACTATCTGGCTACCATCGTTCACGATGACGCCACCCTATGATGATGAAGTGTTATAAGCTAAGACGGATTTTTATTGCTCAAAAAACTAGTACGGAAACAGAAAGTGCACAAACCAGATTCAACTTCTTGGGCTTCTTCTTCTTGCTCCTCTTCCTCTTAGCGTTGGACTGGGCCAGGGGGTCCTCACTCACGTGGGGGGGCGGGGTGGTGGGGGTGGTGGCCTCCTCCTCCTCCCCCTCATCCTCTTCTTCCTCACCCTGCCTCGGAGGGGACAGCTGCAGGGAGATGATCTTCTCCCGCGTGATCTCCACCTGCAATGGGCCGAGGAGGATTTGAAGTAAATGAATGTAAGCATGTTGAGAAGAAACGAAAATTTCAAGAGGAAAAGTAGAGGAAGAGACAGAGAAGTAGGTCAAAATTGTGATGGAGGATATGGTTGAGGACTTTTGAGAGAGAAAGGAGCACAATGGATAGGGGAAGGTAATGAGAATAAAACATCCTATAAAATTGGGAAAAGATTGAGTAAAGGAACACAATATTATAAGACTAAAGGATATGAAAATCAGCGAGTTGAATGACCCAACATGAGAAATACTATGTTAGAGGAAATCGTAAATGTATTTACTACAAACTGACAACACCATCATGTTTGCCGTGAGACACAGTACTGACATTAATTAACATTATATACATTTTTTTAGGGTTTTGTTCATATGAAGAAAAAACCCTTTAAAATAGCCCTTTTCCGTACGCTGTCCGGCGTACGCCGTCTTTTTAAGGTATCAAGCATAACCTTGATATGTTGTCCGGACCATCCAAACGAAGCGAAGGCGTGAAAAATAATTTGAGCTCGATCGGACCTCAAGGGCACCCTTGAGGACCAATTTACTGTTGAGGACCTTGAGGATTACCAATGTCAAGAACAGCTTTTCTATATCACCTAAATTTTCGCGCCGAAGCACCTGGGTAGTTTAGCCAAATGGGTTAAGGCACTTAGTTGTCGTCCTTGTGTCTCTAGTTCAGATCTTCGATCAATTTTTTTGTTGTTGTCCAATCAACCTGAAATTTTCAGGGTATGTTTCATACATGCTTAGATAATGATGTGATTTTTCTGACCATGTAATGTTAAGAAACGTCGAGCTAGGCTAAGTTTTGGATCAAATTTTCAAATCGCAAAAAAGCTGCATTTTTTGTCCAAATTAAGTTGAAATTTTCAGGGTGTGTTCCTTTATTAATATACATTTTTAAATGTCACCATGTTAAGCAATACCGAGCTAGGCTAATGTTTGGATCAAAATTTCTTTTCGCCATAAAAACTGCAACTTTTGTCCAATCGAGCTGAAATTTTCAGGGTATGTCCCTTACCATATACGTATATAATGTATTTAAATTCTTTAGTGAACAAAACCCTTGGTGCATTTTTAACGCGCTCTTAACCAATTTCTTTTCTTTTCCTTTTTCAATTTCCAAAGATGATTTTTTAGAGTTTGTATAAATTGTGAATAATCCGACTGGGTGTACTTCAATTGCAATTGATACAAATAATGATAACTCGAAACAATTACATGTCATTTAAATATCTGGGGGTTTAGATAAATAAATAAAACCTACATTACATAAATAAAGTGCACTATACATAGATTACATTTGTTTAATAAACTTATCCTAAAACAATCTTCTCAAACTAAAAGAAAAACCTCGAGGTCGCTTTTTATTGGTAAAAATTGTTCAAATTCTATAACATTCTAAGATAACAAGAAATATCAAGCACGATATAAGTTTTAAAAAGTGCATACATATAATAAAAACATTGCATGAGTGCTTGGTTGTATGTATGTGCCAGGATAGTAGGTGTTTTACAATTACTTCAAATACAGAATGATCACTTTTAACTCGCGACGTAGGAAAAATACACGTAAAAACAGTCTTTGAGCCTCAAAAGTCGTCAGAAGGTAAGAAACAGGAGTATTTTGATCCGTAAAATCGATTGGTACTAGTAATGCGTCTACGGTTTACAGTTCACGAGATATAGGTTCAAAACAAGCTCCAGCATGAATTGAAGTAGCATCAACATCGCACTTTTACGCTTATATCTCGTGAACCACACCACACACGCAATTTTGATGACATTTTATGTGCGAGTATATGCGTGTTGTATAGTGCATTTGTAATTATTTTTTAAATAAAATTCGATTGAGCTCTGGATCTTTAGACAAAAAAGTGCAAAAATAAGGTCTTCAACTTGCCGGTACAAATTTAATATTCTGGTGGAATCTCGAATGTAAGAAAAGGGGTATACTACCATATACAAAAAATTTGAAGAGAATCGGTTAAGATGTTTTGTAGACTGATACAAGTGATTGAGTACAACATCTCAAAATTACCAACTATATACAATGTGAACCAATCATGAGGAAGTATTGTGTTCATAATTGGCAGTGTATTGTATATTATTATTAGTTTAACGTCGCTTTTAACTGCTACGTTGTATCATGACGGGGGTTTTACCCTCCATTTGCTCACAAACCAGCTATTCAAATTAAACTCACACAGCCCGAGTGAATTTTCCGAAACTGGCTGATGAAGGCATGTGAGTTTTTATTCAAAAATTGTTCTAACAATAAAAGCAATGTAAAGAAATTTATAAACAATACAAGACGCCCTTACACAGTCTACTGAAAAAAACTCTTGGGATTTCTCAAGAGATTTTTCGCACTTAATTATTTTTCCCAAAAGATCACGTGATGAAAATAATTTTATCACGTGATCTTCGGGGTGGCCATCAACTTTTATCAAACTTGCTAGTATCTTTTGATAAATGTTGGGTGTTCCTAGTGTAAAAATCTTTTTTTTTACTTCTGTTCAAGTGTAAAAAAAGACAACAAACCAAACTGTAAAAAACAAGGTGGCGTATCTAGACACATCGAAATCTTGTTGGCTTTCTGCAGAATTGTGCAGAATCGACTCAGCTTAAATAGGAACGAAACACTGACCTGAAAAATAGACAAAGTCGGATTTTTTCGGTAAGGCGCAAAAAATCATTTCGTTTATTTACGAAGGCGAAGTCGAAAAACAGATTGCAGATCCGGGCCGGAATAATCGTCAGTAATCTAACATTAACGGGTAAAAATGTTTTTTGGTCCACCCTGTAGATCCTATAAGAATAGCACAAAACATTGACTAATTTTACTCAAGATATCATTTCAATTGAAATCTAAATAAGTATTTTACTTACAATTTTAAATGCACTATTGCTATAATAAACAAAGAGCTGATTTGCTAAACTGTTGGCTTGCTGTCTTGCGTTGAAATTCTAAATAAAGCACTACTTATACATGTACTTATTTCATCCTATAAATACTTTCAAAGGTACTTGCAAAAACGAATGAACATTCACAATACAATAAAAAAGTAGACGATTGACAATTCTCATATTTATTTTTTTGTTAAAATGAAATACATAAATTAACAATGTAAATTACACTGCCAATTATGGACACAATACTTCCTCTTGATTAGTTCACATTGTGTACACTTGGCTATTTAGAGATTTTATACTAAATCACTTGTATCCCCAAAAATACTTTACCGATTTTCTTCAAATTTATTTTATATGGTAGAATATACCTTTTTTCCTACATTCTAGATACCACAAAAAATTCTGTATCGGCAAGTCGTAGACCTTATTTTTGCAAATTTTTTGTCCAAAATTTACTATGTAAAACTTTATTACGCATCTACATACAAAATTTCATCAAATTCGGGTGTACCGTTCACGAGATATAAGCGTATAAGTAAAAAGTTAGTGGTCACAGTTAAGTATCACAATGCTTTGAGGATAGGGAGGGAGTGCGCGCGCTTCGCCCATCTCTCACAAATGGATTTTGTTCTGACTTGATGTTTACCTTAATTTACTTCCTTAAAACTTCGTCAATAGTTATCCAATTAAAAAAATATATTTTATAGTCTCCACATTAATTTTTTTCTTCTTCAATTTTCATGAGAATTCTCAAACATGGACAGTGAAATTACTGGCTGAAAAATCATTATACTACTTAGAATAGAAAATTTACAATACATACTCAATCAGGGTGTCTACTAAATGGTCAAAGTAAAATTCCCTGACTTTTCCAGGTTTTCCAGACCATTTTTCCAGTTTCTCCAGTCTACTTTTTTAAGGAGACATTATATGTATATAAGACGTCAATCTGCCTTCTATTTTTTTTTTTTTTTTTTTTTTTTTTGCAAGCCCACCGCCACGCCACCCAACCAAACATTTTTTCTAAATCAATTAATTTTCTGGTACGTTCTACGATATCAACATTTAGTACCTACTGGGGAAGAGACATCAGCAGGATATCGAATAGGTGGATATTATGTACAAATTGCTTACTCATGTACTATTTGATTATTAGTACACAATAGGTAATGCATATTAAAATAATAGTAAATATGCAAATTAGACATGTCATATTTTTAGAAAACGTGTTTAGCTCCTTGCTTTTAGAAAACATGTTTAGCTCCTTGCTTTTTTTCAAATAAAAAATCTAGTGTGATCACCACAAGACCTTATTGCTAAGACCTTATTTTTCTTACCTTATTGCTAAGAAATCACAAATTCTTTTCTTGTAAATTTGATAAAAGTTCGCTAACGGTAGCTCCTACCAAGAATGTGTTAAGAATGATGAAAAAAGAAATACACAAATTATATTCTTATATTTTTTTAAAATTTCACCGAATACAATACTTTCCTGATTATAGGATAAGGAAAGTTAAAACTAAATGTAATAAATCAACACACAAATAGGAACCCTAAAGAAAATTGAAGAAGTTTCAGGGAAAACCCTGAAAAAAAAACCTGCTAAAATTTTGTTAATCTAATCAAAAAGTGGTTAAGAGTGTTTTGTGTTTCTTACCAAAGAAGTACTATCACAATGCCTGGATTACAGTGGCGCCGCAGGCGATTTTTTTTTTATCATTTTCATGACAAAATTGGATCTTGAAAAAAAAATTCCCTGACTTTTGGTGTTTTTCCCAAAATTCCCTGACTTATGGTGTTTTTTCACAAAATTCCCTGACTTTTCCCTGACTTTTTTGGTCTCGAAAAATTCCCTGACAATTCCAGGTTTTCCAGGATTTCCCTGACCAGTAGACACCCTGTCAATTACTCATGTATGATACAGATTACAGATAGACAAAAAATACATTGCCTTCATTTAAAAAAAGATTTTATCTTTCTATTTCAAATTGAATCATATGAGAAAAAGAAACAGTAGGATGAAGAGCTTCAGAATGACAGCATTAAAGGTGCAAACATGGGACTCTAAAAAAATAATATTGAACTAGGGCGTACAGAAAAGATCAGATGGTAAGAAGAGAAGTGATTTTGTGAAGTAGATATGCTCTAGCTAGAAATAAGTGACAGGTGACGGGTGTTTCACCTCGGTGGAATACGGTGGGATGGGTACCTCTTTCTCAATGAGTTTCTCAACGATCTCAACAGTTCGCACCTTGAGCTGGCCATTCTCATCTGTGTACTCTTCCGTTTTCCTCACGCACGTTTCGTCCAACACTGTCTCGACCTCTCTCACCTTGGTTTCCCCGGGAGCTTCCACCAGGCGAAGCTGAGGGAAGTCTTGGCTAGTAGGTCTAAGTCGAGGCTAGACATAAACCATCACCAGTACAAGATATGCATTAGAGTACAGGCACTAGGCGCATCACCAGCTATCCAATGTGTTAGTAAACGTTAGTCATGGAGAGCCGTTTCCAAGGGTTTACTACAACCATTGTTATGAATAATTTTTTTACTTGTTAAATGGATTGTTTAGAATTTAAACTATCTACAACTAGATCTTTAGAAAATTAACATAATTAGCAGACACAAGTTCAATTTCATGGACAATTCGCTGGACCCACACCAATATTAAAACACTAATTTATATAATAGTAGATTTCATTAGTACATGTCCGTCTGAAGATTGGCTTCAGCACCGTCTCAGTAGTAAAATATCTTATGACTGGTAGTGCAGCACAAATCAGATAAGCAAAGAGTCTTGAGGAAAATTAATATCATTTGGATCAGACACACCATACATATAATAATTATTTATCACCCATTTATAGAGGGTGATAAATGTTCAATGTACATAGTTCAAAAATACTTCACAGAACTTATCAAAGTTTAATATAAATAAATCTCGATTGAAACTGAATACTCATTGCTTGCAGGTACTAGAGTGAGATCAAACTAGAACAAAAAAGTATTGAATATCTGTTCAACCCTAAAAAAAGGCGCGAATTAATTCATGGGCGAAAAAAAGTTTTCGGCATATTATTAAAAAAAAAAAAAGTGTACTGACTGCATGTACTGAAATTAAACTTTTCAAGTGATTAAATAATTATAATATTTTGTAAATGTAATTTTCAAACGCCAGGCTACATTTACAATAGGGAAAATAACAATTATAGTGCAAGCCACTCTTCCATTCAAACGGCAAAGAAAACGCACTAGTTTTCTAACGTAAAAAACGAATGAAGAAAATTTAAATTTCGTACCTCGTCATCCAAATAGGTTCCGGTGGCTGGGCTCCCATTGTTGTTAATGTTATCGTTGGTCTCAGTCAGGGCTTCATGGCGGATGAAGTTGTTGGTGGGTTCTGGCACAGTCTTGTTGTCCATGATCTCCGTCATCTTCTTGATGACGAACTGGGCTTGCAGCGCATCCTGAGGACGAGGGAACAAGTTTACTAACATAGCGCTTATTGATGCCTGATTTTAATTTAGTTTCAACTAACATAGACCTTATTGAAACCGGATTTTAATTTAGTTTCAACTAACATAGACCTTATTGATACCGGATTTTAATTTAGTTTCAACTAACATAGACCTTATTGATACCGGATTTTAATTTAGTTTCAATGAAATTGATTAAAGATGAGCAAACCAAGACCTTCTTAGTTGACGGTTGTGTAGTCTTAAAGACACTTTGTGGTAAATAAAAAGGTCTTATCAAATAGCATTTTTTGGGTTGGCATAATATGATAACAGGACTTTTCCTAACATATTACAACGTCTCTTTTGACAATGGTTGCTACTCACATCAATGCAACTATTTACTCATTTTTATTCACGAGATAAGTGAAATTTGCACTATTCAAAGTAGAGTCAATTTTTTTTCACCCCACTGGGATTCGAAGTCAGGGCATTTTCATGCTACCCTCTCTATAACCGTGACATTACCTGCTCGAGAGATTTGAGCCTCGCCTGCCTCCAGGCC